>BMAO01036247.1:0-212860 GCA_019973975.1 Trichonephila clavata
TGGTAACTTGGCGAAATATTGGCGATAGAGCCAAGTTGGCATCATTTTTGGCGACCATGTTGGCGAGTTCGGGACCCTCTGTATTCTTCTAGAAATTAGTAGAAAAATCCACTAATTTCATGATCTGTGACACGAGCGCATTTTCCCAGAAATTTCGGCCCCTGTTATAAATAGAGCAATACTTGCCGCAACAGTCAGTCTGGTTTCAGCCAGCGAGTAGGGAGTCTGGTTTTGACTAGCGATTAGTGAACTTGCCTTGATCGTGATTAGCTCGGCTGTGCTTGTGAATAAGCTTATATATATGTGTATTTTTAGATACTGGTAATTGTGTCTAAGTGCTGTTGAAGGTGTGAAATCCTTCTGATATTTATTCTGCGAATTTTGCTGTTGAATCCTGTATTTTTAAGGATTGAGTTACGACAATAAATACTCATCGCTCTTAAAGAACTGTCTTGTTGTTTACGACTGATTTTGCATAAAATCCTCGATCCCCGATCTACGTAACAATATATATGCATTCCTAATTTTATTTTAGTTAGTAACTGAATTGTGTGTGTATATATATATATATAGAAATCTCTATTTTTTCTTTTTCTTTCAAATGGGTTACATTTTGGCAGTTTTAGCATGTTAAAATGTTAATGGCAAATATGTAACTGTATTATGTTAAATAACAAATGTTGTGTAAAAGTTCTGATTATAACTATTAAAATTATAACTATAAGTGCAAACAAATCCAAACACATATGCTGTTGAGATTACTTTATCTTTTTGCAAGATTTTTTTAAATTAAATTTCTTAGATTCATCTTACAATCTTTTGGGAAACGGGAAACATTTCCCTTTTTTTTTCAATTCCTGGTATTAGTTCACTCTCTCTCTCTCTTTCTTTCTCTATATATAAATATAAGTATTTTTATTTATACATCTTGTTCAAATTTTCCATCGTTAAGTAAATAATTTCTATTCATCCGTTCAAGTTCAAATACATTTTTTAAATGTAGTGGGTGACACTTGATGTTGATACAGTTTTTTCAAATATTCATTCATCAAAAAAATTAAAAAACGAATAAATAGTAACGAACACAAAAATAATAGTCCAACGGCATGTATAAAAAAAACTCGATGGTTGTTTCCCTGTAGCGCAGCGGAAAGCACGTTGAACTTCTAGTCCAAAGGTCGTGGGTTCGAATCCACCTGGGATGGCTTAATTTCTGAGACTGTGGTTACTTTTTTACTCTATACTATTTTATTAGAATAATTAAATTTAATTAATAATTAAGTAGTAACAAACAAAAAATAATCCAACACCCTATATAGAAAAGAAAATGGAAAATTGCAAGGAAAATCATTTTCCATTTTGTCACTTTATATAATGATTCTGTCATATGTATATACATATTTATATTAATTGTAACTATTTAATAAAAAGTAACTAAAATATATTTTTTTGTTGACCTAAGTAGGAATTGGCTTAAATTTTTTAAAATATTATTTGCTGTATAAGTCACATTTTTATGTAGTATTTCAAAGAATGTATCCCATAAAAAATACATAGGTGCCCACGCGTCTCAGATATTAAGAGAAACAATATGTATTATACTTAAATAATATTCATAGCATTCAGTATTTAAAAGCTGATGTAACAATAATAAAGAGAAAAGCTTTTCTTATCTATAGTATATAAAATAAGTGCAAAATATCTCAAAATTATTTTTAATGTTTTGATTTTTCTGTACCTTTTCAAATATTTAACAAAAACGAATTAAGAGGAAGATGTGGTTCTTACTTTCACGTTTTCATCTCAAATTATACACATTTAGTAATGAAAATACACCAGATGCGGGTCTTCAGTAAATGTCGTTTTTATTGCGTCTCTAGCTTTTCAATTGTGTGTGTTTCAAAGAGAAGTAGTTTTGCGGAGAAATAACGCAAAAGGTCGGTTCTCTATTTCCTTTTTTTTTTAAATCCAAAAAAAAAGGCGTTTGTTTTTATTTTTCTATGGTTTTTCGCATTCCTAAAAGGAAATACAAGTCAACAAACTCCTACGATACGTCCGCACAAATAATTGTGATAGAAAAGAAAAGTAAATATTTCGTTCTTTTTCGAGGATGTTTTATTTTTCTTCGAGATACTCTGTGAGGAAAAATGTATTGCATTCAAAAAATTCTCGAGTTTTCACTGTTTGCTTTATATTTTGTTTTACATGATATTGAAAAATATTTGCTCAGCATATCTTTGAAAGTTTTCTTAGTTCGCTATTTTTTTTCAAGTTATTTTAAAAGAAAAAATTATATCTAAAATCAGTGTTTCATTTTAATTATTACTCTGGTGGAATTTTCCACCCAAATACTTAGGATTCATGATGGAATGCTTCCATTTATATAATTCGTAAATAGGACCATTTCTATCTGAATGATTTTACAAGTCTGCATTGGCAACAAGTAATATTGAAAGTACGTATTTACTCAATCATAAAAGCTTCCAGTGTTTTGAAAATCCACTCTTATTTATTCAGAGCAAAATAAAACACTTTATGTAAACACATTTTTTCCTGAATATATGTGTTTGTTATATTTAAATATTTTAGTACGATAAAAAAAGTGAAACACACACATATAAAAGTTTTTATTAAAGAAAATATTAACTCTACTAAAACTAAATCCCTGATGTCTTGGGTGATAAAATGCAGAAAAAAGGAAATATATTTAATTATATAATTTTGTAAAGAATTTATTTCATGCGTAAGAAATATATTCTGTTACATACCGTTAACTTCCAATGTAAAGAAAAAATGTTCAAGTTCACGAAATCTGTTATTCCTTTAAAATATAAAAACTAAATGTTGTTGTTGACTGGATAATTGTTGTCATTTTCCATTATTTAAAACATTTAAAATCTTCGAAAATGTAAACTATATTTTAAAGAAATTATATTTAATAGAACTGGTAGCATCTTTTCAAGCTGAAGATAACAGTTTAGACTTTCCTCCAAATTTACAGGATGTTATTCTGATCTCTAAGTACTCTACTTTTATAAAAAATATCCGAGAAATGTTTTTGAAAACAGTATTTTCAAAAGTTATTAAGTGGGTTGTTGATAATAAATTAATTCCTCTGAAAATATACATTAAAACGATAATTGTAACAGAAATTCTTAAATATGAGATGGCTTGATAAATTATTATTGTTGTATTCAATAGCCTGTTAGACATATTTTTGATTTATTTATCAAAACAATACCTTTAAAGATCGATATTCTGTTATTATTCTATTACCTGTCATCTTATCACTATTATTTACATCTATATAATATTCAGAAGATATGGGTACTGACATATTAATATTAGGCTTTTAATTAATGTTTACGAAAAATCAATAAAAGTGTATTAAATTACCGCTTTAGTAATTCTACATAACTGTCGATAATCGTGTAATTTCGATACATCAAACCCTTTTGTGAAAAAGTTTAATCTTGGTATTTTGCTCATTAAAAAACATATTAATGGCAGCCACGTTCTTTTAAATAAGTTTTAATATAAACAAGTATTTTAAAAAAAATTAAGTCAATTCCTACTTTTGAGTGGATGAATAGGAAGTATTTTATTAAAGATTGAAAATTTGAACAAGGTATATATATATATATATATATATATATAAAAGAGAGAGAGAGAGAGAGTGAACTAATAGTAGGAATTCAAAAAAGAGCATGATTTGCCTGCATTGTTGTAAAAATGCACACCCGGTTTGGCTAGTTTCGTTGAAAAACCGGTTTTCGACGCCAACTTTTATCATTGTTTTAACAGTTACATTGTTACAACAATGGATACGAATCTAAATTGGCGTCGAATACCGGTGATTAGTGTAATTAATTAACCAGTAATTTATGAATTAATATTTGAAAAACTCTATTAACATCAAGTGCCATCCACTACAAGTTTAAAAAAATTATTTGGACATGATTGTGGATGAATAGAAAGTATTTTATAAACGATTGAAAATTTGAACAAGGTATATAAATATATATACTAAGGATAATTGAATTAGATCTAAAATTAAATCCCTAGACCACTTTTAACTTTTATTTTCCGTTACATCTTCAAGTATTAAATTGATTACTTACTTCTTCCTCTTGAAGAACACATGGCCCAAAACAGAACTTTTCTCTCCGACCATTAATTTTTATTACCTCGTATACCATACTTAACTTTCAAATATACCTCTTCAATAAGAAGTGTACTTGAGAACATCTGCCTAAGTGGCCGCAGACTCTGATACTTAACGCGTGTCCGTTTTTATATTAGCAAGCAGATGCCAAAATGTCTTCGTTGAATAAAGACCTTTTAAACAAAAAGCCTTGGTGTTGACTCGGAAAACACGACATATATATCGGGAGAGAGTGAGCTAATAGTAGGAATTGAATAATTAAAATCATGTATCAGGAATTAAGTGGGAAGTTTTAATAATAAAATAACTGAATTATGAGATATGAGAAATTTCCAATAAATTCCACTATAAATTTCAAAAACTTAAGTTGTTATTTTTAGATTTACATGTTTTTGCTTAAAGTTATTCTTGTTTCAGCTATGAAGATTTCTCGCGTGTATGCGTATCACATTGAATGCTCACTTTTCACTTCAAACCACGGTTATATTCATTAATACCGTCATTAAGTAAATTGTTTTCTATATTCAGCTTTTTGAAAACAAAAATCTTCAGGTTGCGTTCTTTGTTTTTCTTTATCTCTTAGCTAGGTACAATATAATATGAAAACTTGATTTTCTTTTTCTCTATTTTGTTGAGACAAAATCTTAATGTTAAAAAACAATTAAAATTCGTTTCTTGAACATACATGATTTCATATACGAAAAAGATAGATTAATACCTAAGAAATAGTTTTAGCCATTATTATCCGAAACAAAAGGGCATTATTACTTTCTGTAAGTAAGCAATGCAATATGGCATTTGATTTCTGAAGGAATTCTTGCAAATAGAATGTTTATTCACTAGAAAACACATTCGTTATCTGATAAGACAGATAAGGTAAAATAAAGAATTAAATTCTTTTTGTGAAAGGAATACATTAAAACACAGGAATTAGTATTTTTCTTACGCTAACTTATTTATTTATTCTCTCAGATTCATTGAGTGGGCGCGTTTACATTACACGCCCACTCACTAGATGAATGCGTTTACCTTACTTAATAAATGTCTTTTATGAATATGCTACCAATTTATTTTCTTAATATCAACAGACTCTATAGAAATTTCTTCCTTTGGTACTTACGTATTATCATAATCTATTGGCGACATGAAAGGAAACGAAGCACATAGTTGCCAATTCAGCGCGTACGACACATAGGAAATCACGCTTGCCAACTTGGCGAGTTATTAATACAGTTCGCGATTGTTGCGATAACATGAGCGTACCCTTCCTTAATTACATAGCTGACCACACAAAATGCAATACCAAGAAGGACCAGAAATACCACAGTGAAATTTATTCGGCCGATAACATGTTTTACAAAGATCAAGCAATTAAAATTACAGCCTATTGTGGCATGTGGATGATGACAACATCAGTATTTAGTGTAGCCGCCATTGTTGGCCATAACCGCTGTCACACGCCTCAGCAGTGAATCAAGGAGGCTTTGGAAGTATCCTAGGGGTACAGCAGTTTATGAGGCTTTCACATAAACATTACGCGTCACGTGTCGTCATGCATTATCCTGTTGGAATATTGTCACGAAGATTCTTGGAGTAGAACAGGTAGCAATACAACGGTTGAATAGAGCAATGAGAATTTATTGAATGCAAGAAGGCAGGCGTGATCTACTTGATCGTACACCAGACGAACTGACCCCCAGCTTGAGGGAAGCAGCTTATATATGATACAGTGGTGACATCTAGAATATTCTAGAAGTATTTAAATTAACATAAATTTGCATACGCTGCAATTCTCTGGAAAATTCCAGAGAGTCAATTTAAATCAAATTAAAAAAACTGGCGAGTGGCAGTCGGTAGGTCTTGAACCAGAGACCAGCAGTTCCACATTCGGCGGCTCTACCTCTAGACCACTCGTTCCTTGAACTGTTTACGAAATATGGCAATATGACTGATGGCAAGCGCTGAATGCATAGGAGGACCATGGCTCCAACACCTCAAAGATGTAGCGCTGGCTGTGTGTGTTCAGTGTACCGGTAATGCGTACTAGAGTGATGTGGCAGTGAAATCTAATGCTACCCCAAAATATGGTACCGGGTGTGGGACCAGTGTGGCGATGCATAACACAACAGTTCAGCACCTCTCACCACGTTGTCTCCAAACTCGAATCCGATCATCGTGATGTTGCAGGCGGAAGCGGGGTTCGTCAGTAAAACAATGTCGTTCCATTCCGTTGCCCATGTCCGCTGTTCTTCACACCATTGGCGGCGCAAACTCTCTGTGGTTTCCAGTCAAGGGATAAACGAAGCAATGGACGCCTTGCGGACATTCTACTCTGCTGCAGATGGCGTTGAATGGTTCGAGTGGATACGGAATGATGCGTAACAGACTGAATCTGTTGGGCTATGGTTCGTGATATGGCTGTGCGATCCATCACAGCAATGCGCACAACCGACCTGTCATTAGGGGCACCGATGCAATGAGGTGGGTGTGATCAGCCCCGTCGGTCCGTTGTTTCCTCCGGCATCCAGTAATGACAAAGCCGCATCACAGTTGCTTGGTTTCGTCCAACACGTTGACCGATTTCTCTGAAGGATAATTCGCATTCCCTATATGCTACTATTCTTCCTCAGTCGAATTTAGAAACTTGGTCAAAAGATGCTCGATGTCTTGGACGTACTTCAAATCGCCAATCTGTGAACCGCTTTATATTGCGCCTGCAGGTGGCCACCGTGATGTGCATATACACTATAATGCTAATGATTTGCATATTTCATCATACTGCCGCCAACGCCTGATGTTAATAGCACATGATTTGCATGCTTCCTTCAGGGGGTTCCATTTTATGTGGCTAGCAGTGTATATGAGTTGTCAAGGAATATCGCATATCTATCAATTATATATAATTAAATTTAAATAAATCTTAAATATTAATTTTTAATATTTTTACTCGTAAGATCCTTACCTTTTCCATGATAATGCTGTTAATAAATATCTGCATTGATAAATATTACTTATTAACGAATTATGATGGCTGAAATGTCTAATATTTTTGTTGATATATCAGACATTTAACGTCATCACAATTCACTTTGTAAGAAATTTGAAATTTTTCCAAATAACAGTAAGTTTTTTTTTAAGAAATAGAATTACTTTTAAAGTAATTGATTCAAATTGCGCAATTTCTAGTAAATTAAATTATAAATAAATAAAAAGGATCTCTCTTGATTAAAAATAATTTAGTGTAACATTAAAATAAAAAAAAATTTAAAATCGTATTATGAAATTCAAAGGGCTTTAATACAATTTGAATTTTTATGCTGAACACAATAAGTCTATGCTGCTTATGCATCTTGTGAAGAAAATAAAAACCGTGAATATTTTCTGTTTAAAACTCTTAGGGCAAACATTTTATGAAAACGAATATTTTAATTAAAATTGTTTCTTCTTTCAATTTAAGGGGGGGGGGGATAGGTAAAAGAAAAGAATATTCGGTTTTTTTTTAAAGATGTTTAGCGTAATGTTAACAGATTTTTCAAATAACTAGGAATATTTCCAGGAAGTGTCAACAAAGTATATTACGTCTTCTAAGTAACAACATTCCAATCATTCTTATTCATTCTCAACATATATTTCGAATAATAAAATCAAATCAAAAGAATCGCCAATATCAACATAATCAACCTGTTGAGCATACTAAAATCACCAACGAACAAATTTCCTCATTACAATGCCTATAATAGCAGCTAACATCATCTCTTTTATATCTGGTATCATATTTTTCCCCGTCGTTTTTCCCTATCAAAGGAAATATGTAGGATCGCCAATTTCCTCTTCTATCCTCCTCATTAAGGCCAGAGGAAAAGGGGAAAGAAAAAAACATGACAGGGGAAATGGACAGAGCTAAATTGTCTGCAGCTGCGTGGAAAATAATCGCCAATCAGAGAATCGGAAGTGTTCCTGTTGCTAGTGGCAACATCCTCGCTAACGACGGCCCTGAAATAGGTTTCTATGTTTTCTCGATGCTTCACCTCCTCACCCCTCGATTCAGAAGACAGCAGTTTCGGTTTGCAAGGAAAAAAGATTAAGAGAGAGACAAAAAAAAAAAGGTTTTTGCTGTGGTATAAGAAAAAGGTCTTGCTTATGTAGTTAAAAACACAAAGATGGAGCAATAATGTTCAGATTACTATTATTCCTAATGATGAAGTTATAAGATTAAAAATTAAGTCCCAGTTGCATTCTATTTATTCTTTTTTCATTTTAGATATTAAATCTTTTAAAATTTACTTAATTTCGGGGGTGGGGGGCATGGGCTGCTAATAATGTATTTTATACGTTAATCTGCAAATAATTCAGAAAATTTCTGTTAATAATCAAAAAAGTTCATATCATCATGAATTTCAGACATTTTATTAACGAGCAAATTAAAAACTTGGAAGACAGAAATATTTATCGATTCATTAATTGAAAAATTAACCAAGGTTCTCCTGAGCCTAAAATATAGAATTATATTTTTTAAAAAACCACATATATTATCTCTTATAACATATACTAAAAGTAGATATTCATTCGATTCACATCCAACAAATCCTTAGAATTTATTGTATTTTTTACAAAAGTAGTAATTAGTAAATATGAACTATGCATAATAGGGATATTGACTAATTTTCATTCTAATAAACACTAAATGACTTTTTTCACTCTAGGTTTCTGTTTTTCTTTTATTTATCACAATCCTAGATTATTTTAAAACTAACAACTAAATAATATCCAAACTAGTTCTTGTCTTAGCACCACTTTTATTTATCGCCAATTTGGCGAATTATTATTCTCATATTAAGTAGCAGTCAAAACAGAACAAATAACATTAAAAAAAATTAAGTCAATTCCTACTTTGAATGAATGAATAAAAAGTATTTTTAACGATTGAAAATTTGAACAAGATACATATATATAGGAAGAGAGTGAACTAAAATAGTAGGAATTGAAAAATGACTTGTGTCTGCATTGTTGTAACAATACCCGCCTGGTTTGGCTAGTTTGGCTGAAAAACTGGTTTTCGACACCAGCTTTTGTCATTGTTTCAACAATTTTTGACATTGTTGTAACAAAACATTGTTACAACAATGGAGACGAATTTAAGTTGGCGTCAAAAACCGGTAATTATTTAAATTAATTAACTAATATTTTTTAAAAAAACTGCATTAACATCAAGTATCCTTCACTACAAGTTTTAAAAAAATTTATTTGAACTTGATTGCATGAATAGAAAGTATTTTATTAACGACTGAAAATTTGAACAAGATAAGTATATAAATATATATAGAGAGAGTGAACTAATAGTAGGAGTTGAAAGAGAAGCTGGTGGCACATTTAGCTTTTCTTCTCTGCTAGAGGTGTGGACTTAAATAGGACTTTAGCATGTTTGCGTGACTATTCACATATGGTGCACGAATGCAAACTTTTAATTTAATTTTACCTCAAGTTTCTTTGTAGAAAAAAAAAACAATAAAATCTAGGCTCGTAGGCAATCAGACGTTTAGCCAACGGTACAAGAAAAAATAAGTCTTTAAAGATCAATTAGCTATTTTCAAATTTATTGCAAAGCTTAGCTGTGAATAGCTCTCAGTAAGAAAAACTTTTATTTCGGCTATCAGTTCTAAATCAAGTAGAAAGTACTACATACGCCTTTTTTAGTTATATTTCTTTCTGCACTATATTTACAAGATCTACTTCACGAGACACATGTTGAAAAGCTGTATGTCTTAAACTTCCTGAAATGGCAAAATAAATCGTTTGAAAGTTATTCATTTGCTCGGGCTATTTTTCTCAGAGGTCTTCTGGGATTACAATGCAACCGTTTTGTGCTGGAAAAAACCATATTCTAGCTGTTACCAAAATGTGCTTTCTTTTACAGCTTGTTTTACAAACCCTCTCTACTTGGTTGTAATTGTCCCGAGCCTTTTTATTTTTCAGTAGGATTGAGACCCCACCAGGTTTAATAGTTTTGTAAATGTTTCGATAATTATTCAAATCAAGTCGAGTAGTTTATATTTAAGATTATTTAAATCAAGTTTAGTGGTTAGGCTTATAAGTTCAGTTAAAAAGTTAAAGAGTTTAGAATAAAAATTATGCGATTGTCATGTTTTTATTGTCTGAGGTATATAACAAAGAAAAATGACCTTTAGTTCAACTTAAGCTTCTCTCCCTAGAAACGAGCATGCATCTAAAGATGTTCATTATAAAGACGAAAAATTAAATTGCCACAAAAAGGATAGTAAGAAAACATTGTTCCTCATAACATAAAAAGGTACTTACGTATTATCGCAACAATCGCCAACTCTATCAATAACTCGCCAATTTGGCAACCCGCTTTGCTATGTGTCGTATGCGCTGAATTGCAACCACGTGTTTCGTTTCATATAATGTCGCCAATAGGTTGAGATAATACATAAGTACCCATAAAAAATAAACTATCAACCATTATTTAATTTACCTTATAATTCCAAACGCTGAATTAATAAATTTCAGAATAAAAGCTAAACGGCATCTCATCTATCATACTATTCAGGAAACGTAAAAATTTGCTATCGCCGCTTAGCTGAACACGTGTATGCATACAAATGACTCATTGACATCTTAGTTACCTTGTTTCACTTAAAACTTGTCTCCTCTCTCGAACATTTACCAACTCTGCTTCATGCTATCGTACTCACCGAGGACAGAACAGCTGCTCTTTTCTGATCCATAATTCGACGAACTCCATATACCTAGCGAATCGCGTCTTTTTATAATAACTTCGGTATTGCCTTTTTCCTTTCGTGTAATGTATAAATTTCGTTTTATTTTTACTGGAATTCCATTTGTGTGAGGCTATTTTTATGATAATTATAATCTTCAGAAATTATATGTAAATGAGTTTTGAAATACACACTTCGAAATATTAGATATATTTAAGATATTAGAAATAGGGCTTATAAAAAATATTTTAAATTTTGCTTAGATTTCTAAAATATGGACAATTATATTTAACAAAAGCTTCTTCAAATAAAGATTTATTCTGTTTTTTTGCTCAACCGAAACTCAGAAGAGGTATTTTGGAAGAATAAAAATGTGTATCTCAAAAATATACCGTCACATTTATTTCTTTTGACATACTTAAAATAAAATGTAGTTCTAAATTATCTGTAATGCTTCCACTAAAAGATTTTTATGCAATTATTATGCCAATTTTTTTAAAAATTGCATCTTTTAAATAGTTGCCCCATATCATTTGACATTTCGTAACATAATGTGTTTACAAATAATTAATGTATTTGAGTAAACTTTCAACTTGATTTCTAAGTTTTATTAGCTTGATTTCTAAATAAACCTGCAATTTATTTATTATACGACAGAAGGAGAATCGGGAGAAAATTTAAAACCCTAATTTATTTATACATTAAATGTCTTTTAGTAACATTGATTGGAAATGTAAGTTGGAAATAACACTTATTAAGTTTTGCGTAAAACAAATAAAAATATAACGTTTTTTGAATAAGTTAATACTTAAAAATAAATGCAGAAAGAGTATATCTGTTTATCAATTATACAGATTTTAAATAAAATAAAAAATATATCTATTTTCAAGATATCTAATTGTGCTACTTATCCCACAATAGACAGTAATATGAAATCTAGACCCAAGAAATTCTTCGTGGTAAGAGCGTCTGCCGTTAGCCACAGCTTTGAGCACCTTGCAGTTGACAGTGCGCGAGCGCGCGATTTCACTCCACGCGTTCCACCCAATTTTGATGGAGAACCACTCTCATCAGAGCGCCTGTCATCCCCTGCAACCAACTTGATTGCTTGGATTGTTGGAGTGGATTTGGGGCTTGCCGAATATTTCGTATGCCCCATGCCCCAGAGATGTTATACATTTACAAATACCCATGTTTTTTACGGAATTCGAACCCAGGCCCTAAGCGGCACAGCAGTCAGGGTCACTAACCACTATACTGAGTTGAGTGGTTAAACCTTCCTATCATACGCAGTGGCGTAACGGAGAATATTAGTGCTCCCCAACAAAGTCAAGTTTTGGGCCCCAAGTCGAATCTTACAAAGGATTCCAAAACCATAACCTTTGGGTTCTATAGAGTCCTAACACCCACGCAATGCGTGGGTTGCGGTTGTGTAAGTTACGCCACTGATCATATGTGCGAATTTGGTCTTAATAATATATAATCATTGTACATCGGCCACAAAAAAATATCAAATGTAAGGATAAATACTTAAACTCTGGCTGCATAAATTATTTCCACTACTTTTTATTATGAAAATAATGCTATATAAGCTTTGTGGAAAATATGCATTGCGAATGCTTTTATCAGAACTGATATCAAAAGAATATTCAATATTTTGTTTGAAAAACAAATGAAAACAAAAACAATCTTTGGGGATGGGAATAAAACTGCTGAAGAAAAATTGATTTGATCCTTAAGAACCCAAATCAAGAGGAATGGCTTTCTTCGATGAATTTTAATACGCAAGCATTCTGAGAAAAAAAGTGCTGAAAAATCAACAAGAACTTCCCGAAATGCTGAATAATCCTTGTAATAATAGCTGCTGGGCATAAAAAGAGTATCTGCTTTTTTTATGGTTACTTTTTTTTTTCATTCTTCCAAGAATACGTTTTTAAAGAAAATTGTATTTTCATCAGGGAAAAATTTGCTTTTACATTTATCTCGTGTTTTTTTTCCAACTGATTTGTAATTAAAATTTTCATTTCAAATTTGCAGTAATTATTCCCATAAAAAATTGTCGGTATTTAAATACATTTTTTAAAATTGTATCATATTAAAAAACATAGTTTTATTTTTATTTATTTATTTGTTGTAAAATTAAGAACATGTTTGTCATATTTATCAAAGTTAATTGATTCTTAAGGATTCGAGAGTTTTCAAAAGGGAAATTAACCGAAAATTATTTTTAATGAATGATTTTTATTCTTGTAATATAAAAGCTTCAATTGTTCGGTTAATTTTAAGTGACATTTTCTGTGATGTTATTAAATAGCATATAAAAAAATGTAATTATATTTCCTTATTCAAATTAAAAACTTTACTTAATTACCTCAGTGAAGAATTTTTTTTAAATTTAACTATCAAATATTCTTAAGAAAAACTGTAAAAACATCAAAATTAATTATTTTTGTTCCATTTTAAAGCCCTTTTGAAATAACTAATTATTTAGATTCTGAAATTAAATTTATAGAACTTAACTAACAAAAATAGGTACGCATGTTAAGTACTTTATTTTTAATACACTAATTTATGAGAAGATATTTAAATTATTTAATATTTGCTTAGAAAGTTGACTTAATTAAATTATTAATTACTAATGATTATTACCATAACTATCTAATTATTTTAAATAACCATATTTAGGAATGTCTTGGCAAAAAAATTATCTACTTAATTCTAACCTAACTTTTAAAAAACTTTTAGTATACGAGTTGAATTAACAAATTCTTATTAATTAATTGAATTACATTCCTATAGAAACAAATAGTTCGCATTAACTACAATTTGAAAAATGTTTTAAACGCGAGATCCTGGGTAATCACGTTAGTAAGATTAAATTATAAAATTATATCCTCACACAGTATATTATATATTTCACAAGAGTAATTTTAAATCAAACAATTTAAAATACTTTTGAATATTTAACAACCTTTTGCAAAGGAGTTAATAAGTAATATTCGCATTAAACATCATATTTTATTTTTCAGTTACTTTAAACTCTATATAAATAATAATAATTTTGTTAGATGTCTCCTAATTGAGGTCAAAATACAAGCAAGTTATAAAATTCTTTGAGTTTTAAATTTCAAAATTTTATTTGAAATAAGAAACTGAATAAAAAAATTTTATTTTCTTATTCAAACCAACCCCCACTGTATCAATTTTACAACTGTTCATACACATTGCTCAAATTGTAAAACTGTAATTTGCACGTATCAAGTAGTTCTATTTTTTATTCAATATATTGTAAGCAGGGGAAAAAATTAATTCCAAGTCTACATCTCCTTGTTTTAATTTGTACTACAATTTAGTGCCTATTCAAAAACAATGTTCCCACAATCATCTTTTCCTCAAAATTACACTAAATTTTTATTCCGTTTTTGCTTCTGCACCATGACAGAGCCACATAAAATTCTCTGTGAGTAAGTATTGTTTCTTTCAATGTTACACATAAATCGAATTTTCAATACCCTGCCCCACTGATTTATTTTATTTTCTCATATAAATTTATAACTGCATCAAGAAAAACTTTTTATATACATAATTCAGGAACGGATCTGCACGAGTAAAGTTAAATTCACAAATTGAGAGCCATGTTCACTGTTCGGAAAAACTCTAACATCAACCCTTCTGTCTACAGAACCGTCTATTGTTGTGATAGCAGCTAACGCATTGCATGACGGTTTATTACAAACTCTGAATGACCTTTAGGGGGCTGGTATAAAAACGCAGACTGTACTCTTGATCTTGGTTTTTATTTGGAATTTCACACAAAACTCTATAGTTTTTCTGCTTATAGATTTTGATCCCTAATTGACTGTAAAATTTTCAATATATCGCCAAGTTTAACTATTTTTGCACATTCATGGAAAGCTTCACCATCATCATAAATGTAATCTGTCCAAACTGAGGATTTGCTCCATTCAGTTGTAAAAATGTGTTGCTTTTATTAACTATAATACATGAATTTATTACAGCCTCATGAAAAAAAATTATATATAGAAAGAATTATTAACTAAGAATAAATGAATATTTAAAACTTCAATATATATTTTAATTTGAATTACAAATTAATAGTAAACACCCATAAAAAAATGAATATCTTGAAATTAGTCTATAATATTAGTGAGGAATAAGGGACATAAGGAATGTATATAAACAATAATCAGGAAAGAATTTTCTACTACTTTTAAAAAACGTATAAAAATTATGAATAAATACGTTATGGAGTCTTATGTTTATCTTAAAAAGTTCTGAAAGTTTTAATAAAAAATATATACCACGTCTAATTTCCAAAACTTAAAAAGATTCCTCTTGAAACCCATTTAAAAATTTCTTAAGATAAAAACATTTTAAATAGTGTTAACTAGTTGTTATTAAAACCTATATAATGTAAGAAAATATTTTTGAAAAGCTAAATTTGCTTAATGCAAATAAATTCAAAAAGTCATCTTCAATTATTTTTGGCAATACATATATATATACATATATATATACTAATACTTTTTTAAACTCCAAAAAATCACTTTCTCTATTAATATTTCCAAAAGCATGCATTTATAAATATAAAGCATCCATTTATAAAATAAAGCATGCATAACACCAAAACTTTACGAGAGAGAAATTACTTTATAATATACAAAGCTTATGTTCTAAATTTCATGCAAATCTCTTAAGTCTGCCCTTGCTGAACCTACAAAAGCCTGAATCAAACGCGAAACACATTTAAGACAGAAAATGTGTCTCAATTTTCAAGAAAATTGACAAAGTTGTGTGTGTTGTGTGTGTGTAATTCGTATATATGTTTATATTAAGTAGCATTTTTACACTTTCAAAATAATAATCATCATTATTTCATTTTTATACGTAAAATGATATCCAATTTAGTATTAAGATGTAAGGGAAAAAACAGAAATCGCGTTTTATATAGAAAAAATGGATCCACTCAAATAAAAATTAGAAGTATGATAAAATATACTGCTCTCTATAAGTTATCGAGGCCATAACATAATATTTATATTATGAAGTACTTTAACATCTGAAAATTAATCAAAATTCTTCTTATATCTCATTATGCAAAGAAAGCTTTAAATTATCTTTAAAATAAGACAATTCAAATTGGAAAAATCCAAAATCTTCAGGAAAATAATTTTTTAAGGTATCCGACTGGTTGCGACAACTTTTTTTTTTTTTTTAAAAGGAGATATGGGGAATTTTTTGTTATTTTTAAGTTTGTTTAGTGCATTTTAAGAAAAATGTGCTAAAATTAAGAAGAGAAAAAGAAATTATTATTACTAAAATGGGAAAAAATAGGTAAAAATTGACCAAAAATAGCATAAACGTGGCCACAGGTTTATGAACAAATTTTCAATTTTTTCAATCTAATGTGTTGCTATATTATTCAATTTTAAAATAACCTTCAGGATAAGAGATATTTTCTTTTTTACAAAAATTAGAGCACTTTATCTCGGTTACTATATGAAAATGCTTAAAAAACAGTGATTGATAAATCTGAAGGTTAAAACAATTCTACTACTATACAGAACTTACAGAAAAAATTTCAGTTAATTATGCTCAAAACTTTTCTAGCAATCACTGACCCTGTTTGATTATTTTCAAAAAAACCATATTTCGAGTAAAACGCGTTTTAAAGTATGACATTTCACTTTAATTAATGGCATCTGCTTTTACTAAAACTCTTGTAGTTTTTGTTCTAGTGAACGGAAAATGATAAACTTGGTATTTTTATAAAGCTAATAAGATGGCCCATAAAATAAAATCATAAAAAAATTGTCAATTTTCGGCAAAATTCACATTTTTAGGGTAGTCATACCTTAAATTAAGAATGAATCCCAAAAGAATTTTATGGTACCTAAAAACTTTAAATGCATAACTGGAACTATCGTTAACCTTAAGCCCTTAATTAGTTTTTATTATGGACAATTACGCTTAACGGTACAATTTGGTTATTGTACATTTGCGTGAATCTTTAAGCGCCTATATTTTACAGAATTCTTATTTTAAAAAATGATGATGAATGTCAATCTGATGAGAGAGAATATGATGTCAGTTCAATTGTCAGGATGAGGTGTTCTCATCCGGTTACGGTTTTAATTTAACAGATTGTGGATTTGAAAGAACCATTCAGAACCTATGGATGAGCGAGGATTTTCTGAGTAGACGAACACTGCTCGGCAGTAAAAATTTCACAGAGGTTAAGGAATCCGACTACCTAAAACTGTGAATTTTGCCAAAACTTGACACATTTTTTTTATTCTTTTGTTTTATATAGGCCATATTACTAGCTTTATAAAAATACCAAGCGTATTATTTTCTGATCACTAGAACAAAAACTACAAGTGTTTTAGTAAAAGCAGATGTCAAACTTTAAAACATGGTTTACTCAAAATGTTTTTTTAATGCTCAAACGGGGCCAGCGATTGCTAAAAAAGTGTTTTAAGTAATTAACTGAATTTTTTTTGTATGTTTTCTGTATAATAGTAAAAATGTTTTAACTTTTAGATTTATCAATTACTGCTTAACAGTCCCTTATGTTAATATAATCACTGTTTTTCTAAACGATTTCATATAATAACTAAGACTTAGTGTTCTAGTATTTGTAAAAATTAAAATATCTCTTATCTTGAAGGTCATTTCAAAAATGAATAACGTAGCAACACATCAGAATTGAAAAATTGAAAATTTGCTCATAAAATTTGGTACAAAATGAGCCTCTTTTATGTTAATTTTTGTACATTTTTACCCATTTGTTTCCCATTTTAGTAATACTAAATTTTTTTTCTCTTCTTAATTTTATCATATTTTTCTTAAATGTCCTAAAAAAAATCTAAAAAGAACAAAAAAATACCATATTTCCATTTTTTTTTTTTTTAAAGAAAAAGTTATCGCAACTAGGCGATACTTTAAAATACCCACTCATAGTAGATTTCGAATCACCAAATATGAAAATTAAAATTAAAATTGCCTTCTGGCTCAAATTATTGAGTAATTCATCTGTTTTTATACACTCAAAAGCCAAAACATTATGACCACCTGTCAATAACGAGTTGGCCCATCTTTGGCGCGCAACACAGCTTCAACCCGCCTTGGCATGGATGCCACAAGTCCTTGGTAGATGGCCGAAGACAGATCGTACCAGATGTTTAAGAAACGGTCAAGCAAATCCGAGATATTGTGAATTGGTGGTCTTTGAACTCGAAGCTGCCGTCCCATGGCATCCCAAATGCGTTCTTTCGAATTCAGATCCGGTGAGTTAGGTGGCCAGGACATTAACTGGAGTTCAGCATCATGTTCCTGGAACCACTTCAACACAATTTTAGCCTTGGGACATGGGGCGTTGTCTTGTTGGAACATTCCATTTCCAGCATTAAAAACAGAGGCCATGTAAGGGTGCAACTGGTCCGAAATGGTGTTCAGATACCCTGTAGCATTCATGGTCTTCTCTACCACAACCACGTGGTCCCAGAGACGCCCAAGAGAACGTCCCCCAAAGGATAATACCGCCACCACCGGCCTGTGTATGACCTACTGTACATTGAGGGAGCAACTGTTCGCCTGGAAGACGGCGTATCCTGACACGGTCATCGGCGTGATGAATGACAAACAGTGATTCATCTGACCAGGCAACTCTCTCCCACTTATCCATGGACCAGTCGCGATGTTCCCGAGCCCAGAGTAGGCGCAGTTGGCGATGACGGTTGGTCAGCAAAGGCACACGAGTGGGACGTTTGCTGTGTAGCCCCATATCCAACAGTGTCCGCTGAACAGTGTGCTCCGATACTATTCTACTTGGCCCTGCATTATATTGGGCTGTCAGCTGAGCCACAGACTGGCTCCGGTTTTGCTTCACCATAAGAGACAGTCTCCGACGACCTTTTTCTTTGATAGCGTGTGGACGTTCAACACCATGTCGTCTACTGCTGGTTTCACCGTCTTTGATCCAGTTTGCATAAGTACTAACAACTGTAGATCGCGAACAGCCCACGAGTCATGCAGTTGCGGAAATACTTGTTCCGAGCCTTCAGGCCATTACAATCTTCCTTCTATCAAAGTCGCTTAGATCCGCAGCCTTTCCCATCACACAAAGAAGTAAGTGAAAGAATGATTCTTCAGACTCTCCAGCAGCAGTTAAATACCACTTCCACCTGATCACGTGCCTTCCACGTCATCCAGGTGAGTTCATTGCAAAATGTAGGGATGGTCATAATGTTTTGGCTCTTGAGTGTATGTATATTTCACTATTTACATATTTTTTTCGGAATACAACCAATAGTTTCCATTAATGCAATCTAGATTCCATGAATTCTAATTCATTCTTCAGCAATTCTAAATCCCTTATCAGTTGATGAAGGGCACATTGTGTAATTGGTATGTTGGGTGCACATAAGGATCCAACATTTCAAACAATGTTGGATCAACACAATTGTTGATATTTTTGGGTGTTTCATCATTATTTTCCATCCCATTGCCTGTCGAAATGTTTACAGTGGAATCGGGCACTGTCATGCCTTCTGCATGGCCCATTGGACGAATGACTGTTGATGTCCCAGTGGTTAAGTTGTGTTCTTATTCGTATCAATTCCTATCTTCAAGTACGGTACTATGCAAAAACAAAAATCGATGTTATGGTCTTGTTGGTTCACATCAAATAGAGGGCAATTCCCTCCCCCCCCCCTCCCCAATTATTCGAAATAAATGAATACGACGTACAACATGCACTTGCCTCCGAAAGTCTGCGTACAGGCAATCATCTTACGTGTTTATGCTATAAATACTATTAAAATCTAGCTTTGGAAAATCAACACAGCTGTCAGGAATTCTTCAAAATTTCCTTATTTAAACAGCAGCAACAAATTTCACCTTAACATAAGCGAACAAGAATGACCATCAAATAATCACCAACCATCTGCGCCAAAAGTCTGCATACACTTACAAAACACAGCTTTTAAAGACCTTTCATTGTAAAATAATTGTACTGAATCATGTTTTTAAGTAATTATAAGCTTTACGATTTTTTTAGGATTTGAGATTTGAAAACTTTTGTGGTTCCACGGCAGGCAACAGAATAGAGATATATTATTGAAAGAAAAATCATCAGAAATCTTCAGAAAAGGGGGAAAGTTTTTAAAAAAATTGCTGAAACTGTTATTAGGAGACATTCATTGTTTCAAAAAGTGTTCATAAACTACAAATCAACTAAAATTTTAACGTCCACGCCAAGATCCGCACGTCCATCTGCAGTGTCACCTCGAGAGAATCTTGCTTTGTAATACGCTCTATAAAAATAAATCCAAGACAATAAGCTTCACAAATAGCTAAACGTGCAGCTGAAATCTTGCAAAAAAATGTGATTTGAAACCACAATTCGAACGGAACTGAAAAAAGATGACTTTTATGGCAGAGTTGCACTCAAGAAACCATTCATCTCTCGAGTGAAAAGAGCTAAGAGCCTTTGCCATAAAACATCTAAATAGGACACATAATTATTCGAAAAATGTAATATATTCAATTGAAAGTATTTTTTTGTAATTTGGCCTCAAAAAGAACAAAAATATGCCTACAAAAGTTCCGGGACAGATCTTAAGAAAGAGAATCCTTTTTCGACTATCAAACATGGCGATGGAGGCATAATGTTTAGGGGTGCATTGGAAGCCTTTCGGCTAGTAATCTGGAATTTATTGAATCAACAATGTACAAAATTGATTACTTTAACTTATTGAAGTAAAATATCAGGGAAAGTGCCGAGAAACTTGCGGTGAGTGATGATTTTTACTTTCAGCGTCACAAAAGTACCGAGCAAATGACTCCCATAGTGAAGCCGTGGCTGTTCTGACATGCCCCAAAGCAATCCCGTAGGCCATCCTAGTCCCCAGACCTAAGCACAATACAGCATTTATGCGGTTTACTCGAGTGATTAATCAGGGAAAGCGTAATAACTTCCAAGGAAATGCTCAAATCTGTCATAGTAGAAGAATGGAACAAAATATCCACAAATGAGACAACTAAATTAGTTTAATCCCTGCCAAATATGACTAGAGAGTTATCGAAAGAACGGAATAGCTTAAAAAGTATTAACTTTTAGTTATAATCCATTATTGTAAAGGTTTTTTCCAGTGTACGCAGACTTTTGACGCACACGATTTGTGTCGTTCTCAAGTTATAAATATTTGCATCATTTTATTTAATATTCAGGTGATTGTTGCTTATACTGTTTGAATTAACGACATTAGATGAATCGATAATAAATGGTATTGATTCAGAAAGACTTCTTTTAACTAGCGATTTTTGCATAAATATGAAAGATGATCGTCTGTACGCAGACTTTCGGAGGCAAGTGTACGTACAAAGTCCATGATTAATTCTAATTGATTATTTATTAATGTCGCATTTCGATGCTAAACTTAGGCTGTACGATTTGTCTAGGTTTCCAACACGACACCCAAAGTATAGTAAATATATTTTTTTTCTCGATAAATCAATAACCCCTTCCAGAAATCGTATAACGTTACCCCACGAATTTACATTTACGATGCTTTGTTGTATTTCATTTAACTACAAAAGAGTAAAATGTTAACTTACACGAAGCAGTGTATTACTAGTTAAACAAATCAATTTGAAAATCAGAAACATATGGTGCAATATGAACTTTGCCTTACGCAGCCTTGTTCAAAACTGGCGCTAGTAAATGGTACCAGGTTTAACCATTCGATCACGTGATTTATGAGACGAGGTCAGGACGCGACGGCGCCGTGTCAAGAGCGACAATATCCATTTATACTTCTTTTCCCTTACTTTTTAACTTCATGTACTGTAATTATAACATCCCACTGCATTATATTCGTAAAATGTTGATAATAAAGCAACTCAAATTATCATTAAAACAATGATAGTCTTTCTCTTGTTGAGGAAACAGTTAATTCTATTGTTTGACTTTCCGGATAAGATTCTTCAGATACAAAAATAAAAAAGACTGCAATTTAGTCAAATATCTTAGCAAAACACATAGTTTTTTTTTTCCATTTTTAAATATTTTGTGTTCATATTTAGCAGTTCTGTAAAACAGATTTATATACCCAAAAAGAAATTTAAAAAACGAACAGTTTTCATTAATGAAAAACTATTTTTTTCTATTAAAAACAGATCACAGATTTCACTAAATAATTCTTTATTGTTTGTAAAATGAACAATTAATTCATATATGATTCCTATCAATATTATACGAAATTCCAATTTGAGAAATGACCAAATTAGTTTTTTAAAAACTATTTAAAAGTGGATGTTTCTACCAAAGGTATTCTAGAAGTAAAAATTCCTACTGAAACAAGCACGAAACAGTAAATATCTAGAATAAGAATGTGAAGTCAAAATTTACGTAGGGGTTTCAAAAAGTATGGTAACAAATGCATTCAGAGGAAACGTTTTTTCAGGAAATAAAAAATATATACAATGTAGAAGAGTACAGGTAAATATTACTTCTCTACATAGTCACCATACTTATCGAGGTCTTTGTTCCATCGGTACACCTAGTCATCGAAACCATTGTAAAAATCAGTGTCAAGATTGTGTAAACATTTCAAGATGGCTTGCTGAACCTCAGCATCGGTTCTGAAATTCTGGCTTTCCAAGTGATTCTTTAAAGGACCGAAGAGATGGAAATCACTTGATGCGAGTTGGGGACTGTTAGGAGGGTGGTCCAATACCTCCCTCCGAAATCAGTCTTTCTTCATATTGCACATCTGTTCTGCCTTTGTCAGATTCCGTGTATCAAACCACACTTGTCTTCGAGGTGTTCACTTGTAGCAACCAACTGCCGATGAATTGCAGCTGGATAATTTTTTTTTAAAATGCAAAAACCGTGTCACAATTCTTATTTAATGCATGAACCTTGCTTATACCATCTGCGCAGCCATCTTTCAACTGAGATTCAGTCATGTTACTGGAGAGCTAGCTCCATCTACCGACACCGTCTGGAAGTTGTGATCGTCTTCGTTATTTTCAGGATTTTTAACCATACAGGTAATTTGTACTCCCGTCTTGTTACCTTACTTTTTGAAAACCCTACATATTTATTTTTAGTTATAGATATATTAATGTATTAAAAATTATAAAATGTGTAGATCAATATGAAAATCAATAATATCCAGGATCAACTAATAAAATGACAATATATAAATAAAGTACAAATCCTGTTTATTACATACGATATAATTGAAAACTTTATGATGCAAACGAAATGTTACAAAGGGCATAAGAGCTAACATATCAACGTCAAATGAACTGTAAAACAATTTTCTCAAAAATATTTATTTCAGCATATATTTCAAATTAATTTTTCAATTAATATTACAGTTCACACTCTCTTCCTATATATATTTGTTTATATATCTTGTTCAAATTTTCAATCGTTAATAAAACATTTCACCCACTCTAGTTCAAATACATTTTTTAAACTTGTAGTGGATAACTCTTGATGTTAATACAGTCTTTTCAAACTAATTCTTTAATTAAATTTAATAAATTAATTATAGTTTTAGAGATATATTTGAGTCGATATTATTCTTCTAGACGCAGCGTCATTGGATAAAACAGCTTCTGTTAAATTTGTGACGAATATTTAACTTAACTTGAATAATCGTATGCTAGGTAGACATCAGCTTTCCTTTTAGACTGATTTCAAGATAAATTCTTACATATTATATTCAACTTTTATTAAAAAATGCAATTACAAATTTGTTAGGGTTGGAAATTTGTAAAGTTAATTTAAAAGGTGTTTTACCATTTAATATTGTGATTCTGTCACATGTATATACGCATTTATACTAATTGTAATTATTTAATAAAAAGTAACTAAAATAAAAGTATTTCTTTGTTGACCTAAGTAAAAAAAATATCATTTTTTTTAAAATTATATTACTTGTTTATAATTTAATTGCAAAATTAAAAGCATTTGAGATGTTCTAATTTAAGTAAACTATATTAACTCATTCAGAGTTCTTTATGATACTCTCATTCCAAACTATATTCATGACTGATATTTGTTTTACTGCCTCGAGGAATTTTTACACAACTGTTAAACAGAGACAAAAGAGGTCGATATAAATTGAATAGATACATCGTTTTAAGTGATGAATCGTCCTTAAGATTTTTTTCCTCGAATAGAATTGTTTCAAAAGAAAGGAAAAATTGGATCATTAAGCCTGAAAACCTTGAATAATATTGATCATTGTATTTTCACGGGAATTGAGTATTGATTATTTTAGAAACGCCTTACTGCTTTCTCTTCGAAAACAGGATAAACCGATTTATTGAAATTCGATTCATTTTGTATTTTTTGTTTCAGATGTTTCAACGTTTTTCAAATATATTTCATCGTGAAATTCGTTTTGTTTCGAAAGCTATTTGTCGAAATATACGACGGAAATAAAAAGGATAAATAGTGTTAAGTTTATTTTTTTTTAAATAAACTTACTTCAGAATCTGTTTTTCATCGTTTTAAACCAAGGAAAATTTCAATAAAAGTCAAATTAAATCTGTTTATGCTCTTAAATGATTATAAGGCGATTCAGTACTTATTCATTGAATATTCAATGTAATAGAAATAATAATTGGAGGATAACTGATTAACTATAGGCTTATGATATTATTCAATTATAGATGTGATTTATAAAATGTTTTTCTTGGAAAAATTAAGAAATTATTTCTGGATATCTTTTTTATTTAAAATTTGATCTATGTAATTATATTTAAAAATTTAAAGTATCATTTACAATGATAGTTATAAATACATCATAATCTATATGAATATCATTAACGTGTAAGCTTTTTTGGAATTTATGTATTATACCGTCGATCGATTTCGTGAAACGAAAGGAAATCGAAAAATCAAAAAATATCACAAAATGTAATCATTATTATTACGTGCCGTGGGTAGCCTAGTGGTTAGAGCATCGTACTCCAGACCGGAGGGCCTGGGTTCGATGCCCGATGCCTCTAAATACCACCGAGTATAGACGGAGTACGTGCTTGTTAAATCAGTGGATTCAGAAGTCTTGTGGGTGGTCGCAGCAGAAACCACGAGTGCAGGGGGTTGGAGAATATTTCCCTCCCCTCCAGTTCCATGCCTAAATTGTGGAGCTGGAGATAGGTGGTAGCGCCATCTATCGTTAAGAAGTCCAACAACACACGACAACAATATTACGTGCATGGGGACAGTTTTCACTATTGGCTGTAAATCGCAGCACTTAGCAATTTTGATTTGTCGAAATTGGTTAACTGCATAATCACGAAAATAAAGCTTTTTAAGATATTTAATTCAAGAAATTTTGCTGAGAGAGAGAATATAAGAGGTATTTTTAATTTGAAATGCAATCGATTTATTTCTTATGATGATAAGATTAACTTCAAAAAGCTCTATGCGTATTTAAAAAATATAATTTTTTTCTGAACATAATAAATATGTATTCAAACCGAAGTCTGAAGATAAGGGATTATTCTAATTTACACGAACAGCCACTTAATTAAAATGATTTATAATTTTTATTACGTGTAAATTCCCCATGTCAAAAATTCAGAATTTCTACAAAAACAATAACAATGCAGTACTTTTATAAAAATGCAATTGCGCTTCATTCAACTTTTATTTAACGCTTATTTATTCCACTGATAACAAAAAAAATATTTAGACTCATTGCTTTTATCTGTAAATACACTTTGATAATTAAATTATTTTTAACAAATATGAGAAAATTAAACATTTATTTTCATAAGAAATAATTTAAACAACACACATATACTATACATTAAATACAATATAATGTCACCGTGATATGAGAATTTAAAATATTTTTTTGACAAACCTCAAGGAATAGCGTATTTTTTTTTAAATTTATGTATATTATTGTTTTTTATTTTATCTTTCACAATATATAATAAAATTATTAAAAATGTACATAATTAAATTAATATGTTTTCATTTGTGAAATAAAAATCACAAAATGAACGATTTTCTTTCAAAAAAAGTTTTCTATTAGATTGCTATTAAAATATATTCATTAGAAAACATTTACTGTTTTATATTTAAAATTGTTCGTAATTAATATGCTAAATGTATTTGCTATTTTTTAATGCAGAAAGTTATATATATATATATTAAATAAAAATAAACTATATTCTTTTTTTCTATTTTATAGTTGCAAATAATATTAAATAAAAAAAAATTACATTCTATTTTCTATTTTAAAGCTAAAAATAATCTTCCATTACATCTTTCTTGGATTTTGAATAAAATTGTAGAAAGATATTTTAAAATATAAATATATCATAACAACCAAGACATTTTATGGATCTTATCTTACATTTTTACAAGAGTATAAAATATATTTTTAAAAATTATACAAAGATTTTAAATCTTTATAATTTATTTTATATATATAGCAGAAATATTCAAATGTAACTGTTCTAAGGAACAAAGTTTTCTAAATCCTGCTATTCTAAATTGAGCATTTTCCATGAAAACCTTTCGTACTACTTTCAAAGCCTTATATAAGATTTGACTTATTTCAGGAATAGAAAATAACTTTATTATTCAATCTAGATATTTTACAATCTATTTCAATATCTTACATTACCCTTCTTAACCTAGATTTGAGCAATATATATATGTGTGTGTGTGTGCGTGCGTGTGTGCGTGTGTGTGCGTGCGTGCGTGTGTGTGTGCGTGCGGATGGTGTGTGCGTGTGTGTGTGCGTGCGTGTGTGTGTGGTGTGTGTGTGTGTGTGTGTGTGTGTGTGTGTGTGGTGTGTGTGTGTGTGTGTGTGTGTGTGTGTGTGTGTGTGTGTGTTGTGTGTGTGTGTGTGTGTGTGTGTGTGTGTGTGTGAATATTAACTTCGTACTACTCAGCTACTTGAGTGCGTTTAATGACGGACCTCGTACTTTTGCACAATGGTCAAGTGATGAGGACGACACTTGAGTTGGTGTCTCTCCTAACTTCCACACCACATCAATGGGAAGATGTTTGAGCCTCTACTCCCCAGCCATTACGGAGAATAGAAATATATACATTTGATTACAGAAACTTTTGTTTCTTTTTAACGCAAACTTCCATTTATGAACATCCAGTTGAATATAAGGAAGTCCTCGCCAGACGAATATCCGTGTGACTACATGTATTCGAAAGATACCAGGCATTTTAAATTGAAAGCCAAGAACACTCCATCGACACAAAAGAGAACTACATAACTGTAGATGGATGCTATTTTTAATAATAGACGTATTATTGCAAAGAAACGTTTTTTAAATGATATTTTTCATGCCTTACTTTTACATTTTTGCCTCAATTTGTCATTGTTTAAATGCCACTCAAAGCATTGATTACAAAAGACTTAGTATCCGTGTAAATCAGGGGTGTCAAACTCGCGGGCCAAATGTGGCCTACAACGAGCTTTTTCGAGACCTGGTCAATATATTGGCACAAAGTAATATGTAATAAAATTCAAAAATTTCTTCCGAATTAGGAAAGATAGCAGCAGAGAAGAGATATCAAGTATCAGGACGTACATATTAAATTTTTTTTTGTTCTTTTATATATGTTTATTATAATGTATTATTCGAAACAAACTACGTTTCAATGAATTTTGATTTTCTTTTTTCTGTCCACATTAAGTTAAACCTTGTTTATTTAGCCCAAGTCACCTTTAAGTTTGACACCGTTGCTGTAAATGAACTCCAAATTCTCCATCAACGTGGTAAAATATGTATTACTGTTGTTTAAGAAGAGGAAGATTATATATATATATATATAGAATTTTTACTGTGCAACTTGTATTGAGAATACTCCTTGTAAAACTTCAGTTTGTAGTGTGCTATACTACACATCAAGTTTTATTATACGTTCTGAAATATCCGGAATGTAGGCTGATTTGAAATTATTTTTTTCATAAAATATAAGAAAAAAACGTTCCAATTGATTTGATTAAAGACAGGTAGGTGAATAATTCTCTTTAATTGAGTAATTGAATATTTAAAATATTTTTATTTCTAATAGTTACATCAAATTAAAAGAATATTTTTATCACGCTATTTGAAAATTTGAAAAAAGACAAAGTCATGCATATCCAGGCTCTATGTCATTAAATCTAATTTTAAATTAAATTATGAGATTCATGAGTTTATGTAAAGTACACACACACACAGGCAGTTTAATTATATACTACCTCATAAAAGAGATTGGAATTGAAAATATTCAACGAAAAATGCGAATCTTTTTTATAAATCTGAAGAGTTGCAAAAATTTAGTATAAATACTCGCACATTCTATTGAATACCTTGGAAAGCTTAGAGATATTTTAGAAAATTGCACTCAGAGAAAAACACACACACACATTTTTCTGCGTTTTATTTCAGACACGGAAAACTCTTTCTTAGGATTTTCTTTTCTTTTAGCTTAATGTCACAGCTCCAAAACGACAGTTTCCTTTAAAGGGTTTCATGCTTCTGTTCTTTGAAAAGATATTTTGAAACCTTAAGAAAGATAAAGACATTGCTTGAAAACAGTTTCCCTGAAATGCTTCAACCGTTTCCCTAAAAGCAAAAACAAATTGAACCTCTTTTGAGCACATTTTCAGCTCTTTTCTGTCTCAACAAGATTATTGACCAGTTTATTCTTTGCAAAAATTTATTCTTCTTTGGAAGACAGTGAGTTTTGTTGTGTGTTAACCTTTTGCTGAAATTTTAAGAGAAAGATTTTCTTTATTTAATTGTACGCTGCAAGTTATGTAAGCACTTGCTAATGTACCTACAGAAAGCATTTAAGATAATTTTATCTGACCTTTAAGAGAAGTTGTTCTTTCTAGAATCTAAGTTTTACAAAATTATGCATAGAGTTTTGCAAGTTTTTGTTATGAAGGAAAATTGTTATAGTTTCCTCATCCAAAAGATTTCGTCGTCATTAAATATTTTTTAACACTTCACTTCAAAGACTTATTCTGTTTTACTTGATTATGTTTTAAAATGCATTTTTTTATTTAAAAACGTATTCTTTTATTTAAAAAAATGATACTTTTAAAGTAAGATAGTTGAAATACTATATTTATTCGAATCTAAATCGCATTTTTTTCCTAAATTACCCTATCGAAAATCGGGTGTGGCTTAGAATCAAAGGAAAAAATATTCGTTGGGTAAGGCAAATAGAGCAATTGCAAGTTTACATATGTAATTAAAAGTGTATAATACTGGTAAAATAACTAATTATTCACTTTTTATTAGTTCTCTTTTTAAATTTATTTTAATTTACTGAAATTGGATATCGATAAACAATTTTACATTATTTTTTTCATTTTTTACAAATATATGTTGAGAATTTAGGGTGCGGCTTAGAATAGATGGTGACTTAGATTCGAATAAATACCATAGTTCTGTATGTTTAAGAAACTTATTAAAAATAAGTATTGTTGAAAAAGAAAAAATAATTTAACCACTTTTTTGAAACTATAATGAGTATTTTACCCAAATTTCTGGATCTCAAATTGCAATGCACCCTTAAAGAAAAGTTTGGTTGAGGTTCAACAATTTGCCTAAATGTGATGCATTTTAGACAGATTTTTCTTGTCATTCATACGAATTTTTAAAATTTTTTCATACAAAAAGCTATGCTTTTATATTTATGTTCACATTTACTGTTAATATCGTTCAGAAACAGTTTATTCCTTCATTAAACGCTAAGGAATTATAACATGCAGCAATTCAGAAAACTATCTTAAAACTTTAAAATATAATAGAAATTAAATTTAAATGTAATTCTTACTTATAACAAACTACAATAAAGGGAAAAAAGTGTAAGAATTTTTTCTGAAATATATTTTGCTGCATTTTAAACAAAATTTGTTTGAAGCAACAGGGAAATTAAAATACCAAAGCATTACTAAACAGAGGACGGAATGATGGAGCTTAACTTTTACTTTATTTAAATATTAAATTTTTAGTACCTACTTTATCATAAATTTCAATACTTTAGTAACATACAAACCTCTTGCATTCATCAATAAATAATTTGTAGAATATTTAAAATAAGGGCAGTTCTGCTTTTCAAAATTAGCAATTACCTTGTATTTCCAAATTATGAAATTAAAATTCTATAAGTACTTTAAAAATAAAAGTAAGACAAATTTATCAAACTTTGTTTACTTTAAATTCATAGAAGTTAAACAACAGCTAATTATATTAAAATCGAAAATCAAGCATCAAAATAAAACATGTTATAATAATAAATGGAAAATTAAAGATTATTCATTTTGAACAATTTTTAAATATTAAAAATAAACAATAAATATGGTGTCAAACACACACATTTCAATCAGATGGAAAGTCTAAAATTCAATTTTACAAAGAAACGTTCATGTAGAGCTTTAACCAATCTAAGTATTCTTGAATTTCAGTAAAAAACTAATAAGACAAATGCCCACAAATCCTATAGACAAATAACAAATCCTTCGGATATTTTATTCGTATGTATAAAAGAGAAAACTAATCTCTCCTCTACATGGTAAATTTAATTATCTTGATGCAAATACTTTTGGAATTAAAATATATTTAAAGTTTTTGGAAATCAATTTGTGTGTATGGTTGAACACCAACGCAAGTAATGACGTACACAAAAATCTCCGAACCGGTATTACTTAGAAGATAGCTTTTCGAATCGATTTAATTCAAGGGTTCTAAAAATAGCTTCATCATACACTTGGATTGGATAAAAATATCTCCAAAAGGAATGATTTTTCCTTCAAATTAGCTTAAAGATGTTCAGCTCGACTATTGATTTTTAACATTCATTAAACATTATTTTACATGTATATATATAGAGAGAGAGAGATTAGTATTTGAGCTTCTCTATCTGCTTAATACATTTACTTTTAAATATGTATCAGTTTATATAATCATATATATATTGCTTTTAATAAATAAAAGGGGGATGTTGTTTAATAAAATGTGGAATATTCTACTGAATATTCTCAGTATCTTTCTTTTCTTCTTATGATGAAGTAAAGTAGTATTAATATATTAGTGAAGTAACTAATTTAAGGAATTTTTTCAAACTTTTAAGGAGGTCTACTTTATTAGAATTCTTGTAAATAAAAACAATAATAATAATTTGCCATTGACTTACTGGTATTTTTGGCACTCGTTAAAATCTTTTGTTCTTCCATCTTTCATTTAAAATTATTAACTTAAAATAAGGAAGCAAAAAATTAGAATTTTAATCTATAATTATATAATATATATTTGTGCTAAGTACTTTTAACATTTTTAAAAGTATTTTCTACTTGACTCCAAAATTTTAACCCAATTGTTTTAGAATACAAAGGATTTCTTTTCTAGGCAAAATCACATTCTTTTTAAATCCTTCACAATATTAAAACTTTAAGGATCAACAGAATTGTTTGTATAGTCCATTTCAGTAGCGCATGAAAAAATGTTTCAAGGGGGAAGAGGGGTCCAAAGTTCCCCAACTCGTATCATACCTCAAAACAGCACCAAATGATTTTTCTGATTTTGTAAATTTTGTTAACAAAAAACAGTAAAAAATAAGTTTTGAATTAATAATTAGCATTAATTAATAAAATAAATGATTAATTGCAAGTACGTAATTAAATTTTACGTTTTATATGTATAGGGTTATCATCAATCGAAAAAAAACTCTAGGGCTTTGAGGTGGGAGTCCGGACCCCTAGGACACCCCCTTGTGTACTTCACTGGTCCATTTGTATAGCTGCATTTGCAATGCTTCTAGAAAGACAATTTTTTTAAATGCTGCCATACTTTTTTGTCCCTGCGCATCGAGCCCCTATTTTAGTTAAAGGTACCATTTTTTAAAGAAATTTATTTTTACTTGAAAAAAAGAAAGCAACTCCTTTATTCTAATGGGTAGAGTATATCTCTTGTTTTCCAGAAATATACGCATTGGGATCAGAAATTAAGTGAGAAACAAACTTTGATCAGATCTTTTCGTTTATCTTATTTTTAGTTATCATTCGGAAAAAATTGTCCTTACAAATATCCATTGACTAAACTCAATTAATTAAGTTTAGTTTCTATCTTAGTGATCATTATGAGAACTTTTTAACCAAAAGAATGTAGCACATTCAATAGAGAGCCTTTTCAGTAATCCTTTCACTGTGTAATCAGTGAACTGAACAAACCGACTGAAACTTACCTTTCTCAATTTCCCTCTGACACTTTCACTATCTCTCACATTATGTTACGTTGCCTCTCATTTCTCTCTCATACATACTACATCACACATTCCCTCACACGGTCACTCAAAAAACACTTTCACACATTCCCTCATATGCATACACTCTCTTTCACGCACTCACTCATATACATACTCTTACACACATTCACTCCCTTACATTCTCACACACACTCTTAACTCATTCTCTATCTTACATACTCATTCTTACACATTCACCCATTCACTCTCTTACATTTTCACATACACTTTGGCACATTCACTATCTTACATTCTCCCTCTCACAACTCACGCATTCCTTCTCGTCCATTCTAACTCCCACACTCTCTCCCACATTCACTCTCGTACATTCTCACTCTCACATATTCTGTCTCTTACATTATCACTCACACACTCTCATACATTCACACTCGTACATTTTCACTCACACTCTCACACATTCACTTTTGTACATTCTTCTCCCACACTCTCACGCATTTACTCTCGTACATTCTCACGCTCGCACGCATTCACTCTCACGCAATCTCAAGCTAAATATTCAGATGTAAAGGTCCTTTATAGAAGCTATAATGTCATTTTCTGAAATAACTTTTAAATTATTTCAAGTGCTTTTCAAAAACAATTTGCCATATCTTAATCTAAATAATTCTAAAATTGACCTTATGATAAAATTTCATAATTTAAAATCAACTATCAATAGGAATAAAATCCCTTTTTCTTCTAATAAATACATTCAGTACCAAATAAATATGTTTAAATTATAAATTCAGAGAGAACCAATACATTTAAACCTCATAATTACATCCCACTTTATTTTCTCTTCTCAAAACATGACATGTTTTCCGTCCTTTAATTACTTTAATAAGTTTTCGAACATTTTATAAAAATACCGAAACTGATATTGCTTACAAAAGTATTAGATACATTTAGCTAACTAACAAACTTTATACGATCCTTTATAAGATGAAAACTTGCAGAATTTTGTTTTCTTAAGTAAGCTTCACAAAATATAAATCTTTTTGAATCCTTTTGCTTTGAATAAGACTGTAGAGCTGTGCAGTAATTACGAAAGTCATTAGAAGAATTATGTGCATAATCATTAGTGAATATTACTTAATTTGGACCCCACCATATTAAACCTGATACCTTTGCAAATATATCAAAAGAAACTAATTATTTTGATGCAGTGTGCTTTAAATGTAGTGGTATTTCCAATCGTAAGGCGAAGATAATAAATACAAGTAATAAAATAAAATATTATTTTTAAATACTGAATTTATGCAAAATTCTTGTGCTTCCAGCAAACTAGGAAAATCAATTTGGAGGATAGAAAGGAAAAGCCTTTTTTATTACAAAAATAAATGTTGTTTAATTGCTGCCTTCGGGTTTAAAAAGAGCAGACTAAACAACTTTTACTCCTTTAGAAAAATACAACTTGCTTGCGACTTAAATATTCAACTGGAAAAGAGATAAAAGTATCTATCTATCACAGAAAAACGCCCTAAAATTATTACAATTCATTTCAATTTTTTTCAAAACCTTTTCGCATTCCAAGCGTTTAATTTAATGAAGTTTAATACCAAACGTAATCAATTTTCAAGATACATTATGTTTTCTTTTAGAAAAGTCTGCTTAGAGTCATGCATTTTAAAAATATTTAAATATTATTTAAATTTATTTTTTTCTTGTATCAAATATAGTTAAAGTTGTGTTTGATTAATATTAAAGTACGGAACTAAACTGGTAACAAATATTTATAGAATAAAAAATAAATTCAGTTTTAATATGGATCACCTTTGAAACTCGCTTATCACTATGCGTCTGTACAATTTAAAAGCGTTCAATAAATATACAGTGAACCACTTAAGTATTCTAAATGACAACCAAACTTAGTTTGACCTCGGATTAGGAAAGGTACAATATTGGGCATGTAGCACGCAAGAAAAATATATTCAGACAGAAATTATCATACGCGAAAACATGCTATTCTCTGATGTCTGAATATTTTATTATTGGAACATTTTGCTGCTTAAATTGTTTTCGGAATTAGCTTCTATTCCTCTTTATTAAGCATACATATACCATTTTCATACCTAGTTAAGAGAGTGAATAAATTGCTAATAAAGGTGTTCTTGTAAGTGAGGATAGAACTCGGAGCCTTCTGATCTGCAAACGCGTACCATGCCACTGGACCAAAATGCTCACTTCAGTCCGGAGGCTTTTACTGGATTGTATGGATACCACCACTACACACTCCCCTCCCCCACCAGTGAGTCGGTGGATAGGCAAACGAGCGATATAGTTGCCATGTCGAGCGTGTGAGTTGTTGCTGTTGCATCATTTTGGGTCTGACGTTTTGATTGATGTGTCATGTATGTCTGACGGTTTTGATTGATGCGTCATGCATGACTGACGGCTTGCTTGCTGCGTCATGTGTGTCTGATGCCTTTGGTTGCATTTGAGGCAGGTAGATGGACCCAAGACAGCAACGCGAAGGTTGCGTTTTTCTTTGTTAAGCGTCAAAGTCACAAACTCGGATAGAACTCGCAATCTTTTGATCTGTAAGCACATACCATGCCACTGGACCAAAATGATCACTTCAGTCTGGAGGTTGTTACTGGTTTGTACGGATACCACCGCTACATAAGTAATAAGTCAACAACAATTTCCGTGTTCACCAAAATCGAATGATATATAGTTTTGTGACCGGCATGATTTCTTCCGTAGCAAATTCCTGATGCCACGGAAGACGCATGATAAATAGTGAGACTGATGCATATTCAATCTGTCGAAGATCAAATTTCTCACATTAGAGTGGTATAATATTCAGAAAGTGGGGTGCCAGTTCAGGTGACGTACTTGTTATTCGACCTTGGTGCAAAAGTACGCCCATCCGCTAACAGTTCTCGTGTAGCTTCAAAGAGTGACGCAAATGATTAATCAAAAAGCCCATTGGAAAAAACTATCTGCAACTACAAAACAAATTGCCTTCTACTTAAGTAAATAAATAAAATCATCAGCAGATAAATAACAACTCTTATTAGCGATACCACTAAATTCTTTTACATCCTATAGCACAAATCTTCTTTAGCACTCTAAGCATTACATCAGATAGATCCTCCTTAATCTCTGTTAATCCCAATTCGCCAGCCGTAAATGACAGGGACGCAAGCTCCCCCTCCCCAAAGGGGTGCATGAGCGTAAATACCTAGTAACGAGAGTAAACTCCTCTTTGGACACGTCAATCATTACACCTAGACACCATGGGACAGTAGTTTGGGGAATTACGAAGTCTAAGTCACCCCGAAACTTGTTAAGATATTAGAGGAATTAAAGTATTATTAAGCTTGTTTACTTGGATGGGGAATGTATGTGTGTAGACAGATTAATACTGACAGGGTCAAATGTCAAGGGAATGTTTTCTGGGGACATTTTGGACGGAGATGTTTGTTAATTAAGTTGTGGGATATATAGAGGAAGGTAAAATGAATGGAGGATTTAAGTATTGGGAGTTGGTATTTGATTAATACTTTGAAGTTTTCATTCTTCATTTAACAATTGGGAAGCTCATGAATATGGCATTTAAGGAAAAGACGCGATATTAAGACTTTTTTTTCGATATTAAGAAGTTAATTACTTATATAAGGGAAATTTTATTGGATTATAAGGGTTATAAAAATAAATATTTATTTCTTCCCTTATAATGCAGAGAATAATTAATTTAACAATATGACTGGAGAGAAAGTTGTTGACAGACAAAGCTTTTATTAAATTTCAAAGTTAGCTTAAGATTAGATCATACGCTCAACTTACTTATGTAAATGTCATATTTTCAGACAAAGATGTAATATATCCTTAGTTATAGACTGAAAACCTTTTAAGTAAGCATTATTTTCTTAGAAGAGGACATGGTACGATTTACGCAAAAAATTTTAATTTAAAGATTTTCAAAATGTTTTTGGTTCATGTGTGGATACTATATAAAACAGACTTTATGCTGAAAATTTCATAAAAAGCTATCCATTTAATTTTTTAAGGGAAAAACTTAAAATTTGTGATATGATTTTAAAATGCTACTCCTCCTACAAAAATTTACGTGCACGCATAAAATTTGTTTTACAAGTACGTCAAACTATATATAACAAAAGTTGACATGGGTTTTGTGATAACGTGATTGGTGTGTATTCGTACAATACTTCATTTATAAATGCTTATTGAAAATTCCTTAAAAATGTTTAAATTTGAGTTCAATTATTTTTAAAAAATAAGTAGTGCTTTGATTTAAAAATGCATACCAACTTTTGTTACATGTACTATTAGCAGTTGGTAAGCAAATTCAAAGCAATTTTAGGCACAATAGAAAAAAAGCCTTGGCATTTTAAATGAAGACAAATTAGTTATTTTATCTTTCTGAGATAAGTAATTTTAAGTTTTGATTTGCCATAGGGATGTGAATAAAAAAGAATGTAAAAGCTATCTTAATTCTGCGTTTTTTAAGTTTAAAGCTTTCAAATTTTGTGAGCTTATAGAAAAGTATATAAAAAATAATTTAAGCTAAAAAATTAGTTTGATTTTTTTGGCCGATTTTTATCAACTGAATCGTATTGTCTCCTCTTAAGGAAACAAACCACAACAATCTATTAGTTTTTTTATTTAAAAAAATAAAAATTTCTTTTTAAATTTTTAATGGCTACATTTAGGTTAAATTATGTAAACTGAACACAGTTTATTTTTTATTCTGCTTAGTAAGTAATTGAAAATGCAACAAAAGAACTTTTAAAATAGTAACGAAAAGAAACAAACATCTGCAAACTGTAAAAGTACTTTTCTTTTCAAAACTCACTAAAATGCCATAGAGTTGTCAATGTCTTTATGTTCAAATGAAAATTTTAAAAATTCTTCTTTTGTGACTCAGATAATATTCCTTATTAAAAGAGAAATAAAATTCCAAGTTCGAACTTCAAGTTAAATTTTTAAAATTCCATTCCAATTTCAGGTTTATATAAAAAGGCACAATCAATTTAAAAATCTTCAAGTAGACAAATTGCCTTTAGCAGTATTTCTCATTGCATTTTAGAATGAGAAATATTTCCCTCAAGAATCATCTAAGAAACATTTTTTAATTATGTAATAAACTAAAGTTGTATACATGTTAAAATAACTTTAAACTGTTTATTTTAAATAAAATTCAAAGTTAAGAGAGTACTTCTTATCGCTTATGACATTTTTAAGGTATACAAACGCATTGTTTTCCTTTATTTTTCTCTTTCGATGAAGCAACAACTTTTAGATACTGAATCAAGAAAAATGCATACCGATACAGAAATTGCCTTTGATATTAGCTTGGATTGAAATATGATTATTTTTAATCCCAAATAAAGAATTTTTAACTTTTGAAATAACTCTTCCAAGTCGTAAGATTGTAAATGCATTCCGAATAATCAAAATATGAACTTTATTCTATTTCTCAAATCTGTTCACTTTATAATAAAAAGAATCATGAAAAATCATTAAACTAACCCATGTTGAATTTCTTTGCAGAAACTGTTTTCAAAGGAAACCAGTCAAGTTGCAAATCTTTGAAAGCATAAGCTCGCGTATTTTTTAAAGCTTAGTTATAAAAGTTGGAAGATCTTGGCAATGTGCTTATTCCAAGAATTATCTAATGTTAATTTATTTATTTCAGAAAAATAATGTTAAAACTAATGTTTTGTTAATCCAAAGTTTACCTAATAAAATTATATTCCAACTTGAGCAATAAATAAATTTTAAGATATTAGAAATTTGTCAATTTATCGTGACCCTACGGTCGCTGGTGAAGTTGGAGACAGGGAATAATCAGCCATTATGGTAAAATCAATCATTTTATTAATATTTCAATTTACTATCAAGAAATGTGTCATAAACCGAGAGAGGGGTCAAAATAGCTATCCTAATCAAAATACATATTTATAAATATCTGTAACAAGCAATTAGATCGCTTGTCGGCTTACGATCCGATGTAACAGTAATAGTTAGGGGTTGACCTGTATAGCTTGATAACGGGAATAAAGATCTTGAACTCCGAGGGCTTGAGATATTGACTTTCATAATCTAACTTCCTTGCAATCATGAAATTTACATGAGTTATGGCAATTATGGTGGGACTGACATTGTAAGAACTATAAAAGCATCACGTATTAGGTGGCTGGGACATCTCAACTGATATGCCGATGCTTTTTCTACCAAAAAAGTAACTTTTTCGAAAATTGAAGGGTCCAGACGTAGAGGACGACCACCTACACGATGGTTAGATCATGTTGAAAAGGACCTCAAACTAATGGAATCAACCAATGAAAGGGTCAACTGGAGTCAGTCTTGGACTGTCAGAGAGTCAGTCTTGGACTGCAAAAGGCTATTGAGCTAAAGAAGAAGAATCTAACTTCAATAACAGCCTAACGACCAACTCCTACACTCACTTCTCTAGAGTTTAAATAGCACTCAAATTAACATAAATCACAGTTTTTATACAGGAAACAATTTTATAAGCATACAACAGTTAAGAAATATATTTTCCGAGAGGATTACTGAAAGGCTCGGATAGGACCCTTCCCACACAACTTTGCACTACCAAGCTACTCAAGTACTCTGCAAATTATTATTCCAAAGCATTAAAATTCCACATATTTAACGTTTTTATATCTCTTCGTAGTTTACGCGCAGAATTTTAAAATAGCGAGACAAGGAAATATTTGAACCTTTTGCGTGCTAAGATTATCTCGCTTTTTCGTACTTTTTTTATTTCCATCACACGATGAATTAGGAACCATTAAATAAGGTAATCAGATTATCATTAGAAGCTTCAACACATTTGCATCACCTTTATGTGTGTGTGTGAGTCACTGCTTCCTCCTTTAAAGCGATAAAAGAAATGGAAATGATGATTCTAATTTTATTTCTTTTGGAAATATTCAACGGCTGTTGTCACTCCCATCTTCTGTAAGATCGTTGTGTTCCACTCAAAGGAAAAGTCGATAACAGAAGGAGAGACAGTGGTCTTAAATCACCTGCGAGTTTCTGACAAATACATCTGCTCTTCTTCCATCTAAGTTTCTTATCTTAATCTCTCTCTCTCTCTCTCTCTAGTTATACTTCCATTTGAAAAGTTAAACACAATTTTTTGTTTTGTCTTCTTAAATGAACTGAAGTTTTGAATTTAGATTTTTTGTTCTCAATGATGATACGAAAATTTCTACCTCAGGTTTCATTTGTATTCCAGGCAAAGTTTTGTCAATAGTTTATGCCAATTCGATTTTTGAGATCTTTATTGTAAATCAATTGCAATCGAATCGAATGTTTCGTTTAAGAGAGGGAGAAGATTTTTATTCATGGGGTTTTTGATGAAATTCACATCTCAAATATTGCTTTTAAAAACGGTTTAATTAATTAGGGATCTGCAACCCATAAACTCTATTGTGTTGTCCATTGGTTTGTGTATGTGTACGCGTGCGTGAAAAATATAAAATACTTCTACAAACATGAAAGAATAAATAAAATCAAAGGACAAAAATCCCAGAACAACATGACAAATTAAAAGGAAGAAAAGTAATGCAATTAAACAAAGATTGAAAAAGGAACCCAGAGAGTCAAAAAGCAATTTCGGACGTTGGACCATATAAGTGGGATAAAACAAGTTTCTTAGTACCAACTTCATGATTCTGCAGGTCAAAGAATCCAAATATAATATGGACGAAAAATTAAGATTGAAAAAGAGTACCATGAGCAAAAACTCTCAAATAAATGAATGATACGTTTTCTCATTTAAATTTTTCAGTATATTATAAAACCTAAAAAAAGGAACTTTAAAGATTGTACTAGGAGCATTTTACGAAGAAATGAAGAATCTTGAAATGTTTGAAAGGCCACTGTCATCAAGGTAAACATCCAAAGTACGATTGAACTCGTCATCTTTACTAACATGTCAAAAGAGAGATGCATACTAATAAAATTTGATAGGTTATAACTTGGTATTCTTGTATATCTATATATACAAGAACAGAATTGCGTAAAAAATTACCAAAAAGAGAAGAGTAGAGTCTATGAAGGACATATATCTTGATTGTATAATATTACACTTCTATACACTGGCTTAACTAGTCCTAAGTGGTCTTTGTATCAAAAATTTCTCAGGAGGGGTGGTCTACTTTAAAATTTCACGATTTTTTGCTAACATATGTTGGGGCCTCGTATCATTAAAATGGCGGCCCCTGCTTCTAAACCAAATGTTAGTTAAATTTTCGCTGAAAAGGATTTACAATAATAATTATTAGCTAAAATTTTGAATATTTCAATCATTTTTTTTCGTTCTGAATTAATATCTAGCACGTTATGATTAAACAGACTAATAAAATTCAGAGAACCAATCCGGTTTAAAATTTTTGCTACAACTAAAATGCTTTTAATGTGTACAATAAACCAACCGACATTAATAAATTATTTTGATAATAATAATGCTGTAGAGTTTCAAGCCCTGTTGTTAATAACAATAACGTAAGCATTTAAGTGATTAAATTAAAATATGAGGTTAGTTTAAAAGATTTAAAAAAGTACGAACACATTGAAAAAGAAACTCTTTAGTGCATATTTAAAAGCTTCTACATTATTTAATACAAAAAATAAATATAACGTTTAAAATATGATTTAGGTAAATTGTGGGGAATCTAAATCAAGTTTTAGATAGGGTAACATTTATATTCTAATTTTCTTGATCTTAAAGTAACATAAGAATTTTTAAACTGGTGTTAATAATATATTGAGGTGTATTTACCACATTTTTTTAAAAAAAATATTTGTATAGGCAATTTCTAAAAACAAATTTGTTAATAATGCATGTCTAATATAATAACACACTTTTCTTAGTGATAATTCTATAAAACTTTAATTTCCATTCTAATCTATGTGACGCTGGGATTTTGTTACTTATTCTGCTTTTTTATTCAAATAAACAAATGTTTCCTAATTTATGATAATTTTAAATTTAATTTTACTTATAAATTAAAACACTGCAAAAACCGTCTTCATTATTTAATAGTCTTTTAATTTCTTCTTCATTTATCTTCGGTTCAACAATACATGTCTTATTTCAAGAACATTGCAGGCATCCTTCTTTACGAATGCAAGAAGATTTCTATGAAGAAAAAATTTCATTATGGCTGCAGAATAATTAAATACCCCAAGGATTACAGATACTTTGCCAAGGATTTCTTTACGCAAGCAATAAAAGATTAAGAATTTTTATGGTTCTCTCTGCGAAAGAAGAAATCAGAATTGTATTTTGTCTAATAGCTTAAACGTATTTATTCTATTATGAAATTTTTGCCAGTTGTAGACAGAAAAGTAGATTTCACACATAAAGCCTTTCATTGAATTGCAATCCTAAAAAGGATTTTAGAAATCTTTATTATGAAGAGAAAAAAAAAACTTCGATATAATTTTTTTCTATCCTTAGGGGAGATGATTTTAACGGGTTAAGCTTATAATCAGATGAAGGATTGTGATTATTTTTGTAAAATATTTTTTACTTTTATTTATGATTTTATTGCAATAGATTTTCTCTCTCTAGGACATAAAAAAAACTGCACGAGATTCAAGTGAATTACATGCTGACTTAATTTTTCTTATGAATCAATATATGTGGGCGTGCGTGTGTGCCATATATATATATATATATATATAAATATATATATTTTATTTTTCGATCAATCAGTTACTTATTTTCTTTAAAAAAAATTTAATGACCATGTAGCCTAATTTTCAAATCTGTAGGCTTCGTGGTCAATAATATTTCAACTGGGTAACATTTTTCGAGCCCTGACTGCACCAAAAATCCATCGTGTTTATATATTTTGCTAACTCTGAATGAATTCTTCACTAAAAAAAATACAAGAAGGTTATTGATGACAGAGAGACGTCTTAATTTAGAGCCATACTCAAATTCTGTCGATGTCACCTTCCTAAATACCACACTATGCCCCAAGTGCAATGGCGTAACGGAGAGTATTAGAGCCAGCCCCCTGAGGTTTAGGGCCCCCTAGAATCCTGCCCCTTCTCTCTCGATGCGGGGGTGTATGTTACGCCCTTGCTCATGTGGAATTTAAGAATCAATTCCACAGTTTTCATCGCACAACAGCCTTCTTTGCTCTGTAGGGAAGTTTCGGGTGGAATAAAAATTGGATTCGCTCCTTTACATCAAGAGCCATGGAGCTTGGACCCTGACCATTGGATTATAACCCCCCCCCCCCATTTAACTGAAATAAGGAGAGAAGAAAGTCAGGTCCTCATGTGGTGTGATTTGGAAATAAGATCACTCACATACACATCTGGTACCCTTCAGATATTGTTCTCATCATCCAAAAGAGGATTATAAATTCTGAGGTATGGAGCTGATAAACCTAGGGTAGCTCTAGACGTTAATTCAAATCAACCGAGTTTAATCAATTTATTCGTACGTAGAACGTGATAGTTTTGCATTTTCAAATCAATCACAATGAGTGATTGACTTCATAGGTTATGGCAATAAGATTGGTCAAATAAATCACTTATGTTGACTGATTCGATCAATTTTGCTCCTAATATTCCATCTACGTGCTGCGTGAAACGCTCAACAATTCATTTGTGAATTTAATTTCATATTTGATAGGAATTTTTCTGATAGTAAAAAAATTAATACAAATAGAATTATTTTACTTCTTTTTCAGCACTTTTGAAATTCTTGTTAAAAATAATACTAAATAAACATCATTATATTTAACATGCAAATTAAGCATTCTAAAGCAACAAAAATAGTAAACAATAAAGTGAAAGTGGCGGACTATCAATTATCTGTAAATCGTTTTTGTAGTAGTAAAACTATTTAAAAATAATTAAATATACTAATGATAATAAGTAGTCGGCTAAAAAAGGATATTATTATTTAAGGTAAACAGTAGCATTTTTCTCAATAATACAAAGACATTTTTATGCAGTGCTTATAATTAAGTCCAATATTTCTGATACGAATGGTTAAAAAAGAAACTCCATCGACATAGCAAAAAAGAATTCATTTAATAAGTTAATTAAACTTTTTTCAAACCTTTTCTTTGAATAAACAATACATATTTTTGAAAAGTGTGATTATGTTGCAAACAATCACAATTCACCTAAAAGATATTAAAGAATAAACGATTTCCACACGAATGACATATTTCAACTTCCATTTCATCATTTCCGCAGTTTCGCTAATGAGACTATAAAAGGTTTGCAACGTAGCTTTATTTGCGTATTAGATCTTTTAAACATCGCTGCCAAACTCCACAAATGTTTATTGCGTTTATTATTTTCCTATTTCATATGTAATCATTTAATATTTCATTTTAATGGTTTTTTTTTTCAATTGTATTTTCGAAACTTTTCATTAATATTTGCTGTTACCTTATTTAGACTTTTCGCGTATAAATAAGAACAGTATGTATGTTTATTCACGTTGATCAGTTTAACAATGAATTTTTTTATTCTGTTTCAATATCAAAGTTACATTTATAAAGATTGACGTTTTCTCTAAATATAATTACTTTATTAAAACGCTTTGAAAAAATGTAAAGAGGTGGTATATTGTACTTAAAAATAACAAAAGAGATTTTGCACTATTACCACAGAAAAATTTGCACTTGTATAGATCACTTTTATGATTAAATTCATGAAATGAAATATTTACATCATAAAATTCATTTTTGGGCTGTAGATATTGATAATCTAATACTTTCATTAATTTGATAAGGTCAAAAAAATTAAAACATTTCTTTGTGTGTGTACATGCGTAAGAGAGAGTAAGTGCGTACGTGCGTGCATGTATGCGTGTGTGCGTTTGTGCGTAAATGAGTGAGAGTACATGTGTGTGTAAGTGAGTGAGTGAATAAGAGTGCATGTGGGTGTGAGTGAGTGCGCGTGTGTGTGAGTGAGTGTGCGTGTGTGTGAGTGAGTGCGCGTGTGTGTCAGTGAGAGATCGGTTTATCTGTCGAATTCCCGATAAACTGAACGTCCCTGACCACTGGATTTTTCACATTCCAAATAAATTTCATTTTAATTAGACGAGTGTTATATTTGATTGCTTCACTAAATAACTCTGAAAAAATACACAGATACAAATACGATCATTATAAAGTTAATGCGAATGCACTGAGAAAAAAAACTGTTTAAAGTTACATAAATGGACAACGGGCTAAATTAGGAGTTTCTACTAATACGATTACTTATTTTGCAGTTTAATCAATATCCAATAATTAATTTAAGAATAAATAAAAACACTTTCTCTAATGAAACTGACATTTCAAATCAAATTGTAAAGATCAAGGGCATGAACGCTGGGAGAAAGTTTTAGACATGTGCATTGATTGATTAATTGATTGATTAATAAAGTCTCACTCAAATGCAACAAAAAGCTATTGGTGACGAATGAATAATTTTGAACCATAGTTAATAGAAAAGACGACAGTATAGCAAGCGCCTAACTCTCCGAACTTCCACCCCTTGCAAATAGACGTGTATATTTATTATGAAAATCGATTCAAATATATTCTTAGGTAAATCAATATCGCTAAGTTTATCATTTTAAAAAAACAAAAAGCAAGTTCCCAAAGATTCAAAAAAACAACTTCATTTAATTTTGAATATATATATATATATATAGCAGTAAATAATTCAAAAGAAGACTAATAAATCCCAAGCATCCTAAGATCAGACCGGAAGAACCAAGAACATGGAACCATGACAAACCAAAAAAATGTATCTAGCGGGGAAAACTATTATGATTTCTCAAGCTGTCACTGGTTTAGGACAGTGAAACAGGATTAAATATATATATATATATATATATATATGACTGTAAATGTAAGAACTATCATGAATTTATTGATAACTATCACAAACATGTAGTAACAGGCAATTTAAATATAATCAAGGACAGAATTTTAAAAGATATCATGAGTAAAGGCACTAGTTTTAGATTAACAATTTCTAACAACAATAATACAGTTAAAAAACAAATTAATAATGATATAAATAATTTTATCACTAAATGTGCAGTTAAATATGGTTTGCCTTTAGAGGGGCATTTGATGAATTTAAGTACAATATTTTAATAGACCTGATGAAATTTAACTATCGTTCTAAATCAGTACTTACTTATAAAAATGTAAAACAGAAAATTTTTGATTTACAAAAGAATTTTATCATTGTTTACATAGATAAAGTGCCTGGTAATTATGCTATAATTTGTAAATATTTTTATAATACTATGATTAATGAACACTTTTTAAACAATGAATCTTTTAATAGATTAGACTTGTTAGATAAAGAAATTACTAATCGAATTACTGCTATATATAGAAAATTGGGTGTTTCCATTCATAAAATTAAGTTCCCATGTATATTTTTAACTTCTACATTTCATAAAAATCCTGTTAAAAATAGAACATTAACAAATGGTTTTAAAACTTATATCACTGCTGCAGGTAAAATGCTGCATAATATTATACAAGAATTCATCAATAAGCAATGTAATAAAGCTATTATTAGAAATAGTAAAGAAATTATAGATTTTTTTAAAAATAAAAATATTTATTCAGTTCATAGTTATGACTTTGAAGATCTTCTTAATTCCATTAATATCAATGATATAATTAGGGTAATTTTAGATAATCATTGAAATTATAACCTTAATATTAATTTAGAAAAATTTAGAACTCTAATAAATTTAGTCTTAAAAGAAAACTACATTAATTTTAATGGTTCTCTGTAGAAACAAACCAAAGGTTTGCCTCAAGGTGGCCCTGCTAGCAATAGTTTGGCTAATTTATATTTACACTTTTACGAAAAGATTGTTACATATTTAGATACATAGATGACCTAATTATTTTTGAAAAAAAATAATAATTTTAACCCCAATATTAATTTTTATCCGGAATATTTAAAGCTAATTAAAATTAATTGTAATCCAGTTAAAAATAATTACTTGGATGTATCATTGTGTATTAAGGACTATGAATTACATAGCAATATTTATGATAAAAGAGATGATTTTAATTTTAACATTCTTAAAGTGCCTTACTGGAATTCCAACATTATATCAATTTATAGAAATATTATTTTCAATTATATTTATTGTAACAACGTATTAGTTAGTGATAAATTTAATATATATATAAATCTTAATAACTTTATTAAACATTGCATGGAACACAGTCACCCACCTACATTTATAAAAAGTTACCTAACAGTTAAATAAAAAAAAGTTATTAGTTGTACAGTTTATAGATAGATGGCGCCTCTAGCTAAGTAAATTAACAATATTATATTTTCTTAAAAATTAATTGTGTATGTCTGAGTGGTACTTTCATTTTCTATAAATTTTAAAATAAAATATAGAGTTTTTAAATGTGTATATTTATTGTATGAATGCTATTTTATCAAAACTTAATAATTTTATGCGATACTGTTATTGTCCATAGCCGGGGAATATGATTCACGTGGTAAGTCTATCTAATAGTTTAACTTAAATATTTAGTAATTATTACAGGCTATAATATTATCGTTTTACATTAATAGATTTTGGTTTTATCTATAATGATAGTTAAATTTCTCTAGAAATTTATTGCTTTCCCTATGGCCCAGAGTATTGGCAAATTCAGGTGAAGGTTGGCTTGCCGAAAAACATTGTATAAACCTGCGTTCCTGGTTCCTAAGGTTAGGAGTTTACTCTACTATTTCTGTGGCTAAATCTATTCTATCATGACTATAGTTATCTTAGGTATATAACTATTATTTGTATATTTTTGTAATATATATATATATATATATTGACAGCTATTTCAATATTTTAAGAGTTCCTCTGTTTTCATTTTAAATTCTAGATCTATTTTTAAAAATAAAAGAAGATGGAAAGATGATTAGCAAAAAAAATTTCGACCCTATTGAAGTTCAATATAAAATTTATATACTTTTTCGCCATTATAAACATCTACTCTAAAAATAAAAATCCGCAATATTCAAGCAATATTTCATTACAGAGAATAGATTCCATGTACTGTACATCAAGAACCCCTTTACCCTTTTTAACACGCTTTTATAAGTTTCACTTGTATGTAACGGAATCTTGGAACTCGATTTTTACTTTAAAAGGTCAGATTAATTGGAAATTTTGCACACTTGTCAAGAACCGATAACAATACAATAATTTCATAATTTTTCTCCACTGTCCTGATCAGGACATTAGGAATAACAATTTTCAGATTTGGCGAATAAATCCATATACCACTTCCAGATTTGGCGACTTATTGCATATACCATTTTCAGAATTGGCGACTAAAAGATTAAGGCGCAACCTTAAAAACGATTACACATTTGTGGTTAATAGAAATAAAACAAACAAAAAGTGTTCTCTCTTTATGTGAGAAAGGGTAATTGGGTGTTTCAGCTATTTCTTACCATAACATAAACAATTGTCTAATTTTTTTGATAATAATAATAAAAAAGGCTAAAAAAAATGTGGGAAAAAAATTTATGTTCTAATTGCTAAATATTTTTTATTTTTATAAAGCAATACGTTTAGAAGTGATGATACGAATTAACATTATAGCAATACGTTAAAAAGGTGATAAAACGATTGACACTTAATATTACTCCTTAAAACACTTTTATTAGTTTAACCTGTATCTATAGAGATGGAATCTTTGAAATATAACGAAACGGGACTCATCCGAGGCCCCGTATAAGCGGAGAGAATTAATACCCTTCAGACCCGTTAATTAATATCCATTAAAGAGCAAGATTAATTCCAGCAGCCCCGTAATTCCGGCTCCAAGTATAACACTCAAGGATAAATTCAACAATGAATAAATGATAGTTTAAAACACTAAAAAAATGCTTTTATTGTAGATCGAACTAAAAATTGAACAATAAATTATAGTTTACAAAACTAAAAAACACGCTTTTATAGTGCATCGAACTAAAGAGTAAAAAAATAATTCTTAATATAAGAATAAAATGATTAACGAGAAAATTAATGTCATTGGGGTAAAAGCGTGGGTTGCTTTATACTACATTTGAACTCTAACTCAGCATTTCGGAATAGAACTAGTAAGAAATTTTAACTATTAATATAGAGCACCCGACGCGTTTGCCCCAATGACATTAATTTTCTCATTAATCATTTTATTCTTATATTAAGAATTATTCCATCTGTTAATTCAAAGCTATTAAAAATGTTTACTTTCCTGTGTACCAAAATACAAATTTAATTTACAATATAACGTCTTTATATCTATACTTATAACGAAATGTTGTTATTTTCAGAGAATATCAGAAAATAAAATCCTCTGCAATAATAGATAATATAAAAGAAATATTCCCCCAAAAAGAAAATAAAAAATTTAGATAAGCTACGTCTATTTGCTCCAGAGTGTATTTCGACTAGAAGAAATCCAATATAAATCCTGCCTCCTAATCTGTTTTGAACGGAGAAAATCAAATTTGTCTGTAAGCTTTTCTTTTCGAAATTCTACCCATAAAATAGGCTTATCCTTATCTATACGAATGCCTTGCAGATCAGTATCTTATTTTTCGTAGTGAATATAACAGAGTTAGCGTTTTAGAGGAGCAAATTGTATTGAATGCTACTTTAATCTAACTTGTACAAAATAAACCAATAAAAAATAGAGAAACCTTCCAATGCGAATTTAATGCATTTTCGTGTAAGATACTATATTTACTATTCGATGAAAACAAAAGAAATTCAAAAGACAGATGAATACCTCTTTTAAACATGAAACAATCCATTTGAATTCAAACTAAAATAATTTTTTTCAGTCGTAAAAGTTTATTGAATCTATACAAATAAATAAAATTGAAGTGTCTGTTTGTAATTTCAAATTAGCAGCTTTTTACTTAATGCACTAAAAGTATATACGGTACTCATAACAAAAAACCAATTTTTTAAATTTTTGTCTGTCTGTCTGTCTGTCTGTTTGTTCCAGCTAATCTCAGAAACGGCTGGTGCGATTTTAAAAATTATTTCACTAATGGAAAGCTACATTAACGGGGAGTAACATAGGCTATATTTTATTCCCGTATTCTTACGGGAACGGAAACTATACGGGTGAACGTGAAACTGAATGCCAAGATGAACGCCAAATTGAACGCCAAGCTGAGCTAATGAAGTCGTTGTTTTGGTTACTGGCGACCGATGCTCTTCATGAGACATAATAAATTTGCGCGCACATGATAATACGCTGACATGTGCCATAATTTTTTTTTTATGATAGTTATCTCACTGTTCAGTTAAGTAGAGCATCGGCTGTTTCGGATGCACTTTTAAAAATAATAAATCAAGTCTTCATAAGCAAAAAGCAATGCAAGAAACAAAAAATTGCTAAGTTTTACGGTTAGTTTTAATCCTTTCTTTTTTTTTTATTTACATTTTTAGTCACATTTAAACAATAGTTATTATAATCCCAATCAATATCTATACAAATAAATAAAATAGAAGTGTATGTTTGTAATTTCAAATTAGCAGCAATTGTTGGGGGGGGGGGCGTTAGAAATTCCGATTTTTAAGTTATTAGACGTACAGTCTTGAAACTTAGTAAGTAGATTCCTCTCATAGGGTAGAGATACGCTACAAAATGGGTTTCGTGAAAATTGCCCTCAAGTGGCGTTGCGGGACTTAAGGGGCGTTATAGATAATTATTTCCATTTTTAAACTATTAGACGCACAGTCTTTATATTTAATAAGTAGATTTCTTTTATAGAGTAGAGATCAGCTATAAGAAGGTTTTGCGAAAACAGACCTCTAAATGGCGTTGCGGGGGATTTAGTGGCGTACTAGATAAATATTTTCGTTTTTAAACTACTTCACCTCCCTGCTTGAAAATTGGTAGGAATGTTTCTTTCATGGAGTAAATATCCGCTACAAAACAGGTTTGGGAAAAATTGACCCCAAGGGGTGTTGCGGGGTGTTAAGGGCAGATATAAATAATTATTTCTATTTTTAAACTATTAGACGCACAGTTTGAAATTTGGTAAGCAGATTCCTCTCATAGGATAGAGATATACTACAAAATGTGTTTTGTGAAAATCGACCCCTAGGCCGCGTTGCGGGGGTTCAAGGGGCGTTATTGATAATTTTTTTTTTTTGCATTTTTAATTTATTGGACGCACAGTCTTCAAATTTTGCTAAGCAGATTCCTTTCATAGTGTGCAATTCCCCTACAAAATTGGTTTTGTGAAAACATACCCAGAAGTGGCGTTGCGGGGGCTCAAGTGGCATTATAGATAATTATCCCCATTTTTAAACTATTAGACGTACAGTCTTGAAATTTGATAGGCAGATTCCTTTCGTAAAGTAGAGAACCGCTACAAAATGGGTTTCGCGAATATGAGCTACCAAGTTTAATTTCGGGAGATTAAGAGGCGTAATTGATAAATATTTCCATTTTAAACTATTTGATCATCCTGCTTGAAAATTGGTAGGCATGTTCCTTTCATGGAATAGAGTTCCTCTAACAAAGAGTAAAACGAAAATTGACCCCAAGGAGGTTGCGAGGGGTCAAGAGGAGTTACAGAAAAAAATTCCTGTTTTTAATTGTTAGACCCATATACTTGAAATTTGTTAAGCATGTTTCTTTTGTTGAATAGGGATCCACTAAGAATGTATTTTAAGCAAATCAAGTTCTTAGGGGGGGTGCAGGGGGTTACTGGGACGTATTGACAAAAAAAATTACTTTTTTCGAGCTACAAGGACTATAATAATGAAATTTGGTTTGCATTTTTCTTTTGTTGAGTTGAAATCCGCTAAGAGCGGTTATTTTGGAAAACGGCTCTCAACACACGGGATTACGGGGATATTGATAGTAAAACTTTTGGTTTTTTTTCTGTTAGATTTAGACTTGAAATTTGGCTTGCATGTTCAATTTACGGAGTAGAGATCCACCGAAAATTGGTTTTGCGGGAATCCACTTGGTTTTTGGGTTACGAAAGAGCAAACATCATTCTATGCTTCAATTTTAGAGATTTTTAGAAAACACAAATTAGATGAGTTCTGCCCCTTTTTTTTATCAACAGGCGACAGTTACAGGTCTAAGTATATTTTTCAATACAATCGAATTCTTAATGCAGGACTTAGATATCAATAATTTATACATATATATAAGCAGTAAAAATTTATATAACATCATGAAATTCCCAGCGAAGCGGGCTGGTAACGGCTAGTAGTTAAATAATTCACTTCTTAATACTATTTGTCTATACGTTAATACTTCGACTAAAACTGTTTTGACTTACTCGAATTCGCAATTATGCAATTTTCAAATTTCGTCGATTAGTCTTTGGTTTGGAAAAAAAATGGTAAAATTGGTGAATCTTGTCTGGCAAATAAATATATAAGTAAATAGTGATGATGTTTAAGAACTTCTGGTTCCCCCAATCCGGAGCTAACATTTGATGAGCAATAGCTAGACATTGAAGAAATTAGTCTTTAGACCCAGTTCGATCAGAAGATCGAATGATGGATGTGAATTTGACAGAAGACCTCAGTTTAATTGAAACAAGTAATATAAAAAAAAAAAATTAAGTCAATTCTTACTTAGGTCAACAAAGAAAAAAATTTCATTTTAGTTAATTAAATATAATTAATGAATTAATATTTGAAAAAACTTTATCAACAGCAAGTGTCATCCACTGCGAGTTTAAAAAAATGCATTTGAAGCTAAGAAAAATTCGTTAGAAAAACTTACTGGAGACATCTATTGGTGCTAGTTCTAACTTCGTTAGAAATATTGCAGAATAAATTTAAAATTAAAAAATAAAATATAATTAATGAATAAATATTTGAAAAAACTGTATCAACATCAAGTGCCATCCACTACAAGTTTCAAAAATGTATTTGATCTTTAGTAGATGAATAAAAAGTATTTTATTAACGATGTAAAATTTGAACAAGGAGGCATATATATATATATAATATATATAGGGAGAGGGTGAACTTATAGTAGGAATTGAAAAAGGGTTACAAATTTTAGAAAATGTTGACTAGATCGATGTGCATATTTTTTTTAACAAAACAAGGACAGGGGTTGCCCCCATCACTTGACCATGGTTCAAAACTACCAGGTCCAACACTAATAGCCCTCTTGCAACTTTATAGTTTGACGTAAATATTACTCTCACTCTCTTCGCGAATCCCGCGTAGGAGAGACCAGTTTTGGAAATCGTATTTAAAATTACTATTCATTTGCATATTATTCGATCTAATTTCTCTTCTTACCGTTTCGTAATCATTTCAGTTTTTTAGGATATTAAGAAAAAAATTATTAGAATCATTAATGATTATATTTTATAATTAAACCCTTTAAAAGGATTTTGAAAATATAAATGCAGTATAATAATTCATAAACTTTATAAACTACCAAAATTGTACTTAAAGGATTAGTACCACGTTAATATACCTAAACTGCTTTATTCCTTTAAATGAATTACTTAAATCTGTCAAAATCTTAGTCTCATTATAATTCTTTTCCTTGCATAATCATGCATTTTTATGGAAATATGTGTATAACATATTAATTTATTATTATTATTTCAATTACGATCTTTCTACCTTTTACAACAATCTTTGAATTAAACTTCTTGATACTTTCTCCCTGAAATTAAAAATTCTAATTCAACAACATCCCATTAAAACTTTTCTCTTCAAAATCCTTTCATTGGGTAAATGACCACGACAGCATTTCGACAGCAAAAAAGAGCATATTCAAAAATTTACAAAGGAAAATAGCAAAGTAACACATGGTGTACATAAAACTTTCGAAATACTTTAATTAAAAACTAATTCCCAGCCCATTTTGACTATACAAAGAAATGAAACCCCATTAATCAGGTATTACATAACAGGGCCATGCACTCTGCCGTATATTTTTCTTGGAAATCATCAGAACCTTGTGAAATGTTAATTAAAGATTACGTAAAGGCTTCATAGTTGGTGAAAAGTAAAGAACACATTGAGTAAGAATGCTCCTTTCATGAATATTATACAAGCTTCTTAATTAGGGGTGATTATACAATCCCAAAGAATATTCAAATGGACGGTAATCTTTGAGATAATGACGCAGAAGTAATAGCTTAAAATATTTTCGTTTCGAATTGACTCGAAAGTAATTTCAAAATCAGAAAACGAATTAAAATTTAGAATTTGAAGCAGATTTGGAAACTATATGAATGCGTCCTAGGGTTATATGTCACTCATCGGTAGTTTAAATATTTTCTTAAAATATCTTTCAATAAAAATATTCTAATACAAAAAAAAACCTCTAACTATTTTTAAAATATTTAAATAGAACATTTGTGTGTCAACAGGTAAGATTAACTGTCACTATCTTCAATTTAAGCCTTTTTTTCTGCCACGAGTAATCCAATATTCCTAAATTTTTAATCTGTAGCATAAAGTCATGTTATAAGTAGCCTACATTTAGTGTTATTTGATACTTGTCTGATTTATTACGATTAAGATTCTTCCACTATTGGTTCATTATATTTGGCTTTAAAATGGTTTGCAAAAATTATTTCAAAAAATATAATGAATAGAATTTAATATTTTTTAATTTTTGTTTTTAAGCCCTTTTCTCAAAAAAAGAAGTTTTAAACACTTTATTTTTACGACAGTTAATGATGAATATTTTCATTCAGCTAAATTCATGATGATCACTTGATAAATGTAATCAAGTTTTCTTTACTGAATGCAAAACAAACATTAAACTTCTATTTTCTGTTTTATTTGTGAAATTTAGATAAAATTTCATATTTCATAATTGGGTTAAAATATTCAAATATTAAAAAAATTCATCAAAATGGTTTAAAAAATTTTAGAAAATTTATAATACACGTATACTAAACTATATTTTGCTTTCATGTGCGTTAGCAAATGCTGACTATTGCAAAGGGCATGAATTGATTAGCTGAAAACATATGATTACATCTGAGAGAGATTAGATCTCGTTACCTTTAGTCCCGTAAGCACATAACATAACCACTATACTAAAATAGCCACCTTAGTACAGAGGTTGTTACTGGCTTATACAGATACCACCACCACACTATCCCCTACCAGTGAGTCGGTAAGGCGAACGAACGATATCATTGCTATGGCGAGTGTGTGAGCTGTTGCGTCATTCGTGTGAGACGACTTTGTTGATTACGTTATGTGTCTGGCGGCTTGGTTGCATTTGCGATGGATAGATGGCGCCACGACTGCTGCTCGAAGGTTGCGTTTGTTCGAAGCTCCCTGGGTCACCTATGAAGGAGATTCGATCTCAGTACCTTAAGTTTCGTAAGCCTATAACATTACCACTACACAAAAATGATGAGCTTAGTACGGGGGTTGTTACTGGCTTATATAGATACCACTTCCACACATTTATAATGTGACTGTAACGTCACACTAACTTAGCTCATTCTGCTCAAGGGTTAATTTAAACTTACTTTTACGATATTTACTTTTTGGGGTAATCAATATTGTAATTAGTCCTTTTACTAAAAGTACCATTACACTCTCGTTTATCCCTATACTTCAATTTGTATTAGCATTCACTAACGTTACACATGAGTTTATGATATTTATAAATATTTTATTCTGAAAATTAAGATTGAACATCAATATTTTTTTATTTATTCGATCACACACAATTCAGGATTTAAAATTATTAAATTTTCGAAAGAGCAAATACTGAATTACTCGTACCTTAAGAATGCAACTCTCTCTTATTTTCCAAAAAGAATCATTAATTTTAAAGGCATTTAAAATAATGGTATTTCTTGCTATGCAAAATTGACATTTAGGTATTATCGCAACCGTATTGGTGACATTATATGAAACAAAGAGCATGATTGCCAACTCAGAGTATACAACACATGCAAAATCGGGTTGCCAACTTGGCGAGTATCTTGAGCTTTGGAATTGTTGCAATAGTACGTAAGTACCACAAAAGTTTATAAAATTTAGTTCATTTACCGTATTTTATAATTGGTACACACGGTTTATGTAAATGACTAACAATAAATTGATATGTATACGGATTATTAAAAATCTTATGAATGGCATACATTTTTTCAATTTTTATTGACTTTGCTTGACAATCAGTTTCTTACTGAAAAATAAATATAACACTTTAAATCGATTTTTTTTTTACTATTTCAATATTGGCAATGTAAAACACATATCGGTCGAATGTATTTAATGCATAATTTTTGTCCAACTTACAAGAATATAGGAAATACAAAATGAGTATGCAACTATATAAATTAATTTACTCATATAAATTATATTGTTTTAAATTATCTGAAGTTATACAAATTTCTAAATTTGAACGATGCATTTGCAACTTATTAATCATAATAAAAGCAATTTTTTTAGCGATTTGAGCAATAAAAATATTAAAATTCTACAGAGCCACCAAACCACTAACTGTGCAATTTATATAGAGGGGAAATTAAATAAAATTATGATGTACAATTATTTCTTTATAACTTCTTTCTAGGTTCTAATTAACTAGAATTTATTGATTGCTTATAAAACACTAAAAGCAACCCGAGAGCTATTAATTACATACTTCATAATTTGAACCAATAAACAAATTAGGGTGAAAAGTCATTGATAATATTCAAAATCATCCCCTCTTCATGTCGTAATATTAAGACAAATAGACTTCAGCTAAGACTTCCAAATCTTTATGTTGTTGAACTAATCATTCGAAGACTCAGATCGAGGAATTCGTAGCATCAATACCACGCAATTCCCACTGAATTTTAATGCCCTAATTACAGAAACCCAGCTTCTATAAGCACATTCCTCGACTATTCAAAGATATAAATAATTGCGTTCATTCACCATTCGCTACAATCTGTACCTAATGATCGTCTAACTCAAGCAGCCATGCGACTTGCTTACTAAAGACGTCGCCATTTAGTCGAGTTTCTGCCCTTTCCAACTTGGCGTAGGTGAGCAAATTTGCCAACATACTGGGATTGAAGCTATCTAAATTACTTTAAGGACCGTTTCTACCGACCGAGATAAAGGCGAGACATGGTCGTCGATAAATTTAACAACCACACTAGATTAAGTATCCCCGAGTTTCTCTGGAGAGTCATGAATTTGGCGTTCTGTAATTTGAAATTAATGTGGCGTTCTACTGGCATGGCAGAATTCATTTTTAGATTAGAGAGAGAGAGAGAGAGAGAGTTATGAAGATTGAATAGATTTGATGCTCTGCGAAATTTGTAGTGGGGAACGTGGTGTGATAACTTTATTTGAATATTCTTTATTGGAAATATTATTTGGTGCTGTATTAGAAATGTTTTAAATTTTGAGAGTTCTTGTATATTTTCAATTTTGTTTGAACTTATGCTTGAAGTTGATATTACAAAACTAATAATATATGTTCTTACTGATTTAAATTACACGAATATACAGAATTTAACCAAGTGGAATTTATGAAGGTGTTAGATGAAGATATACAAAGACACGTAAAATCTATGGAAAAATATATTTGTATAAAAATTAGAATGTAGGTTTTGCTAAAGTATTAACTGAAACAAAATGTATACATATGTAAGTTATCTGAAACATTTCCATAGATGTAAAAACAAAAACCCAATGAAACTCTTATATAATTCATTCATCCAAATTAATAAAGCCATACTTTTGAAACTTTGAACTTTTTTTAAAATTAAATGTAACAAATTTATATTTTCAATTTAATTAAATACATAGAATGTATAAATTTATATGCGTTTAAATGTGACAGCTTTCGGAAAAATATCCAATTACTCATTAGTATAAAATACGTTCGAAACATTTTTTACGAAATTAGGCTTAGTTATTTGAATCTAAACATTTTGATTCGCAGCATAAGTTAATCTGTACTGTTAAATACTTTTACGATTTTATATTAGAATTTCAGGATAAAGAACGTGACTCATTAAACTTATTTTCTCTGAGAGCAAAATAATAATTTTATTTTTGCTTACAATTTTATTAAAGAAAACTAGTTATTGTTTTGTGAAATATAATGATAAGCGTTTTAACAGCTATTCGAGAAATTGTTATTCTTCATCCAGCACAACTCTAATCAAGCGTTCTATAAAAATGAGTTTAACCAGTTTTAAACATAAATTTTTGCGTCACCTAAGCACTTTAAAATTGGTCTTTAAATATTGAAGATTATTTTTACTCCAGCCAGCTCATTAGTGCTTTCATTATTTCAGTTTAAGAAGATTTTTATTCCAGTTACCTCATTACGTACAATTATTCTTTTTTCAAGTATCCGATTATTTTGAGTGAGATAAGGTGTTTAATTATTTTTCTAAAAGTTTTGCTCAAGACGCAAAAAAAAAAAAGAAACATTTTTTAAAAATAAATGTTACAGCGTTAAATAAATATGAAAATGATTTGCACATTTTTAGTCTTCCTTTTTAATTTTGAATAAAAGATTTCAGACATTTTTATGGTTTGACCTTTACTTCTGTTTCAGCTCGATATAAGATCTTCTCACATTTCTGCTTTTATTGGAATTTATTTTCTGTATTGATTATAAATTCTTTACTTAATAAAGAACGTTATATATTTTCATTTATTTCTTTTATTATACCCGCTGGAATTTATATAAATCTCTCAAATAACTGCGGGGGGGAAATCATAATAAAAATAAAATGGATGAGAACTTTTATTTTTCCCCCACCAAAAAAAAATACTTAAATGCTACCAATAGAAATAGACAATAAAAAGGTGATAATCTAATTAATTAAAGGGGATGAAGAAAGAAGATCGTTGAATACCAAGTAAAATTAGAGCCGAATTCAGATAATATTGGGGGTTGAATAAGATTACCTTGATAATTGAATGGTGCTACTTTCAGAATAATCCCTTGCATTTAATTCCATCTTAAGATTCCAACTATTGGACTCTTTTGCTTAAATAAATTTATAAAATGGTTCTTCCTCTGTATTTTGAGAAATTATAAAAAGGTTTTAAAAGTGACGCGTATTTTTACTCTCAAATCCTTTTATTATTATTATTTCCAATGGCGAGGGTTACAAAAGACCCAGGCCACCACCATCACTATCTGGGATAAGAAATAACAACAACAAAAGACCACTACACCACAAGGGAGTAGGAACAAAACCAAAATCAGGTAAAACAAGGTAGGAAATAAAAACATGGCGAGAAAAGTCTATGAATTCAATAAGTCCCTAGCTTATCAATAAAGATTGCATAAAGAAGAGCCCTTTAGTGTTGTGCAGCGGCGAATGTTATCAGCATTCGTGTTCTCCCAAATATCACAGAGTGTGCAGCAAGGGGCCTGTGCAACGTGAATTCGATGAAGATGTTTGAGGAGACAGTCGTGTCCAGTAGCCAGACGAAACTCGGCAACTGCTTTATGTCTTGACTACATGGGAAGTTCTTTAGGATTATTCCACCAGATCTTATTGGAATTACTCTCTGTTGATTGAATTGAAGTGAGGCCATTCACCTTTTTCTTAATAATACACTTGGCACTGGCTCAAAGCATTATTGTTTTGATAACATTTTTATAACTGCTAAAATTTTGATATTGCTGTTGATATTGGCATCTCTACTTCCAACAATCAACCTTTCTATGCTGTATCTGCTGCACATTTATCTTTAAAGCACAATACCAAAAAAATCGAACAAAAGAGTGCATTTTTAATAAAATCTTCCTCGCTACATTAGGGAATAAATCCCAAATTGAAATTGAAATATCATTCCCCATACACACACATAAACGCAGAAAAACTATATCTATACAAAGCAAATCAGATGAAAACATAAGTGTTTGTTTATAATGTAGCTGAGAATCAATACAAGAATGGCAAGCAGAGAATGATTGTTTTCATATGTTGAAAGTGACTAGAAACAGCATGCATTTGCGATTCTATGTATACCACTGCAGATAATATCCCGTATTAGACGCGACACATTTCTCGTTTTACGGTGGGCGTTTATTTATGGTTTTGAGCCATCCGTTCGAAAACCCTATTGGTGCAGGCATGCAAAGATGATAGCTGTGGGTTTGCCTCTTCGGATATGTTTACGGATGCAACCACTTTGTGGCTTAGCCATTAGAATCCACTACCCCGTATGCGGGATGCACATCTGCTAGCTCTGCGTTCGTGTACTGATTCCTAATAACTGTATGTTCACTGCTATAAACAATGATTCTAAGCAAACACATTCGATAACCCTGTACCCCTACAATGTTATCTTTCGTGCTAAGAAAACGTTTCTGATTCAGCATTGTTGTGTATGTTACCACACCATTCCTGGTAGTTTACAAACTGTACTTCAATTGCTTACTCTTATTTAACCTTATTCTTATTCAACCTATTAACTGTAACTCTTATTTAAAATATACATACGAACAACATGTAAGAAACGACGTCTTTTGTATCATTATTTTCAATTCCTACTATTAGTTCACACTCTCCTAATATATGATTATATATCTTGTTCGAATTTTCAATCGAAAATAAAATACTTTTTATCCACCAACTCAAGTTCAAATACATTTTTAAACTTATAGGGGATAACACTTGATGTCAATACATTTTTTCAACTATTAATTCATTTATTAAATTAATTAACGAATTATAGTTGAGTTCATACATTTCATTCGATATTATTCTTCTAGATGGCAGCACCATTGTATAAAACAGCTTTTACTAAATTAGTGATGAAGATTTAACTTAACCTGAATAAAATCATATGCTAGTTAAACGTCATTATTCCTTTTACACTGATTTTAAGATAAATTCTTACCTATTATATTCAACATTTATTAAAAAATGTAATTACAAATTTAATGTGTTTAAAGAGTTTTTAATGTTAATTTAAAAGGTATTTCGGCACTTAATATTATGATTCTGTTATATGTACTATATACATATTTATATTAATTGTAATTATTTAATAAAAAGTAACTAAAATAAAAATTTGCTTTGTTGACCTAAGTAGGAATTGACTTTAAAAAAAAATTGTTATTATCTTACATGTTTTCCAACTGATTTTAAGTCAAGTTCAGAAAATTCTTCATGTAAACTCTTTAACGTTAAAATTCAAGGAAAAAAGGAAGAGGACTTTCATTACATTTAAATTAGGAAAAACAATAACATTTTTTTTAAAAAAACATTACCTTTCTAAATTAATAAGTGGTTGTTTTTTTTTTTTTACTTTAAATAAGGGATCTTACATTTTTTTTCTGTGTGTACCCCGCTCATTTGCATACTACGTATATTTAAAATTTCTGTCTGGAAATACAAGATAATTTATAATTAAAGTTTTTTTAAAAAATAGAAACAAATGTTTGTAAAATCAATTTTGTTGAAGCATCAGCTTTCACATAAATCAAATTGATTTGATGCATATTAAGCATTTAATTTCATGGTTATTAATTTTACGTTTACAACATTTTCAAATTAGCCTATCAAAAACTATAAAAAATATAATAAAAATTTTTTATGAAAGAAATTTAATACATTCAACATAATAACTTACTTAAATTAATATTTTATATTGCGAAGAAAAAATCTCTAATATGTTTCAAATTAACAAAATAAATTGAAAAGAATTTAATACTTCCCTAAAACCACACGCTTTTGGTTATAAGTTTACTGAACGAAAATGTAATTATAAATTTAAACTTTATATCAAAATAACTGCAGTCACACGACATATATTTTTTATCATTCTAATTAAAATAAAAATGGCTTTGAATCGAATCGAATTCTTCAGGGAATTCTACTTCAATTATTTTCATGCAAAATAATATCTTGACTTTTTTTTACTTTCATTTCGGTACAAAATTAAGTAGACGCTTTTTCTGAATTGAATGTCATTAGATATTTTTAATTTTAGTGATTCCACATTTTAAGCAATTTCTTTGTATAAAAACCACAACATCAAAAAGGTTAAGGATTATATATCTTACTAGCTGGTATACCCGTTCTTCGCACGGATGAATTGAAAAATTAAACAATATAGATTGAAGGATAAAGAAGTTTTAATAAGCTAATTTTACGTGAATTGTAAATTAAACATAAAAAAAACCTTTTTGCATATCTCAGCTGAACACAAAAAAAAAAAAAAAAAAAAAAAGATTTCTTAAATTTTAAGTCTGTAATTCTAATAGCTGATAAAAATGATTTTTCTTTATTTATAATTCCACCGTAACTCTCTTGTGGGTTGATTTTTGAAAACATCTTACCAAGCTAATCTCTGCTCAGCAAAAGTAACACATTGTTACAAATTTTGTACAATGAACAGTTAAAATAGTGTAAATAATTTATATCTGGTTGTGTAACACGTAAATATTATTTTCTGTGTATTTATTTTATGTTAAACTTATAATATTCGCAAGCGATGCCGTTCCTTACATTATAATGACGATTCAATGGAAACATAGTGAAATGTTGGGGATAGATCCAAGTTGGCATCATTTTTGGCGACCACGTTGGCAACTTGGTGATTGATTGAACGGTGCAGAAGTTGCTTTGCTCTAGCGCCACCAGGTGGAGAGCTGTAACAAAGAGGATAGCACAAAACCCTTTGCCACAAAAAAATACATAGTACACATCCCAATTTTCATAATAATTTTTGAACGGTGTTGGAGTGAATCGATTTAGTATATACAAACATCCATTTTTATGTATATAGTTAACATTAAAGAAGAATCTATCCAAACCAAATTTCTCTTTGCTTGGCGACCATGTTGGTAACCTGAAGATTGATTGAACAGGAAAGAAGTTGATATGCTGTAGCACTACCTGATGTGGAGCAGCAAAAAAGAGCATAGCACAAAAACCTTCTCCACAAAAAATACATACACATACAATTTTCATAGTGATTGATTGAACGGTGTTGAAGCAATTTCATATTTACAAATATCCATTTGTATATACAGGGTGTCCCAAAACGACCACATAAACTCTGCACAGCTAGATTCCGCGGTGGGAGTACATAAAACTGCCCAAAGAAGCGTTCCTGTACGATCCAGAGTTTACGAGAAAAATACGAAAAACAAAGTATGACGTCACTGCCGGTGCAAGAAAAAACACTTTATTGAACATATCAACAGCAGTATATGCACAATTTAAGGCAGATATTCAAAGTGTCCACTGTACATGTCGAGGCAGGCTTGAGCACGCCATGGAATCGCTGCCATCACACGTCACAGCACCGCGGGGTCCACCGAAGTACAAGCAGCATGCAGACGAGCAACTAAGTCCATTTGTGTTGTCACTACGTCTCGATATACCAGTTCCTTGAGATGGCTCCATAAGAAAAAATCCAACGGTGTAAGATCTGGGGAACGTGGAGACCATAGAGCAGGACCCTGAAGTCTGATCCAACGGCCAGGGTATGCGATATCCAGCCAATCACGTACAGGAGCATCCATCATGCTGGAAACAAAGTCCCTGTATTGCCGCTAATGGTATGTCATCGAGAAACTCGGTTAAGACCTCATTGAGAAACACCAAGTACGACTGTCGCGAGAGCCGCTCAGGCATCAGATATGGTCCAAGCAGGTAATCCCCGAGTATGCTGACCCACGCGTTAAAATACGCCATCCAGCCTACGGATGACGTTGACATTGGGAGGACGGCGGGACGGATATCGACGGACATACTCCCCGGCAGTTCGTAAGGTATTTCTATTACATCGGTCGTACATCAAGTACATGTTGCAGTAGTCACGAGCGGAATACATGGCCACCATGCGAAGACAACCGGTAGCTGCAAGATGCAGCCTTTTAAATACCAGTTAAACGGCGGCTTAACGTCATTCCACGGCGCGCGCACATGCTTGACGCGAAAAGAGCGGCGAACGTTTTGAACATTATAGTCTGGAAAGATATGCGAATACTGTTGTTGATATGACTAATAAAGTGTTTTTTACATGCACCGGAAGTGACATCATACTTTGTTTTTCGTATTTTTCTCGTAAACTATGGATCGTACAGGAACGCTTCTTTGGGCAGTTTTTATGTACTCCCAACAAGGAATCTAGCTAAGAGTTTATGCGGTCATTTTGGGACACCCTGTATATATATATATATATATATATTCTTTATAGATTTTGGTAACACACAATATACACATTAAAAACTGCTATATATAAATTTTAGTTATAATTTTTCCATCCAATTTCGATATATTATGAAAAAATTACGTAAATGATTAGAAAAGAATGTGACTTGTTTTAAAAATGTAGGGTAAAAGGTTACCAGAAGGAATATTCTGAATGGCGTCGGTTGTATCATTTCTGGCAGCTTTATCGCTTACGCCGGTGAAACGGAAAATTACCCTTATTCTTTTACATTTCTAAGGGCTACTTTTATTAAACTTAAGCATTTAATAAATGAAAGTTAATTGGAAAGTAAAAATACAAGTATTGATATAATTACAAGAATTTTTTTTTACTGATTAAAAAATACCTTCATAATACCCAATTTAAAATTATCAGTCTTTGTTGTTTTTACACCTAATTGAGTTAAATCATTCAAACTAATTGTTTCTATAAATTATCTTTAAGAACTACGGTTATAGTTTTTCTTAAAAAAAGAAGTAGTTTTTTTATTTTCTCGATTTTTTCAGGTAATGAAAAAACAATTCACTTTACAGAGTTCCCAAATGTGGAAAAAGAAAGAAAAAAATGAACAGATAAATTTTTAAAGAAAAACTTCTGCAAAAACTTACTTTAAGTTAATTAACAAGCATGTGAAGTGTTGTTTTTTCACAGTTTTAGTTTTGAATATGCCAAAGATAATAAAAAATTAAAGCTACCTTTAATTGCAGCAATTTGTACACTGTAAAAAGATGAAATTTTGGGTGCCATATTAAAAAAAAATATTACTTTTTGTTTTCTTTTTAATGGCTATCAATTCGTTTAAAACCAATACATAAAAATATTCACTATCCTAAAATTATGTGCACCAACAATAAAGCTTTACAATTTCAGTAAGGATTCCAATATAGTTGTAAATGAGCTTACTCCTCAAATTTAAGCTTCACAATTAATTTTAATGTCAGATTTAATCATATAATTACAGAAAAAGCATAATCATTTGCAGGTACTTACATATTATCGCATTAATCGCCAACTCTATTAATAACTCGCCAAGTTGGCGACTCCGATTTGCTATGTGTCGTACGCGCTGAATTGGCAACTAGGTGCTTCGTTTCATATAATATCGCCAATAGGTTGAGGTAATACGTAAATACAAATTTACAACCTACATACATAAAGCAAAAACGAAACATTATTTTAAATATATAAAATCATAAAAATTAAAAATCAGCCTTATTTCACAAAATTATATTCGAAAATTACTTACTTAAACTCCTTACAGAAACAAAACTGGCTATAACTTCAGCGAGTTCTAGATTTTAAAATATATTGACTCTTATCAGTTTTTCCATACATTTGAACATAAATTCTTACTTCAAAGACTAATTTTTGCTAATATATATTTTACAAAAAATCGCCATTTTCTATTTTTGCAGTACTCGTTTTCAATGTTTAACAACAGCTAAGCTTAAAAGAGAAATATAATTCGAATTCATTTTGTTTTTAAGTTTGATTAAATTGGCAAAGCTTTGGGTGATATTGTAATAACTTCGTTGTATTGGTGTTTGGGGATTCGAGTAAAGATAGTTCAAACACAGATTTATGAATTCCCCAGCTTAAATCTGACAATTCAGGCTAGGAAATGCATCACTACTAATTATAAGAGCAATCACGAGGCTTTATAGATACTTAATATATGAGTACAGTTTAATAAGTATAATATATGAGTATAAAGATACTTAATATATATGAGCATAATCTAATTCACTTACTCTAGGTCACACTTTGGACTTCTACGGTATATTTCAACTTAATTCCTTTATTTGCTGTACGACCTCTGTCATTATTATTAATCTCAATCTTATAACTTCTTCGTCAGTTAGCAATAATTGACCATCCAGAAACTACTCGTCGCTTAACTGTCGACTGGCTCTCGACTAACTCTCAGCTAACTTCGCGTATCTAAAAGTCAATGCTTAAATAGAACCACTCATTTGCATGAATCAAGTTTTCTTCTTCGGGACAAAGTTTGCAATTGAACAACAGTTAAAAAGAAATAAATTAACCCTAAGAGAATTAGTTACAAATTTGTGGTTGGACCCGTTACAATATTAGCTTTAAAGTTAGACCCCAAGTATTAGTCAACTTTTTTTAAGCTTCAGTGGAGTTAAAATTTCTAGAAGATTGTGCAGTAAAAAGTTTCGCACATTTAACCTAATGTAGTGTCTAGATACATTTTATACAAGGCTAAGAATTATTCCGAAATTATTATATTAATTTCGTAATTAAATATTAACCGTAATTCCTTCGAAAATGTTCCTTATGTTTCGCTTGTACTCACAGATTACTTTTTACAAGCAGTCTTTATTCTTCTCACATATTTTATTGTAATAACATTTTACAGCATGCGTTATTTCTTTTTTTTATCCTCCAATTTTGGAAATATTCCTTTTTCTCTGCTTACAAACAGATTTCAAACAGAACGGAATTTCTTCAGATGTTAAACCCGAATACGTTAAAGACTCAATTCCGAACTAATATGTTACTTTCCTCGTAACACATGGTTATTACTCAATCATCTGTAAATATCTGAATCCGAGTTTGAATCACTTTATTTGATTCTTAAAAATGTTCCAGAATTAAAATGTGTCAAATACTGACTAAGTTTCATTCTTGTCTTCCTAATGTCAAAATGCAAGAAGACATAAGAAACTTAAGACATTTTAAGATGTAATGAAATTTAAACACAAAAAAAATGTCTAAGAAAACTTTTTTTTAAAAAAAAATTTGGAAATTCCTTTGAAAAATACTAGATTTTCCGATGTTACATTGAATTTAAAGTTGATAGGATTGAATTGATCAAATGCATTTGTGGTATTGTTTGCCAAAATTTTGCATTTGTTTTATATTTCTACATTTATGAGCTTTTTAATAATACTTTGCTTTTTTAACATAAGCAAAACTTATTCCAAAGAAGCAAGCATAGTTTTTTATTAGATTTCCTCCGCTGATTTGAAAAATATTAGCATCCAAAAGAGACTATATAATTTTATGTAATTTGTAAGTATGTATTTTAAAAGTTGCTGAATTTATTTTTATCATTCAGAGAGTAAACATTTCTACTTAAGACTTTCATCTGTTATATAATATGTTTGAATTTTTTGAAGAAATTTTATTTTTATTGAAACACTATTTTTTCCCTCAAATAAAACTCATGTAACATTCATTATGGTCTTTTATTATGCATTTGAAAGATAAATAGCCACGAAAATTGCTATAAAATTGCGTTTCTTTTCTGATTTTTTAAAACTAATTTTATTATTTTAAATTTTGGAGAACCAAGAAATGAATCACTAAAATAAACTTAAATATTTTCACGAATGTAATAATCACATAAAAAATGCACATGAATCATTATTTTTCTTTTGCCTTTCCATAAGCATTTTTTGCATTAAAATGAGTGTTTATAATAACCTAAATTTAAGGAAAAAATTAAAATATCTCCATAATATTAAGTTCACTGAATCTTTGAGATACACCTAAATATATTGAAGGTTAAACCTATCAAATATCCTGCTGGGTGGCGTAGCTGGCCTTGTACACCCAAGTTTGTGGGTTCGACCCCGTCTCAAGTCGGTGAACTTTTATGATGCAAAATATTGGCAGCGTAAATGTCGTATTATAATGCGTCGTGTAAAAGATCCTTTGAGTACCTGTTTGGCTTGTGTGCTCTATGCAAAATTAAACTCTTACGTTAGAACGGTTTCTCATCTTCAGAGCTCAGGTGTCTCTCTCTGGGGAGGAAACTGGGTGTCAAAGATACTTGCAGCGATTGGTAAACAACCTATATAGTGCCGCACTAAAAATAGATACCAACTCCCGGAGAATGTACAAAGTGTGCAATTGTAAGCACCAAACCGCAACCCCATTAGAATTTTTTTAAAAAAACTTAGCAAAAATAGTAGGAATGTTAGAAGTAGCGCTTTGGCATATCACTTTGGTAAATGAATTTCCCCAAAATTAAATGCATCAAACGTTTAATTTTCGAAATCTTAAATATATTTTTATTGCCCTCAAATAAATGTAAAAGATCCTTTTATAGCTCCGTAAATTTCCTTTTCGAAATAAAAATGACACCCGCATAATTGTTTAGGTTGAAAAATAACCAGAAATTACACATTACGAGGATAGGGAGAATATTTTATCACTTCGATATGTTTTTGTTCAAGGAGTTCAACCGTCAATGTTGGTGAGTAAGATGTGAAGCCTAAGCCAAGTAATAAGTAATTTTCACATCTTGAAGATTTTTTAGTCTTGTCTTTGTTATTATTTTGATTTGAATTGGGATCCTATTTGAAGATCCATACTTCAATTTCTTAAAGTGTTGGAGCATCAAAAAACAGTATATAATTTTGGAAGTAAAGCAGTATCCACCAATACTAAGGAACTTAAATTTTCTTACTGATTCTGACATGCTGCTTTTTTGATCATCTGTAAAATTACAGGGGACTTCCCAACATGTTAAATTCACAAATGCATTTCATTGTGAATAAATTTACATATAGTGGCGGATACAGTCTTTAGTGATCCGAACACATTCGGAGTACTTTTTTAAAAAGCAGCATACTATAAAACATTATAAATGCTTTCTTAGGAATCAGTACCAATAAATACTAATATTTAACTATTAATATTTTTAGAAAATTATCTAAATTTTACAAAAATCACAATTATAAGCGAAATTTTAGCAAATATTTTTGAAAAACTTCAAAGCAATTAGAGAAAAAAAATCGTAAACTCAATAAGTAAAAGTATTACTAAAACAAATTACATGCATTTATCAAGAGAATGTCCTAACATTTTAATGTTTTATTAAAATTTAAAAATTTTACAGCGGGTCAAGTAAATATTATAGGAAATGTGTCATTTATTAGAGACCATTGTTCAAATAACAGGTCATAACTCAAAAAAAATTCATAGAAAAAGAAATATTTTATAGTACATTCTCTAGAAAATAATATAAATATCAAGCTCAAAAAGTTTCATAAAAATAGGTTTGTAATATTTTGAGGTATCAGACTCGCAATCACAAATTTTGAACAATTTAAATGTCCTCTTCTGGTAGATCTAAGACCCACTTCCGGTTTTTCTAATTTTATAAAATTGATTAGACCTTAGCCTCTAGGTAACGTAAAGACAAAGCAAAGTATGTTTTGAAAAGCTAAAAGATATCTGTATTCAATAAAATAAAAAAAACAAAAATGTGTTTAGACCAAATTTTGTCATTTCAACCGTTTTCTGATATCTTAATTCCTGGGGTCATTTAGGTGAAACAGTAATTATTACAGATTAAAATTTTTATGTGGTTGACACATTTTCTGAGTCTACTGTTGACTCTAACAATTTCTATTCTTTTTTCTTCCTCTTGAAGAGAATTTGGACATCTACGAATTTCTGTAAGCTATCTAAATACAGTAGCAGATACAGAACCATAAATTAGTTGTATGTGCTGAGGAATTCTTGATTTAGTGAAAAAATCACAGGACAATAATGATTTCATGCAAATTCAAACATCATCTTTCTTTCAAAAACTTATTCTATGATAGCTAAAATATATTTAGCCCAGGCGCTATTGTCTCATAAACAATATCTTCATATTTTCTTATTTAAGGTATCCGACTACTTGCAACAACTTTTTTTTAAAAAAAAATGGAAATATGGAATTTTTTTTAAATTTTTAGATTTGTTTAGTACATTTAAAAAAATATGCTAAAATTAAGAAGAGGATAAGAAATTATTACTACTAAAATGGGAAGAAATGGGTAAAAATGTACAAAAAATATCATAAACGGAGCCCATTCTGTACCAAAAGTTTAAGAATAAATTTTCCATTTTTCAATTCTAAAGTGTTGTTATGTTATTCATTTTTAAAATGACCTTCAGGATAAGAGATGTTTTAATTTTTGGAAAAACTAGAGCACTTTATCTTAGTTATTATACAAAATTGCCTAAAAAAACAGTGATTACATTCACATAAGGGACTGTAAATTTTATAATAAAACAGTGATTGATAAATCTAAAGGTTAAAACACTTTTACTATCATACAGAACATACAAAAAAATTTCATTTAATTATTTTCAAAACTTTTTTGGCAATCGCTGGCCCCGTTTGAGCATTTTAAAAAAAAACACATTTCTAGTAAAACGCGTTTTAAAGTATCAGATATCTTGCTTAATGTAATGGCATCTTCTTTTACTAAAACACTTGTAGTTTTTGTTCTAGTGAACGGAAAATAATAAACGTGGTATTTTTATAAAGCTAATAAAATTATCTTTAAAGTATAATAAAAAGAATTGTCAATTTTTAGCAAAATTCACAATTTTAGGGTAGTCGGATACCTTTAACAACATTTTTTCTCTAAGCTTATCATTTGAGCCTTTAAAAATATTTCAGTGTTACTTTCGTGTTTCTACTACTTTTGTAAAAAAATAAAATTCTGCTGAAACTCTTTCCAATTTAATAATCTCCAAGAAGTTCAAAATTAAGTTCTTCAAAGATTCCTTGCTAGGTTAAGCCTCTTTATACTCTTCCGGAAATACTTAGAATGTAACCATGTTTAAGTGTTTTAATTTTTTGTTTCATTCTTAAAGTAGTACTTAAAAAGATTAAGTTTTTTAATGAGGAATTTTGATTTTTTTATGCTACAAAGACAGGAATGTCTAAAAGAGAGAAAAATCTCTTCTCTCAAGTAGCTCTTGACGAAGTAAATGAATTGCCTGAATCTACATAAGTATTTGTATGAAAAAAATCAGCTGTTCAATTAATTAAAAGTTATGTAAAAAGTTTGAATGATGTGGCTACATAATTAAAAAAAGCTACTATTTTTATTTATTTAATCTCATGCACTTATTTATATCTAGATGTTTTTAAATCCCCTTTAAATATTGTATTTTCGCAATACAAAAGATGTGTAGTAAGATTTTATACTGAATTTTTACTTTTTAAGCCCCAATTTATCATACAGTTGACTCTCGATAATTCGAAGTTGGAGAGACCATTGAAAAACTTCGAATTATCAATAGTTCGAATTATCAAGAGGGTAGGGAAAAAAACTTTTTCTTAACCTCTCGAACAGGAGTCTTTCACGTCCCTCCAAATCTCTTCCATTACTCATCTATATAAATAAAAATGTAATGTGTGTTTGTTCAAAGTCGCTATAATCTCCGAAACTACTGGACCAATTCCTCTAAAATTTTGACATATAGTTGCACGGGTATTCCGGACGGGTTCTTATGTACTTATTATTTCGAAATTCACTCTAAATTTTTTTAAATTTCAATTTTAAATGATTTTTCAGTGTTATGACGTCATATTTTGTCACGTCTTTCTCTGAATGCGAAATTCATACTTTACACACAGTGTTTACGAGATTATTACATATTTTTACTATAGGTATGTTTATTTATTGCTATATTTATTCGTTTTTTGTTCTTTGATACGTAATTAGGCTTATTTTCCGAATAAATCAATTTTTTTGAAAATTATTCTTTGAACAACTTAAATTTAGTTTTGTAGTTTGGCAACAATCGGATAGTATTGTCGCGGGATGCTTACAATTTTGCTTATATTTTACATCGTGTTTTTTTCTGTAATTTTTAAGCTAAATTTGTTTCTCTTTACTAAGCGAAGATTAAAATTATATGACTTCTGTACGCTACTTATTTATTTACCAAATTTAACATGACTGGCCGACTGATCTGAACAAACGAGTAGTACTCGGATTGAAATTTTCCGCCTATTTTATCATTCTCCAGTTTTCCTAAATTGAATCAATTCATTTTTTTATTTTTTTGTCCCATCATTTTTTCCATCGACTATTTACCTCAAATTAAAAGACGCCGCCAAATGCCGCGATATGCATTCAATGTTGGGAAACCGTTCCCTACATTCTAACACAGTTTTTTGATACTTATGTATTATGGCTACAATCACTAACGTTGTACGTGTGTTGTACGTGCTAAATTTGCAATCGTGTGCTTAGTTTTATACAATGTCGCTGATAGGTTGCGATAATACGTAAGTACCTTTCAGTTGTTGTTACTCTTGAAATACAAATAGTAAAAGTAAGATTTTCTGATATATCAAAATATTGAACTTTATTTTGTTTTTGATTCCTTTTTAAGATTTAACTTTGTTTTAATTTTCATTTAACAGATCCCATTCGTAATTTATTAGCAGAATTCTAGAAGTTATTACAGTTTGCATTTGTCAGGAACGTAGCTACCGCTTTATCAGTTGTATCAATGATGCAGGGCCACCAGGCAGCAGGAGCTCCAACAAATGTTACTACAGTCCCACAAACATGGTGCTCATATCTCAAAATGGGCCCAAAGGAATTTGGATACAAGGCCCATTCAGAGGTGTTTCGTAATTTCATACGCTTTTGTGTTTACCTTCTTTTGAAGTGCGGTCAATTGGCTTCAGTACGTAAGACTACATTGCAGAAAATCAAACTAAGGTCATCACACTGTACGAAGCAAAGCAATATGAGGGTAATTGCACATCAAATTGGAATAGGCATCAGCGAACGAGCACAATACAGACAGATGGCTCAAATACGTGAGAAAGCAGGTGGACGTAAGATTGTAATTATTTTTTCAAATTATGCTTTCGCATTGATAAAGATATGCAGTTCTTTTTATGTTAATTAATGTTAGTATTGTATTTCATTTTTCAATTTATTTTTAAGCTCAGGATATATACTTTGGATATATCCTGAGTATATATATCAGAATATATATTGGGATATATCCTGAGGATATATATCGGGATATATTCCAAGTAATTTTCATGTATAAAATACTTATTTTAATTCTGTACGCTATGGATCTGTTACTTATTAGGGTAGAACAGCTTTCGGCTTCGATGACTAGCTAAGTCATACTTAGGGATGTCTAGGACTGTGGTGAGATAAATTAATACCATTGTCGCTCTCGAAACTGCCAAACAATCAGGAATTATAATCAACATAATCATTTCATTCGACAGTTGGACACATTTCGTTGTCTTACATAACATTTTTACAATACAACAAAGCATCTCCGATATTCTACGCTCCAAAGAGTTTCCCTTCCATTCCGAGGACAAACAATTCAACGGTAATATTTCCTACACATTGTCATCTTGTACATAAATTCTTCTTTGAAAGTCAGATTTTTCGTCAAAAAAGCATGTTACAGGTCCCAGGAACCAAAATATCCTACTTTTCTAGGATTTCATTGATCCAACTCGGCAATTAAAAGGTTTTGCCAGAAATCCTCTAAGGAAATCCATCAATCTACGTCAAGCTAAATAACAACTTGCATGAAGGTCAGAAGGAGCTCAATACTTTTTGGTCTGTTTGTGGCAGGTGTGTGTAATACATTACCGCCTTTGAAATTTTATATATAATGTTTATTTTTCTATATATATACATCTTATCCATAGGTTTTAAACCTATTTAAATAATTCAATCTTGGTGTCTCTTTGTTGCTTTCTTAAAAAAAAAGGTTTTTTTTGTCTAAAATGCAAATTATAAGACCGAAAATTCATCACATATATAAAATACAGCATATATAAAATATTAATTAATAATTATTATTTAAATTTTCTGAAACATCGAATTCTTTTAATCCCTAAATTCGAATCTTATTTTTTATATTTAAAATTTTAAAAATGTTAATTTTAGAGATATGCTTAAAAGGTTTAAATTTTAGTCATCTTAAATGTTACTTTTTTGTCCCATATATTGAAGAAAAGAGTATAAAAATGATATCGTTGGTATGACTTGTGATCATAGATAACTGATACGTTCCAATAATAATTCATAATTTCTTTTCATAATTAATGTATCATTTTTAAGAAATATTTCATTTTATAAAAATATACTCTATCAAAATATATAATTATATTTAATCAGTTTACATAGAACTAATTGAACTGTTTATAGAATACTGCATTGTCACCACGTAAATCTAATCCCAAATCTCTAAGCTGTAGGCAGGTATCGAATTAGCATGATTGGACTAGTTAGAAGCAATTATTCTAAACGTCTCGCCTACAGGGTTACCCAAGTTTCCCTGATTGAAATTAGAAACTCTAATTCTTACATATTCAAAACGAATAATTATAAAGATTGTATATTGTGTAAATTAGATAATTTTAAATTAAATTAAATATTTCAATAAAAATATTGAGTGCATTTTAGTATAGAGTATATTACTATGCGATTTTATATAGAATATAGTATTATACTATTGTTATTACAAGATTTTCCATTTATTTATACTCCATTTTGATTCCTAGTAGCTTAATTTTTAAATCAAAAGTTATAAGTTTGATTGATTTCCTAGTTTAATACATGTATAATATGGATTATCTCTTTAATGTAAATTATATAAAATATACAATAATGTCCGTGTTATTCATTAACTTTTGATATATACATGCGCAAAACCATTCTAACAAGTCATTATACATGTACAGAGAGAGATAGACAGTTTACAGTAAAATCTTTCTCTTTTCTATTCTAGTAATCAACCTTTACTTTTCTTGGCTTTATATTCTCATTATAAATATTGCAGTTTGTTATTAACAGTAAAATTATGTTATTCATGATTTGTTTTATGACGATAATTTAATTTTACATCAATACTTGTCATGATGAAAAATAATTCCCAAGCTAATGCTCAAAATTAGTAACAATTCTCTCTCTCTCAAGAGAATGTCAAACACGATACGTTGAAAAAGTATTCAAGCTTAAATAACTGATTATTAAATTAGGTACAGAAAACATCCTGCAGCCTTTTAAAAAAACTACTCATATTAGCAATGTAACTGTTTTAGGATAATGATGCGATGCAGAAGTTGCTTAATTAAATAAAGCTATTTTAATATAATAAAATTGTGACGTGTATTATAAGAAATAATATAATTTAAAAATTACAAAATCTTAAAATCAAAAAGCAAAGTGTAATAAATCCTTAAGAGAATCTATTTGTTGAATATAAGCATTATGTTTCACAATTCATTTAAGAACGACTTGTAGAAAAATCAAATTTTATTTTTTATCATGATACGAAAGCTGTAAATTTAAAATTAAGTTGAAAATCATACGTTTAGCTTTATACGTATATGTAGATTTTGCATGGGACTTCGATCAAAAAGAAATAAGAAACTTGTTACATAATTGTATGTAAAAAAACATGAATTTTATAAATAACAAAAAAAATCATTAGCATATACTCAATACCGCTCAAATTATTCAAATTAATTTATTTCAATAAATTCATGGAATAATTCAATTGTCTTACGAAATTTCTAAAATGTTTTGCATGAAATATAAATTCTACAAAAGAGAAAAACTTATTTTAAATAAATTTTAGTAACAGTGTGTGTGTGGTAATTACACGAATTCGTTTTCCACATATACTTTTAAATACAAATATTTTGCTTCAAAACCACCTATTTTTTAATTAATATGAATCAAGTGAGCGTCAGTTTCAAATTTCACACTAATTAACTAATAGGTAACTTTAGATACGCCCCCGCACACAATGCTTCATTTCTCCCTTTAGTGTTATGAGATAACCTGATATTTATTTCCAATGACGAGATCCATGCTCAAATTCTAAGTGATAAATAAAACAAAAGCCAACCAATAAAATAATTGCCTCTGGTAACTGGAGAGGAAATAAGCTAATTTGTTAAGAGTCACTTGAATAATTTGAAGTACACACACAAGACTTTTTACTTATTTCAGAACCAACACCAGTATTGTTTAATTATCGAATTGAAATAAAATAGCGCAAAGAAAACAAGTACGTACTTAAATTATTAATTTTCTTAAGTGATTAAGTACGTGCATTTTGAATTCAACCACAGAGTATTGTTCTTTTTTTTTTCCAGAATTGGATAGTATTTTTATTCTTTTTATGAAATGTAATAGATAAAAGATTTTTTTGTAAGTTTGAATTAAAGCTTTAAATTAATGTCCCTTAGAATCATATTTTACTTAAGTCATCTTTTTTTTTAATTTCGATATAAAACTAAAACAATAACTATAGAAAAATATCGACAAGAAGTATTAATGCAACTTTAATTTATGCCGAAAATTACACATTGTACTAAATAATACGCATTTTTTTATTCTATACATTTTGCGTTTCCTGCAACAATAAATGTAATTGAATTCCAAAATATTTTACCATTGCATAAAAGGAGAAAAGTATATTAGATCTTTAAAATATATTTATTTTCTTCTAAAGATCGTGTTCGGCAAGCACAATATTTGAAAATTAAATTTATACTTTTAAATATATTTATACATACATTTTTACACACTGAGTTCATTGAATTTTAATTATTGCGCATTAGTTTTTGCTTAAATTAGTTTCATTTTAAAAACTATTCAACGAAGAGAAATCTTAAAAATCAAGAATAAGATATACAATAAAACTTTTTAACTATTTTCGAATTCTTAGCCTTTACCCTGGAGAAGGTGAAAACTTGATACTAACATTAATGATCGCGCGGGGTGTGACGGAGTCACCCCAATCCTTTTTGCGTAATTATTTTTACTGTACACAATAAAAATAGTACTTCCAGTGAATTATTCAATAAAAAGAAAGTATACTTTTATCTACTTTTAAGCACTTAAAAGTTTTTCTTTGATAATTTGAGAAAAAAAGCGAATCAAACTGAACTAAAATGTTTCAATTGTGCGTGATTTTAATAAAAGACACAAATCACAAACACATTTCGCTAACATTACAGGAATGATATTTTCAGGCAAAGCTGTCATGATTTGTTCAAGTTATTGAAGTTTTATGGTCCTTAGATGATCGACAAATAGCATGCTGAACGTTTTCTTGCTTGTGTCTTTTTGACGGGCCGCAGTGTGGCTTCTGTACACTTGTGGCTTCATATCTTTCTGGATGAAGCTTTTTAGGTATGGTTTGAAAATTTTCCTTTCAACTCAAACGCTTAATGTTCATTGCTTTTCTCAAATTTATTTTCGCTACTATGATTAATATCCATTATTTCATAAATTCCTTTCCTTGCTCGATCGGTTTCAACTTTATCCAATAGAGATCACATATGACCATTTCTGTTTTTATAGTCTGTTCATTTACATTTATAAACCATTATGCGCCAATCAACGCATCAATCAAAATCACCTAGTCGTTCACAGGGGGAAAATGTAACCTGTTCACAGAAAACATTTTGAAACACAAGGGGCCGAGCATGAATTCAATCACCCCTAGTACCTTAAGATTGTAAAAAAAACATTTGCCACTCTCAAAAAAGAGGGAAATATGTTACTACTGCATTTTAGTTCCCATGAAGACTATCACATAGGATGATACAGGTAAGGACATTAGTGACAAATAAATAGTGTTACCTCAATTTAAGATTTTATTAGCCTGGAGTGACTCTGTGCCCCATTCGACAAAACCCGGGTTAAAGTACCTGAAATAAAATAAATTATTTCATTTATTACTTTTAAAATTCGCATTCATTCATTTTTAAGAAGAAAAAAAGATTTTCTTCTTTTTATTTTAATTATTGCCATGCTCTAATTATACTAACAGATATTTTTTACTGAATTTCCAAAATATTTCATTAAATTTATGAGAATACAAAATATACAACTGTAATTCAGTTTTTTATATCAATACATTGCAGTTTTATCTATTAGAGGAAAACTATCGTATAGTTGTCCAAATACTTTTAACATTTTTCGATTGACTTTTTCATTGTGTATTTTAGTAAGATTTTCAAGAATTGTCTATTGCGCCGAATGATGGAATATAAACATCGACTTATTTGTAAGTCTGTCAAATGTATTAGAATATTGTCTACCAGAATTATTTTTCTGTTTTATAATAATAATGCAATGCCTTTCCCTTTATTTTTTCAAGAATTCTGCATTACATAGCTCTTTTTTTCTGCTATCTAAATTTTCTGATATTTTAATAATTTTATAACTTTTTACGTATAGTATATAATACAAAAATAGTATTATTTATTTATGTGACAGTTTTTTAGCTCAATGATTCCAATAATGAAATATTTTTTTAATAATACATGTAAATATCCTTTTTTTCGGTATACATATTGAATTCGGATTTATATACCGGATCTATTATCCTTTCTTTTGGCAGAGTAAAATGTATTTATAATTTCCATGAAATAATGTTGCTGTGTGATTTTTTTATTCATTTTCTTGAAATATTTTAAAACAGAAATGTGTTTTCTGACTTAGACAATTTATTAAATCGTGATATTTAATTAAATGAATATGAATACATTTTTGAAAAAAATTTCAAATATTGCGTGTTTGAATAAATTGGAATTTTTCAGAACATTCAAAACATTTCATCTTTTTTCTAACTGCGTAGTCTTAAAGAATAATCCAAGTTGAATGTAAGAAATTTTTGAAAAATTTAACTGCACAAAAATCTTCCATATGAAAATAATCTAAGACTTCCATTCGTCATAAACGCGATCTTAAATTATACAAAAGTTTGTTCAACTCCAAGCAATGGCATTATGTGTCGTACCTATATTAACTCTTCATTAATCAATAGATAATTGCATTAATCATTTGAAGTTAAGACATATACTTATCCTATTCCGGTGAATCAATTAATGTAAAAGCCTTTAGTTAATTACTAAATTCAATATCAGAATTAGAATACCTTTTGTGAATTTTGCATGAATGTCAGACATAGTTAAGTTTATTAAAAGTATATATCCATTAATTATCGGGGCTTATTCAAAGGTTGCTTTTTGTTGAGGGAAATTAAGTTACATGCATACTGCAGACTATCGAAGTAACGTTCTAATGATATAAATCAACTTTAGTTAATATTTACCTTAAGAATCTCTATGTGGCTGAGGTAATAATAAACTCGTGGTAATCTTCTTAAGTGAAGAAAAAGCTAAACAGGTGTCAGTAATATTTCTGATAAAAAAAATCTAGCTACCTTTTTCTACTCTTAATTTTGCCTTTATTAATTCAATAAATTTTATTGTGTATCTACATCGTATTTTATTGTACACTCATGTCCATAAATTAAGGATAATGAATTTCAGGCAAAGAAAGAGACAGAAGCAAAACAAATTTGACTTATTTGTAAAGTCTATTTATTAAACAAAAGGTAAAAAGCAAAAAAGATGCTATATGTTTGACATAATTAATAAAAATTGCGATTTTTACTCCCTGGAGCAAATTTCAAAAAAGAACCTATTTACAAAAAACAGTATAACATGGTTAGTATGATGGTTAATACAGAGTATGTCTCCCGGACGATGCAATACAGGAGTTACAACGCCTACGCATGCTGAGTATCAAATTATAAATCTGATTTTGGGAAATATTAAACCACTCATCAAGCAATGCTCTCCGAAGTTCCGGTAGACAGGTGGTAGGGGGTTGACGAGCTACAATTCGTCGGCCAAGCATATCCCACACATGCTCTATTGGATTCAAGTCCGGCGAGTATGCTGGCCAATCCATATGGGTGATATCCTCCGATTGAAGGCATTCGTCTACAATGTTTGCACGGTGAGGACGGGCGTTGTCATTCATAAACAGAAATTAAGCACCCATGGCGCCCCGAAACAAACGTACATGTTGTTCCAGAATGACATCCCGATAGATGTGGCCTGACATCGTTACACTCTGAACATGCAGGTCAGTTCTGGAACTAAGAATAATTCCTCCCCAAACGAGCCATCCTGCACCACCGTAACGGTGTCGTTTAATGGTGTTCTCTTGGTGGTAACGGGTACCTGGCGCTCTCCATATGAAAGTCTGGCGAGAATCAGACTGCAAACTAACCTGGACTCGTTGGAAAACATCACACAAGGACACTGTTGCGGTGTCCACAATGTATGCTCTCTACTCCGGGTTAATCGCAGGCGACAGTGAGTTGCGGTAAGGGGAACACATCTGACAGGCTTACGAGCATATAGACCAATGTGCCCTAAGCGTCTGTACACGGTCTGCCTTGAAACTGTCGTACCAGTAGCTGAAGAGAGCTGACGAGATAGGTCTGATGCTGTGCTCCGTCTGTTTCTTTTGGCAGTAACTACCAAATACCGGTCCTCATTCGGCGTTGTAACTCGGGGGTGACCTGTGCTGTAACATCTACTCACATTACCATCATCTTGGAATCGTTGCTAAAGCCTGGAGATGACACTCTGGGCGATTCCAAGTTCCTCGGATGTTTCCAGCTGCGTACGTCCATATTCCAGTCGTCCGATAATTCTACCACATAAAAAATCATTCAAATGCTTCCTTTGTGCCATAACTATGCGATTATTGCACTGAAAGGCTTTTAAAGCGCTTGTGAACAATTTTACTTCTTTACCACCATTCCTTATATACCCCTTTCTTACACTCTCGTCATTGTGACGTACTATCCGCGTCATCTGATGGTTTCCTGTAATTTGCATATTCTTCTTTAAGATGTGTGGTGTGATAATTCTACAGGTGAAATTTTTATTTTAGAGTTCAATTTCTGTGTGATTCTGAATTATCCTTAATTTATGGACATGAGTGTATATTCACCAGACTGGATTAAACTTTATGTTTTGAATAAATACATTTGACATTTACTAAAATTATTTTTATTGCGTTTCAATGTATTTAATTTTTGTAAATCTTTATTTTTTTTTATTTTAAAGTTTTAATTCATATTATGTAATTTTTTTTAAAAAAATGTATCATTCTATCGGTCAATAATCTGCACACTAAGCGAAAATAAAATTAGTTTGCCATTTCTTCCAAAATCGGTTACAATTGGAATAATTCTGTCAATAAAAATGTAAAACTAAAAAATGACTAAAGAATTAAACAATTTTGAAAAAAATTCTTCAATGGAAACTTTTATATGTAAATATTATTTGCGTGTTAGATAAATCTGTGTGAAACCTTATAATGTCTTTCGAGAAAAAAATTTCGAATTTACAGGGGAAAAAATGACATTTTGCTTAATAAAAAAAATGTCTAAAAATATTTTAATCAACTTGTAATGATTTTTGCGTTATTCAAGTACGGTCATATACAAATGTTCACTAAAAACAAAAAGGGAATATAAAAGTTGTGTAATTTAAGTGGAGTTCAGATAATCTTAAGTAAAGTTTTTAAATAAAATTATTTAAGAGAGAGAGAGGGAAAATTTAATTCCAATTCTAAATTTCACTTATGTTAAGAAAAAAAGAATAGAAAGATTATATGAAATAAAAAGAACGATTTATTCTTTTCCACGCAAAAATACAGACGATATATTATCATTAAGTGTTGCTGAAACAAATAAAATATGCTAATTAGAAAAATCTTCAAAAAAGTCCTTAACTTATTTTACCATAAAAACACAAGCATCCAAAAGTTACATATAATTGTTGTTTCTTTAAGTAGTGTGCGACATAAAAGCCAGGGCAGAATAAAATGTACATACTTAAATAGAATTTTATTGCAAGCAAACGAAACAATTCAAGAAGCCACAAAATAAATTTATTACTTAGTTTATATCCAACTAACATTAAAATGCTAAAAAGTAAAATGTTAGTGTAATCGCTTCAAAAAAAAATAACAGTTATAATAATAAAAATAATAATAAAGTGTATTAGTCGGTAATATGATCAACTCTTGGTTCAATACAAGCATCACAAAGATATTTCATGCTGTAATTGAGAATATGAATCAATTGCGGTGACAGATTCTGTCACTTCTACAGTAGAACGGTTTTGAGCTCAACAATGCCCCTTGATGGTGGTTGATGAGTTGAAACTTTTCCATCCATGTACGTTCAAAACATTCTCAATTGAGTTTAAGTTTATGGTTATTGCTGGTCACATACACACATTGTATGTGCTTAATATCTTCAAAATATTTCTCTAAGAGTTTGGAACGATATGCCATCGCATTATCGTCTATTAATAATAATTGTAAATCTATAGCACTTCTGAAAAGGTTATGGTGTTCTAAAACCTCATCATTGAACTTGTTCCAATAACAGAACTTTTTCTAAAAATGTGATTATTCATGCGTCCAGCCAATTTTTAGCCTACCTACACCAAACATTGGTACTCCAGTGTACCTTTTATACTCCTACAAAATCTATCTTATTTAAACTTTATACAATAAAATTTCAAATTTGCCATTTACTTTCATTACTAAAATGAATGACGGACATGGTACGATTGACACAATTTTTTTAATTTAATGATTTTCGTAATTTTTTTGGTTTCCTTCTATGTGTACGTATGATGTAAAACAGATTTTGTGTTCAAAATTTCATAAAAGGCTAGCCATTTAATTTTTTAAGGAAAAAACTTAATTTTGAAGTGATTTTAAAATGCTACTCCTCTTACAAAAATTTACGTACACGCATGAAATTTGATTTAAAAGTACGTCAAACTATATATAACAAAAGTTGGTATGGCTTTGAAATAACATGATCGTACAATACTTTTTTTATGAATGCTTATTGAAAATTCCTTAAAAAATGTGTAAATTCTAAATTCAATTATTTTTTTAAAAATAAGTATTGCTTTGATTGAAAAATGCACACCAACTTTTGCTAACATGTACTATTAGCAACAAGTGAAAAACATTTCCAAGTATTAGGCACAGTAGAAAAAAAGACTAGCATTTTAAATGAAGACAAACTAGTTATTTTATCTTTCTGAGATAAGTCAGTTTAAAGTTTTGATTTGCCATTGGAATGTGAATAAAAATGAACGTAAAAGTCATCACAACTCTGCGTCTTTTAATCTTAGAGCTTTCAAATTTTGTGAGAGTATAGAAAAGTATATAAAAAATAATTTAGGCTAAAAAAATTACATTTGATTTTTTGACCGATTTTTGTCAATTGAATCGGACTATGTCCCCTTAACCTTCAAAATTTATTTTTAAACAAATTTTCTGTCAAATAAAAGATAAAACACAAGATCTCTCCTGTTGCTAAGGTTCATCGACTATAAACACATCAGTTGCTATAGTCACTTCTGTAAATCTAGAAGGTCAGAAAAATCAAAGGCACGAATGAATCGAATATGTACTTCAGGGAATTTACTTCTTCATTGCATTTATGAAAAAGATTTTATGTCATAAACATGGATTTTTTTTGTCGCAACTTTATTTATTTCTTCTCTGTAATAAGTAGACCATTAGAAACTTCTTTCGAGAACTTTTTTCTTTTCTACAAGCAGAAATAAAATGGATATCTTAATTGTTTCAAACGTTGGTGACATGTATACGAAAGATCTAATGTGAAATTACTTATTTTTTTGTGTAGCATATTAGAAAATATTATCCTTTTTTTTCCTTATTTTAATTATTTATTTCTAATTTGTCGTTCTCTGAATGCATATTTAATGGGATGGTAACCGATTCTACCACCACTGATTTTACACAGAAAAAAGTTCTTCAATAATTCAATAATAAATTCTAAGAAAAGATCTTATTGGTTTATGTAACTAGCTAGAAAATTATTCCATTTTATCAGTGTTACTTTTCCTGAATATTTTTCTTTCATATACATACAAAGTTGGCAAAAAGTCCTCAACATACTAATTACTTTGCTTTATTTTTGTATTTCACTTATTTTTTGTTATGAAATTATCGTACTACCTGTACTATTGTTACTGGTTCTACTGCACTTTTTCATGCTGATTACAAATCTGTTTGTAGAATTTATGTTAAGTAATATTATGTTTATCTTTATTTTGAAAACACCATGATAAAATAAGCACAAGAGCACTGCAATAATGAGTTATTTGTTTTTTCAACCAATGAAAAATGCTCTGCTCTTCCAATCAATCAAAAAAGAGCCAAAATAATGTAGGGTTGAAAGCAGAATGGGCAGCGTGTTTTAGTACTATACTGAAAGTAAATGTGTATTGCAATTTGAAGTGCATTGTGGAAATATTGGTTGGTTGGTTGGTTGGTTGGTTGGTTGGTTGGTTTTGGTTGGTTGTTTGGTTGGTTGGTTTTGGTTGGTTGGTTTGGTGGTTGGTTGGTTGGTTGGTAATTGTTCGTTTCTGCCTGTGTGATAATAAAAAGTACAAAATTATATAGTTGAAGAAAGAAGGTTCCAATGCTGCCAAAGTACCAGATGGTATTTTTACAATCCAGAGAACGTTGAAAAGATTCTGTGAAACAAATTCTACTGCGGGCAAGAAGCGATCTAGGTGACCGAGTAAAACAACTTTACTTGAAGACAGTGTGTTGCACAAAATTTCGCTTTCAGACAGAAAGCTTAATTCAACACAAATTTTTAAACAGTGAACTTTGACATCGAAGTGAGAAGACTGCTGGAAATTTAATAATGAGGCTGCAGAGCTGGACCATAACCATTATTGACCGATTTTCAACGCTAGAAGTAGTTGGCGTAGGTACGGAATAATTCATTGTGGATTATTGAAGACTGAGAAAAGGTATTATTTAGTGATAAAAGCCAGTTTTGTATTCCCGGCTACCATGGTAGTGTCTATGTAAGACGACACACTGATGAGTAATTCATCCATTAGTGTATGAAACCCACAGTGAAGCACCCGATGAAAATGTGACATGGAAGTAAATGCATTCTCATGGTGTTGAAGGATTTCACGTAATCAGAGGAATAGTATACACCTGCAATTAAGTGATGCCACAAAATATATAAATTTCTACCAAAAGTGGGAGATTTTTCGGCGATCATTCATGCCTTTTTCTGGTTAATAATGTTCCAAGCGCTGGTAGACCCGAAATAATTCGATGTCAATACTTTGAATAATATGAACTGGTCACGACAGTCTCCGGATCTTAATACTATAGGAAACCCAAGGTATAAAATTGGATATGATATTTCAACGAAAAAACTTTCAAACAAATGCGAGTTAATTGCAACTTTAATGTTTTTTTTCAACCATGCTGTCACGAAAGAACTTCTTGTGAAATCAGGGCAATCAATACCAAAAAAACGTAGAACCGTAATTAAAGTAAGCAGTTCGCCCATAAAATATTGATGTTCAAACATGTAACAACCATTTATTTTCTTTAAATTTTTGTGTTGTTCTACTATGTATATGTTATTATTCCATATAGCTTTATTCTGTAGAAACAACACATTCTTCTGCTTAGGCAGTTGTACTACGAAAAGTACTTGTAGCAAGTATCAAAAAGCTATTAGAAAATTTTAAATTAGATGAAAAAATAACAATAATTAGGATAGTACGATAGTTTTATAACAAAAAATTAAGTCGAACACAAAAATTAAGCCAAAAAATCAGTGTGTTCAGGGCTTTTGGACACCACTGTGTGTGTGTATACATATATATATATATATAAATGTGTGTGTGTGTGTGTGTGTGTGTGTGTGTGTGTGTGTGTGTGTGTGTTGTGTGTGTGTGTGTGTGTTGTGTGTGTGTGTGTGTGTGTGTAAGTAAAAATAACCATCATATAGCACGGAGTCTTAATGCTTTATTAAATTAAATTAAAATACCATTTATTTAAATTTAATCACAAAAATCTATAGACTAATAATAAAAATTAATTTATTTATAAATATATAGACTAATCCTCGAAATCTATTCATTAATGGGGAAAACATTTGTTCCTTAAGGCCTTTGCATCATTTGAAGTATTTGCAGGTGGAATAAAAAAAAGAGAAAGAAATGAAAGAATGAGCAATGACAATTGACAGCAATATGAAAAATTTTTTGGCAAAATCATGCCAAGAAGGAAGCCATATTAAGAAAAATTGTTAAAGATAAAATTGGCGGTTTCCGAATTATTTAAAATTTGTGGTAATTGGACATTATTATATAAACATTTCGTAGAGTTATTTTTAAAAAAAATTTAGATTATAAATGGATAAAAATACTTATTTTTCATGATCTTTACTTTAATCAATACAAATTTAAAGAGGAATTTCACATCGTTAAAATATATTCTTTAGAAGTTATGTCCGTTATTGAATTCGAACATGAATGATGATACAAATTAACACGCGAATAAGCACACAACCTTTAATAACAACAAGCAAGGAAATACAAGCTATTTTACCATCTGTATTCCTCATCCATAATTAACATATGGATTATTGAACATTAATATTAACTATTGATTTCAAGCGACACAAAACAACTTTCATACTTTCTGTTATTACTGTATTAATATGTAAGAGCGTCTTTTCACGTATAAAATACAATATTTGTTTGCAATGGTTATCCAATTATTGGAGTTTTCCTATCCAACACTAAAACATCTCCTTCGGATAAATAATTGTGGTTTGAATTATTTATTCAATACGGACGAAGCAAATGAGGGTAAAATGCATAGAATTCAGATACAGTATTTGGTAAAATTAATAAGGAGAGAGGGCACCAATGATTGTGTTAGAATAATACATTTGAAAGATTAAGGAAATAGGAACAATGAAAGTAATCTGGGGAACGTTGTGAACTTTATAAACAATTTACGTCCCTTCTTCCCTGTGACCTGGCTAGAGGTGTGGGAGGAACTAAACGATCAGACGCCATGATGAACTTCAATTATTTTATTTATCACTCTATTCAACTCAGACACAAACAACACTTAAACAAGATTAATTTAATCAGCAATAGAATGGGAGTGAGACGAGATTGCGTTGGGGGGAATATATTCAATCATGCAGCTCTACTTTTAATATAACTTTATACAGAGCTTAAGTATTTAGTGACCGCACTATTAATTTAACCTCTAAACATCGACTTGATTTAAGATCCCAGTACCTGAACTTTTGCGGTCTTCTAATCATTTGCATTGACTTTAACATGGCTCCAATAGTTAAACTAATCACTTTCTTAATATTCTAACTTCTGGCTTCCTACACTGTTTGCGTATACGTTTCACTGCCGATTTACTTCACTTCCAATCTATTCACTGTTCACTTCTAATTTATTCTCAATTCACTGACTCTCAACCTCGCGAATAAAGAATATATATATCAAACTTAATTTGCTTAACCACGCTTTCTGTCTTATCGGGAAGGTTGGTTGAAAATGCTGGTCCAAAAGAATCCCCCAGAGGTTAATTGAAGGACGCGTATAGATCCGTCACAATTTTATACAGCATAAACGTAATGTTTAAAAATTTAAATTCATCATTACTTCATAGATCCGTCACAATTTTATACAGCATAAACGTAATGTTTAAAAATTTAAATTCATCATTACTTCGCTGTTACCTAAAGGAAAAACAGAACTATTTTTTTTTCATTCATTGAAATGCTGACTCAACTGTATGACACATCTTTTTCAAAAAGGTTATTACAACAGAGAGATAAGATATCTATCATCTTCCATCCTTTATGAACATACTTAAATCAACATTTACCGATAAATTATTGGAAAATTTTCAAAGTTTGGGAAAATTGATGAAAAGCGGATGAACTTGAGAAGTTCTACGAAAAATGCCATGTGAATGACATGAAATACAATATGAATAATCTTTTTCTGAACTCTAACTCATCTATAATTCATCAGGATGTATTGATTAAAAATGTTAAAGCTCTTAAGTCATTATTATATAACATATACAAAAAAATATTTTTTCAATATATAATCAATGTAATATTTCTACTGAAAATTCGATGTAAAGATGTATGAATTGAGTTTTAATACACATAATTGAATTTTTTAAGGGGACTAGCTAAAAAAATTTGTTGTAATATGATTTATATTAAACTAATTTAAAATGCAGTATTCAATTATATCTACTTTTGCTGTATTACCGCTCATTCAAAAGTGATAATTCAAATTTCTTTTAAAAATTTTGAATTTTTTTCCCAGAAAATATAGAATGTTGGTCATTTTTTGATCCACATGGTCAAAATAATTATTAAAAGATTAAATTTTTGTTTGCAAAAAAATAAATTTAAAAAAAATAATTATTTGTTTATTTTTCTTTAAAACTATAGTGTCGTACAGAAGCGCTATTGATACGTGAAACCATCATATTAACTTAGTTCAAAAAATCTTGAAACGAAGTTAAATCCTGCCAAAATTAAATTTTAACCCTTGATCTAATTTTTTTAATATCAAGCTCAAAAAATTCATCGTACTTTACTTATTTAAATATAAATTGAACAATTTGAATTTTTCAGTGAAAAAAATTAGTTTCTTCCTTTAATTATTATTTTTTTCTTAAATTGGATTTTTAACAAATTCTTGATTTTAATTTTGTTTGCTATCATTTTAAGTGTATATATTTGTTTAATTCATCATAAATAACAAAAAAAATTCAACTTGATTAAAAAATTTAAGTTGTTATAGTAAAAAACCTATTTCAAAAAGAAATAACAGAATGTATTTCAAGTAATATTTAGTTTTAAAATGTTTATCTCTAGAAATGATCAATACATCCTGTTCAAATTTTTCAGCATAAATATTAGTTTTCCAACATGTGCTAACCCCGATGCGATGTATTTGGGTAATGCCAATAGGACGTTGAATGCATACATTGCCTTTAGGCTTTTGTAAGTGTCATTCCAAAGTATAGAAGATATTTTTTATTCATAACGCGCGATCTTTAGATATATGGTTGCTATGTCAATAAGGTGCATTGTTTCTCATTAGGCATTTATATAATTTCGAATGAAAATGTATGAATTCATGCTAATTTTACATTCCAATTTTCACATTTCTGGCACATATACTTTTTCTAATACATAAATAAAAGTATAAAATTCAATAGATTTAGTTATACTAGTTAAGCAAAGTTAAGATATTTTTAAACTTCACTTGTCATCTAAAATGATCGATCAGTTCTAGCATAAATGTAAATTCTCACGCAAAAGCAGAGTATATTTTTTTAAAAGTTCCATTACAGACAAATTAGCAAAAATAACCAGACAGACCAGACATGGTCCTTAAAATTTTTACTTCAAGCTGTGCTCTGTCTATGCATTTAAAAGTATTTCAAAGTTTATAAGAATTTTTTAAATATTTTTATTTCCTTTTCAATGTCACCTCGCTATTCGTTTGATTTTATATACATAAACAATAAATATATCATACAAGTATTTATTTTTCACTGAAAAAATATGCTTGTTTTTGACATTTAAAGAAAATTTTAAATAATATCACGTTGCTATATAATCCAATTGCAATGACTTGAAATATACATGTTTTTATTCCATATCAAAAAGTTGTAATACAAATATTGCTGGAATTGTATAGTAATAAAAATAAACATGCATGAGGCTAATGTTATATGTTTGTGTGATATACAATCTAACCTGCAGCACTCATGAAATTCAAATATTAGTACAAAAATGTAATGCAGTTTTAAAACAAGCAAATCCTTTAAGTAAGTTAACCAAGAAACACTGACAATTTTCCATATGCTTTGAACAAGAACAATTTGCCATAGGCATTTAGGCAAGGCCTGTGATACAATTCAGACAAAAAAAATTATTGGAGTATAAAACTATTCAAAATCAATACCTTCAACAATTTCATATGGTTTTGCCAATTTTTTTTGAAAAATGAAAATAATAATAAACATTCTGATTTATTTCTCACTATAACAAATAGAAATAGAAATGCTCTTTCAGCAGTTTTTTCGTTACCATATATTCATGGAAATTTTTTTGCAACAAATGCTTTTAACTGATCTTTAAATGCACATTTTAATCTAAATTTTAAAATTTTAATACAGACTTAAATAAATCTGAGAATTTTTTTAAGAAACTTGATTTAATATTTTAATCTTACATATTTCCAATCATTTCAGGATGAAATTAGTATTCATATGCAAGTCTTTGTTGAAAACATTCTTTAAGTCAACCAGTGGCGTGCAGAACGGTGTTGTACGGAGGCTTAAACCCAGTGGCGTAACGAAGAATATTAGGGCTACCGTGCAAAGTCAAGTTTTGGGGCCCCAAGCCGGATCTTATAAAGGACTGCAAAACCGTAAGATAACATGGGTTTTGCTCCCCCCCCCCCCGAGCTGCGAGATTTACGGGGGTGTACTTACGCCACTGCTTAAATCCCTCCCATAGACCAAAACATGTTTAACTTTTAGTCCCTCGGGACCAGAGAACCCGCTCCCCTTCTTATAAAAAAGTCTATATACACCACTCAGATCAACATTGTATTATTAGATCTGAACTAATGTTTAGAGAAATATTAAAAAGTGAGAGAAGGCAAAACAAAATAATATGATTAAAAAACAGAGGCAACGCATATCATTCAATTGAAAGCTTACTCAAATGGTGAAAAAACCAAGATTAAGCTAAAAAAAAAAACTAGTATTGTACATACCAACCTCCTTAATAAGTGTATGCATTATAGACGAAATGAACTAGAGAAAGTTTTCTAGAACTGAATAACAATTAAAAACATTTTTTTAAATACACTTTCAGAGGTTTTTATTAAAAATCAATAATGTATAAAGTCACAAGTAATTCAAAAAACTTTTTATTTGAAACTTTTTTTGTAAAAATTCTCAGTTTTCTTAAAACTTTTCGACATTATTTTTTTAAAGAATATTTCAACTTCATCCGAAGGATTAAAATAAAAACATTTTGCAACTCGAATTCATTTAAAAAAAACTGAATATTTCAACAGTTCTTTTTATAGTATTTTACGGATTATACAATGAACTATAAAACGTAAACTTTCGTTTTTATCTTACAACTCAGCAATTTTTATAAAGGGAATGTGTGTTTGAAATGCTTACAAAATTTGAATGATTTTCTTGGAACATGTGGCGCCATCTAGTTGGACTTTGGAGAACTTTTGTGAAAAAGGGAAATTTCAGCGAAGAAAAAAATATTATAATAATTTAAATGCAAACAAAAATTCATAAACTTGCAATTCAATCATATTAAATGAAATAGAAACGTTTTATTCTTTATATGAAAGTGAAAATTTCCTTTTATATATATTTAGTTTTAATATTTTGAAATCTGAAAATTAATAGGACAACGTAAAAGAAGGCGCCGGGGAACAAGGTCTATAATAGGAGTTTTAGTTTAAATTTTTTGACAATAAGAATGCATCATAGTTCTCTTAGTAAAGAGAAATTGTTCAGGTGCTCACTTTCTAATTTATAATTATTAACTTTTGATAAATCACTAATAAATTTTGATATATCCTACTCAGAATAAAGATAATTGCTTAGGCTATATAATATGGGGAGGGGGGATAATTTCAAAAATATTAAGTGATCATTAGAATGTGAATTCTTTTGTTTCGGCGATATGACAAAATTCATTTTGTTTTGTTTTTTAATAGTTTTCCCTCTCGGTAATAAGTTAACAAAGTATTTCTCAGTTTAACTCTAAACGTGTTCTTAAGACATCTGACATCTCAGCAGCCTAGGAGGACAGAAAGAGGAATGTTATATTCAAACAGATTTAAATACAAAGTATTCACAGAGGAGTTCATCGTGTTGCGAAAATAAATAAAAGATAGTTTTCCCCCTTTTTGATGAATAAAGGCATTTTTCGTTCATATAAATAAAAAGACACAAATAGGATATTCGTTCGCATATATCTTTGAATTTTGCGATGATATAGGAGGGAGTAACGGTGGACCCCTTCCCCCCTTGTACAAATTATGCGACTGTTCATACACGTTGCTGAAATTATGAAACTGTAATTTACGTGCATTATGTAGTTCTAGGGTATTCGCAGCCAAGAAAAATTTATTTTAAGAAATATCCTGGCGCCCACTGTTGCAGTTCATCTTAACTATGTCCAGAACTTATTACAGCATCACAAAAAACTTTTTTTATTAAAAGAGAGATTTTCTTCGTATTTTTATTAGATTTTTATTTTCATATTTTGCGAAAAATATGCAAATCATAAAAATGACACACCGTGTAGAGCATAGGTTCCCAACCTTTTTTGAACTGGCGCCCCCTTTTCTAGTGAATATTTCGATACCGCCCCCTCCCACTCTAGAAAAATAAGAGTGTACATAATACATGGGGAAAACAAGAGATACGTTTTAAAAAATACCCTTTTACTAATAGAATATACATTTTAATTTAATTTTTTTCTAAAACCCCGGTTTTTTTACTTCTGAATCTGAAAAAGCTATTACCACAAATATGTTTAAATATGTAATATTATATATTTTAGTCTTAGAATAAGATATTGTTGGAATTGAAACGTCACTGTGAATTTCTTCTTCATTTAAAAGAGCGGAATAAAAAAGTTTTATCTTACCTGTTATAAGGACAGGCAGGGGTATTAATGATACGAAGTAATTTCTAATAAACTATTGCTTTCAAAATAAATATAAATTGAGTTTGAACCTTTAAAGAATCACGTTTAATCCTGGTTAACATATTTAATTATGTTTCTTGGATAATATACGTAATGAAATACAGTGGACGAAACATTTTTCCTATTGCTTACAGACAGAGTCAACATGTGCACTACAGAAATTAAATGCACTTTATCATTCAATTTAATGTAGGTCTGAATGTAATGTAATCATTAAGCCTTTCATCCACTTCCCGAACTACCGTAATATGTGAATTTTCGTACATGTTATACAGAAATGATTTAAATACATACAATCAACATAAGGTAAACAGTATTAAAGTTTACTTTTGTTAGTTCATAATCAGCGTGCTTTTTAGTCTTTTTTAGACTATATTTGGTTAATATGCTCAAGACCCTCCGTGCCATTTCAACGCCCCTTGATTTTTTCTCAGTCTTTTACTGCCCCCCCCCCTGAAATCCTCAAACGCACACAAGAGGGCATCATCACCCACGTTGAGAACCTATGGTGTAGAGCAGGGGTGGGCAGACTTTTCCAGGGTACGGGCTACTTCTAATTTTTTCAAGGTGTTGTGATCCATCCAGTATCAGTGGCACACACAAAGGGAGGGGGAGGATCCACAAGTCCGGACCCTCCTCCATAGCCCATTATTTTTTTTAATCGATTGTAATCCCATGCCTATAGTACGTAAAATTTAATTAATATTTGGAATTAAAAAAAATTTATTATTTCTTACTGTTCTTTGTTACCGACATTCTACAAAATGAAAAAAAAAAAATGCTTGGCAACGTATTTGGGTAGGATATGAAAATGGTAGATATTCGACCTTGGACCACCACGCCCACCCCCTTCGAAAAATTCTCGAGTGGGCTCATTGCTCAGAGTCATAGGTGAGATGAGGTAAGGAAAAAGTCAACAATATTTATTATAATTAATAATAAATACGGAACACAAGTACTTACCTACATAAATAAAATTAAAAACTCACTTTTTGAAACCGCGTTTAAAGCAAAACGCAAAATACAAACATAATAATAATAATAGCCACAAATATAATAATATGTAATGTGATCCCTTTATTACCAAATTACATTAAAAAATGAAACATTTTCATCATTTAGTACTCTTTGGTATAGTCAGTAGAAGTCTGCATACTGTTAGCCAATCTTGAATGTTTCTCTATATAATTACTAAATGCTAATCTTCAAGCGATCACCCCAAAATGTCTTGCCAGTCCACCGGTCGATCGTGATCGACCCAATGCCCACTTTGGGTGTAGTGGATCTGGTGCACGTTAAATCTGTTGTGGCTCAAAGACCTCCAGTCGACTTGATGTGGAAGTTTGGAGAGGGGGGGGGGCTAGCTCAGGTGTCATCCTGACCTCGGTGAATCTTCCGTGGTTTAAAACTACGACTCGCAAATAGCACTCGTCTTGCTTTAACGTGCAACATTAATAAATCACCTCACTCTTACTTGTTACAGTCAGAAATGTGTGGCTCAAATGAAATTTACTTTTTGATCAGACACCCTGATAATTTTTCTTTCAGTTGGTGTATAAATATGTAGAGCATGATAAAATAGTCCTTTTGTTGATATTTATTTAGCATGGAATGTATATACAGTCAAACCTCCATTTTAAGTACCTCTAGTGTGTGTATTTATGAACTTTTTCTGGAATCAAGACCATTTTACTGTTTAATCAACCTCCAAATAGCGAAATGCATTTTCGATAAAACGAACTCTTTCTCTTGGGATTCGATTTTTTATCTTCCTATTTTGAAAATATTTCTGGACATTTTGAATTATTTAACAAATTTTATGGTGGTCGCTTGATTTGAACTGATTTTACCATGGGCCTAGTTAACCTAGAGAAATAAAATTGCTGTAATTCGGAGCATTGAATTTTATCGAACAAAACACTCACAACATATTAACACACTTTATCAATAATTAAATTTAAGAACGCTTGTGATAATGTATGCTTTCAATCACTGGTTATAAAATAACATCTTTAAAATTACTTATAGGCTTAAATTAGAAAATATCATTAAAATACTTTAATTTTAACACGAAATAGCTTTTTAAAGTTGAAAATACAGTGTACTCCTGGACATTTTTTCCCCTTGTTTTACTTGCAGATTTCTTCTTGAACGGTAGATATAGAAAATAAATATAGATATAAATTTACAAAAACGATGTGGAATAATTACCTTTTTTATAATATATAGTATTTATTAATTTAAAATTTGTTTTATGTGGTTTATTAGGTGTATTGAAAGACGAATCTCAGTTTAACGAATTTTTCCACATAAAGAACTTTTATTAGGGATTTAGCGACTTCGTTAAATGGAGGTCTGATTATATATATATATATATGCAATGACCATTGGACAGGCATAGTTGGATAGTGTAAGGTCACTGCTGAATCTGCCACTAAAAGCAATCCTATCCCCCGAATGGAGAAATTTTCGGTTTCAATATACCCCCTTCCCCAGCCCAAAGATTAAATTTAAAATATTTAATAAAAGAATTCCCCCTTTCCTTAATATTTGTCCAAGAGAGCTTTAAGAAAGAAAGAAATTTCAATCAAACAATAAAGTCTAGCAATAAATCTAGCGAACTTGATCCCGCTATTTGACTAACTTCCAAATTAATACCAGCCGGAATAAAAGCGTCGTCACTCTTTCAGACAGTGGAAAATTAAGTTCTATTATTCACATTCAATACTTCCAGCATATATTAAATACCGTTTGTGTGAAAGGTACTAAATCTACTTTGAATAGAATAATGTTTTTTGTAGACTAACTTAACTTTATTTAGTTTATGCAAAGGTATAAAAAATTGCGATTATTCCAGAATTGTTAAGGCACTCTATTATCCGTCGGGGGCTTTTTTTACTTGCTTTAACTTTGACATTTCCTGTCTCCCAAATCAGTCAATAGAGGTTTTTAATTTCAAAACTAATGGAAAGTTCAATAACGCCCTTTCATCTTGTTTGTTCGCTATACCAGCTATTACATGTAAAGGATAGAACATGATCAGAAGTAAGAAATAAAAATACATCCAACAATAAAGCAGAAAACTAAACTAAAAAAAAATGTTGCTAAGTATAATAAATATGGCGCCTAAGTAAAAATTCAAGATAGATGCCAGAACATAAAATAAATATAATAATAGGCCGAGGATTACTTTTCTATGGATCCAATCTGCTTTTAACGACTTGTCAATCTTCTTCTTTCTGTTTGAATGAATGAATGAAATCCATTTATTTACATAATATAGAGAGATCTTTAAAATCCTTTATAAAATATCTAATCTAGGTACATTAATTTCTTAAAAACTACCCATACGAACCAGATAAGCATTCAGTATAAGCATTCAACGTATCAGTATATATTAAATATTATAAAAAGCGAAAAGAGAGTTCATTTTAAATAACAACCATATATTCCAGTTACAAAACTCACAGGGCTGTAAAAAATGCTTCGATTGGAAACAATACATTAATGTATTGCCATCAGCCTCTCATTAGAGATGGCACAGGGAAGGGGCGTAGATACCACCATTTCAGCCGTATCAATGTTACGGAGCCCCCAAGTTACAGGGGCTCCAACATGTGCAACTACAATACCACTAACAGGGCTTTCGTTTCTAAAAAGGGGTCCCTAAGGAGTTTAGAGTACTCAGAACTAGCTGCGCCAGTGGCTGAGAGAATTTTTACAAAATGGCGCACTGGCTTAATATAGTGGATTTTCAATAGTAATTTCTCTGTTGAAAATCTTAGTCAGCCATTTTGCGTAAGAACTCTTGTTAACCCAAGTACCTTGAAAGCAAATTTCTACTTCAGACTGATGCTAACTGCTGCCATTATTTATAACTATACTAAGAATTATTTTACAACCGGATGACACTCGTTCCCATACTGTTGTTGCCAATCAACGGTCTGTTAAGAGTGTTGAGGTTCTTACATTTGGCCTAAAAAAATCTCCAGATCTCCTCCCATAAAGCAGTTTCTGGACATCATTGAATGAAAACTCCGGAGTCACATGCAAAACCAACGCAAATAGTTTCTGGTTTGACAGACCAAATGCAACAATTATGGAATTGCATCCCACAAAAGGACATACTACACCAGTGCGACACAATCCATGCACGTTGACATATTTGCATTCAAAATTATGATTATTACAACGGTTACTTATGTATCACCATTTCACTTTCGAAATAGCTCTTCTCAACTGTAACCTTGAAACTTAAATACGATAAAAGTATATTATCCAGACAAGTCCTTTGACTAAATTCCACTTATTTAAAATAAGTCTTTCTTAGTGTTACAATTTCATTTTCAATCGCCGAAGAACATATTTATTGACAATAATCATTTGACACACTTTTAAATTTTCTTCTGCCCTCCAATTTAAGTTTCGGTTAATATTTTAATTGATACTTAAAAACATCTTTTATTATATATCATTTATATCTCTCAAGTGGTGATATAATTAATACTTTTAACGATTATTTTTTTAAAAAGTGGATGTAATTAGAAAACAGCAGTGATAAATTTTGTATGATTTGTTATTTTTAATAAAGTTTATTCAATATAGGAATATGTACGAGGTTCATTGACAATGGCTATTGTACTTTTGAGCCACGCACAAGTAATGGAGACAAGATCTAAGTAGCATCTCGCATTATATTACTATTTTTCACATTATGTTACATGAGGATTTTGCGAATCAGTTCAATTTAACCTTTAAAAGCCACAATTATTTGCAACAATCATTTTGGTAAAATCAAAAACAAACTCCACTGGCCAATTAGCTGGTATTCTTGAGGCTCTCATCTGCCTACACTATAAATACGTGAACATAATGTTTAATTAATAGAATTTTAGTTTCCTTCTCAAATCTGAGCTATTGGATTAATTTTAATACAATAATTTCCATTTGGAATGACAAAAACTAATGAAGAGTTATCTTTTGTCTTCTGCTATTATATACATTTTTCAAAATAGTTAACCCCTGGCACACCAGGTTGCGCTTTCTAGTGCATGCGCTAATCCCAAATTTCTGAGAATATTCACCTTGAAGTTACATAACGCATTTTATTTTCCTTTTGATGCTGACAAAGGCACTCGTTCGTTCGTGTTTTGGTTCGCTATCAAAAGTTTGTATAACTATTTTTATTGTTTATTTTTACTTTTCCTTGCCAACATGGCATCGTCGTTGGACTTCAACGAAAGTGATACTGAATTAGAATATTTGACGGAAACTGATGAATTCTACAGTGACTCTAATTCCGATTTATCTGTTTGTGATGAAGAAAATGAAGAAATGGAACAAAAATGATAGTACACTTATGTAACGCAAGTGGAAAAGCTTTTATTCCAAGGAACATTTCGAACAATTTCACTAAGGTGTGAAATTTAAATCTAATTTTCCTATTTTATCAAATTTTTGTAACATAACTTTTGTAATTTTAAACAATCCCCAAAAAAGTCAATCTACCTTATAATGTTCCCTGTGCTTGTTACACTGGTTGTACACCTAAATAAGCCGTGTATCCACATGAAGTTACAATGGGATTTTTCCCAATACATATCATGTATCCATCAGTGGCTACAAGGTGCGAAAGGAGTTAAGGCAGTGCTTCTCAAAGTTTCAATATTTGCGACCCAATATTCAATCGTAATTTTCATCGTGCCCCCTCATACAATAACAATGTATTGAATTCAATAATACTATACTTTGACGCAAAAGCTAAGATACGACTTAAATCTCTTAAGTTCCTCCGGCGTGTATAAACGTCTCGCTCAGCCAAAGTTTATATTTCCCTGGGCGTATATATACGTCTTTTCGAAGTACGATCTTTTCTATGTACTGATATCCATAAACTTTTCCCGAAGGCTTTGGAATGCAATAAAAGGACTATGAGAATGTTTGCGAAGGATTTACTTATTTCAGATTTTTGCTACTTTATTCCCCCCCCCCCCAAAGGCATCACATGCGCGCCTACGTGGAAAATGGTTTCCGCCAGGGAAGCGAATCGCGTAACTTTTAACCGGCAGTTAAGGGATTAGTTATAAACCGTACAAATTAACAAGATAAGTGTTAATTTTTGTATATAATTTTATATATGACAACTCCATGGGACACAGGTAATTATTAAACTTGTTCTTAACTTGGTATTGTTAAATTAATTATAAAATACATTGTGTAGTACTGATGCATTAAAAATGTAATATATCAGTGTAAATGTGTATTCTATTTTTTATTATATCAGAATTTATTTTGTTTGTTTACTTTCAGTAAATTAATAGTTTTTTTAGATAATATTTTGTTTTCGACTTTTCAATATGCTCGCATCTCCCTCGTAGAGTTGTCATGACCCCTAAGGGGGGCGCGCCCCGCAGTTTCAGAAACTCTGGGTTAAGGGTTTGAAAATCATTGTAAGCGGGTTTCTGACACAGATATAAAACAATTTTTTAAGAAACACTTTGAAAAAAAAGGAATTCTATGGAAATCTTCATCACTTTTTACTTTTTTGAAACTTTTTTTTTATTTAACTAGTGCAAATAAATGCAATAGTCTGGATTTGATGAGAAGAGCAGAATTTCCATTCAATTTCTTTTAACATTACATTTATTATATCAAGATTGCTAGTATACGAAAGCATTAGTACTTTTGCTGTTCTGCAGTGTTGAAAATAAATACTTACGATAAAAACATTGTTTAAAGAACTCTTAAATCACTTAATAAATAAGATACATGATATATACTTTATGCCTTTTTAGTATTCCTCTTTTTTTCTTATAGCACGAGTTCATTTAAATTTGTTTGAACTAAAACTATTAATAGCTAAATAAACAATATATTTACACATTTATCAAATATATTAATAAATAAAATGTAACTTTTCATTTAAGAATTTTCTTAGGAGTATCGAATAACATAAGCACACTTAGTAGCTGTAAGAATGATCCATGAAATTCGAACCACACAGGGCCATAAGTTTTCTAAAGAAAGGGGGAGTAATATTAACATAAAACTGATGACCCACATTATATGACAGGTCTTATAAAAGAACAAAGAATTTGAACATAGCGGCTATTTTTATCAAGATCGATTCGCTCACAATAGCAAACATCAAAGCTGAGCCACACCCTGCTTGAATGTGTTATCTTTCTATTGCTATATATATATATATATATATGGAAGAAATTTATAAAATATATTAAAAACAAAAAACAGAAAATAAAGAACAAACAAGAAATAACGTAATAAAAATAAAAAAGAAAAACATGAAGATCGAATCTATAAAAAGATATAAAAAATGCTTACAAAATCATCAAAATAATTTCATGCATGATTTACAATGAAAAATATAATTTTCAAACGATTTCAAGTAAAATTAGAGCCACAAAAAAACTTATTGAATATAAAAAAATATTAGTTAAAAAGAAGATAATTAAATATCCTCGATTTACTATTAATATGAACTATGAGTACAAAAAATAAAGAAAATTAATTATATCTATATAAAACATTTATAGCTAACTCATATAATCAACTAATCAACTGTAAATTATCTAAAAACATGTTAAATATTAAAATTTGCAACTGAAATTAATTTTTAAAAAAGTTTTTACATTGAATACTTTTTAAAAAAAAGTTTAATCACACAAGCATCGGGAAAAAAATTGTATTACTAAAAAATATAAGAAAATATATGTCTTATTAATATATAGCTGAAAAGAAATTCGATTTCTTATTGAAACAAAAGTTGTTTCTAGTTTAAATATAAAAAAAAAAAAAAAAAAAAAAAAAAAAAAAAAAAAAAAAAAAACAAAAAAAAAAAAAAAAAAAAAAAAAAAAAAAAAAAAAAAAAAAAAAAAAAAAAAAAAAAAAAAAAAAAAAAAAAAAAAAAAAAAAAAAAAAAAAAAAAAAAAAAAAAAAAAAAAAAAAAAAAAAAAAAAAAAAAAAAAAAAAAAAAAAAAAAAAAAAAAAAAAAAAAAAAAAAAAAAAAAAAAAAAAAAAAAAAAAAAAAAAAAATATATATACACACACACATATATATATATATATATATATATATATGCTTTTTGAATGAGAATTTTCTTCTACCATCGGCATGAAGACGTAAAAAATGATATATTTTTTTTTAAGTGTTATGATGAGCTTTAACGATATCTTCGGAGTAAAGAATATAGCATCGTACCATCAGATCTTACATCAAAATTGTAAATTGTTATTTTCCTACCTCTTTTTTCCCCATACACATCTCAAGCATTTCACTACAATATTTAATGCATTATTACGTTACAAAAGTTACGCATTTTATTTATATACATTCCTTGAAAAGAAACGATATAAATATTGTATTATTCTTTTTAAAAATTATAAAAATTTCGATTTATACTTATGTGTAAAATATTTCTTATTTAGTCTGGTTTCGTTTCTACTAAAAGTTTGAAAAAAATTTTATATAATTTTTACCGTTTCGACGGTGCAAATCTCTACAAGTAGGCTTTATTGTCAACAACACATAATATACAAGTAAAAATGTTGATAAATGTTTGTTCTCATTTGTTCTTCATCTTTTTTTGATGTATTATGAAAAAGACATTACTGATAAGAAAAGATCCGGACTTGCTTTGAAAATGTTGGGGCAAAAGGTTATCACCAGGAATATTCCGTATAGCGTTGGTTGTATTATTTTCGGCGATTTTATCGCCGGCGAAATGGAGAAATACCGAATATGTTTATGTCTAATTAAATTTTCATTTAAATATATTTAATAATGTATTCCCTTGCTCTCTATCACTCAATTATTTTTTAATATTATGAGAACAAAATTATTAATATCACATTATATTGCACTTGTCATAATTAAGAGTTGCCAGAGCCCCGAGAGGTTGGACTTTTGGTCATTTTAGTCGCCTTTTACGACACGCATGAACTTACGTTGGACTATTACTCCGGTCGCCACTCGGGGGGCTCCCGGCCCATGTTGACATCGAAGGGAACGAGATGGCCGATTTCCTTGCCAATGAAGCCAGAACACTTGAACCTGTAACTTCTTCGACTACGGTCTTTGATGCCAACGCAGTCGCAAAACAAAAGCTCTGCTCAAACCCACGAAAAAAATTCTCGCTGCCAGAATTAAATTATAGCCGAGAAATTACAACAACAATAACCAGATTAAGGACAAAACATTTTAAGGGCATGAAGATTCTGCCTGATGGATCCAGATCCTATGTGGAATGCAGGCACTGCCCAGGCAAGCAACTGGATCCCGAACACCTTTTTAGCTGTCCTTCTATTGTTGATGCCCTTTTTAAAATAGACAATGACTACAGCATGGTCATTCTATACTCGGATCGTGCCATGGATGTTGCCACGGCAGTGATTCACGCCTTTGGCAATATTTGACTCATTTCTATATCTTTATTTTGTTATATACACCTTTGCACTTTGTCATACACGACAACAACAACAACATGAGAACAAAATCATAGTATTTTATACAATTGTATCGATTTGTTCCTGAAATAAAATATATATTTTTTGACACATTACTCTCGAGGAAAAATAATAACCTTCTCTGTCTTGCGCAAATATTTTCACGTGGTGTCGGGGTGAAATGTAAATTGATTTTAGTACCATACACATCACAGTATCGTGACACATGATAGACATCAAATATATGTATAGACATTTAAATAAGAATTTTCTTCTTTTTATAATGCATTTTCGGGTATATTTTAAGAAGGTATTATATTTTAATAGAAAATTCTCCATTTCTAATATCTCATATCCTTAAAATAAACTTATTCAAGTTGTTTTTTTTTCCCCTGCTTTTACAAATCATTTTAAAGTAGTATTGCTTTAATTCTGACTTTGTTTTTTTTTAATTATTGGAGAATGTTTTAATTGTATTGTTTTGAAGTTCTACGATAATTAGGATTATAAGTGTATGGATATTTCTTGCCGAAATAAAAAATTTTAACTTACAAATGTATTAAATTATATGATGCAACAGATAAATATGTTTCTATTTTTTTCAATAATGGTATTAAAATATATGGCTTATACTATATGAAACGTTCTCTCATGAAACTTGTTCACTTGTTTACGTTAGTCCGTTGCCATAGTAACTTTCAAAATATTGTGTTACCTTCAAACACTAATAATCGATTGTTATAAGTAAACTGCATTCATTTTCTTTCTTTTTCAACACAGTTATTTATTGATAGAACTTTAATATATAGAAATATTCTGCACACATCATTAATGTTAAATTAGCGACTGTCTAAAACTTTTCCTACCAAACTATGTTTATCAAGTCAAAATAAACTTTAGAATGGTGCTTTGTTGAATATATTTTTATTAACTCACACCAAAAAAAAAGTTTACTAAAACGTCGTGAAACAAGTAAATGCGATTTTTTTTAACTCTACAGTGATACGATTTGTAAAATAAAGTTTTCAAAAATAGAAAATTAACATAAAGGTTTTGAGGGTTTTTGTATAGAATTATACAACTGAGATGCAGAGAGAGAGAGAAATACCAGAATTTTATTTCATAATTATTAGTACTCCATCTAAACATATAATCTACAATAAATATTATTGAAAATTGTATGTGTATTTATTTTCCAATAAAAAAAGTAATTTTTTCTTTTTTACAGTGAGAACTCCAAAATTCAAAAAATTTCTCTTAGTGATTCAAAATAATAAATCAAAAATATTCATTTTATTCATAACACTATTATCTTTATGGTAGATTGAGCTGGAATTCAGAACACTTCATTAACATAATCGTGGCTATTTTTTGTCACATATTTTGCAGATAATTTGAATATAACGCAAAAGTTGAAGAAAATGCTTAACATCTTAATCTGGTACGAATGTGTGCATTTCATTTAACGTATAAGTTATAATATAGTACTCCAGGAAAATATTTCACATGCTTTTACAACAATATTATGGATTTAAAATGTTAGTATAGTCGTATTGGTTTTATATAAAAAATGCATAACTCACTTACATAGGTATAAAATCAATTTATTTTTATACCAATAGAAAGAATAATGAAATCCGACTATGTGGAAAAAACACTTCACGCAAAGCTGTGATTTTTGTCTAATTTATCCCAATATTGTTTTATGTTCATTTAAAACAATAATAAAATAACATCAGTGGGTTAACGATTTAGGAACCAAATAATAACCCTAAAAATTACTCCTAATGCTTTATAAATAAATTGCATGAAAAATAATATTTAAAAAGCTTTTGATTCTTCTAAAATTAAAAATTATTTTAAACATCGTATTGTTCGTACCGCGGAAATGTTTTTCTTTCAAAGTCATTTTTTTTCAATACATGGCCATAAAATGCCCAATTTAAAATAAAAAGGCTTTAGAAAAGAATAAATCATAAGGGAACATATATATATATTTTTAATAATTTTGTGAAAATAAGAAAAAAAGCTTTCCCGACAATAAAGCTTATATTTCAAATTTGTTGATGTGGAATTTAGACATGATGGTTCCAGATCAAAATTTTATTTATTTGTATTCAGAATCAGATAAATTGATTTTAATAAATTGCAAAAGCTAGTTATACCTCAAAATTCCTGAAAAAATTTTGCTCACTTGCTTGATTGATTGTTTTTAAAGAATTAGAGCAAAAATAATTTTTTATTGGAGTAACAAAATATATTTTCTTTTTTGCTTTAGCTTAAAACGAGACCACAGCTCGTGGCGCCATCTCTACGCCATTGAAAGAACTTTAATAAGGAGAAAATAGGAATTCGTTTCACATTTTGATTATAGATGGCGCTACAAACATTTAGAAAGTGGGATTGCTGATTACAGATTCTCCAAATTTTGTAAAAAACCAGACACACAAAAATCTCCAGAAATCCTTTATTTTTCTCAGAATCCTTTATTTTTCCTGTCATAAAAATAAATTTTATTCCAATCTGAAAGGAATTTATGGAATTAATGTAGCTTTTGATTACAGAATTATTTGAGAAAACGAGATTTCGCAATAAAGTTTTAAAAACATAATTTTTTATAAAAATTTATAACAGATATTTTTTATTTTTATTTTTATCAAATTAATAGTCAAGCATTGTTTTTCTTTCAATGTTACCGCGATATTTTTTAATTGTAAAAACAACATTTTTTACTTTTGAAAAAAAATTTTATTTATCAAATTTTTTTGTAAAATTATGTCATATTTTGGCAAAACGCATTTTTTATAAAATTCATCCCACGTTACTGAAATACATTTTTTATAATATTGTGAACAATTGTAAAAATTTTCTTTGATTATATTTTTAAAAAATGTGAATTTAATTTTATTTATAATGTATTGTTTCAAGAATATCTAATAACCAAACAAGATTGCAACTTAATTTTAAAAGTTTTAATTTAGTGATATTACTCCAGTAATTAATTTGTTTTTAATAGATAGGCACTTTGTACGTTCATATTATGTCTCTACTTGACTGATCAATCAAATTAAAAACAGAGTGAGAAGTATACTCTATTATCAAATTTTTATTTGACGTCAAGATAGATACAGCAAAAAATATTTGTGAACACTTACAAAAAAAAATACATTACAAAAAAAAATACATTACAAAAAAAAATGCATACTTTTTTAAAAATTTATTCTGATTGGCATTTGAATTTATTGACTAATGTATCGTTCACTAGAGTTCTACATTTGCTCTGAATCATTTATCTGAAAAAACAAGTGCTTAGGAGATACCATTGCATTCTGGAGAGGAAGAAAAGAAATTACAGTAATAAAATAATTTAAAAGAATGATTCACATTTGCTTTGTCAATTTCATTAATTTTTCTAGCTATTTTTGCAATTTTTATATTCTTCTTTTTCAATGGCCCAACAGCTCTGGACGGCCCTGGCCTTTTCCAGAAGTCTTCTCCAAGCATCTCTACTTTTGGCAACTGTTTTCCAGTTTTTAACCTTTAAAATATGAAGTTCTTTTCCGATACAATCAATCCATTTTAGCGGGGTCTGCCCCAAGGTCTATTTTCCATGGGTTTTGCCAGAAAGAATTTCTTGCAAAAACGATCTTCATTAATTCTAGCCAGATTACCAGCCCATTTAAATCTCTGTAAAAATATGACTAATTTTACAATATCAGGTTGTTTGTAAATTTAAAAGAGTTCAAAATTAAATCTCTTTTTCTTCATAATCCATTCACTTGAACCCCACCAAGAACGCAACGTAAGATCTTTCTCTCGAAAATTCCCAAGGCCTCCTCATCATGTAAAATCAATGCCCAAATCTTTGATGTAAGAGTCAGAACATAAGACTTTAATAAACAAGCAATTTAGCTCTTAATTTGAAGAATCTTTTTATTTTTCATGACTTAAAATTTTGCTCTGCTTAGTCCTTGCATTAATGTCACTGTCTTGAGCAAATCTATAAAACTCAAAAGCGAAAACGTAACAACATGCAATTATGTGGGTAGCAAGGATAAATTTAACTATTTTATAATTATTTTGTATCATGGAAAATGTGAAAATAAAGCTGCAAAATGTTTATTAAAACATTTATTGCACATCTTTGTATTAATCACATCAGAAAAATATTCAACTTGGGACGCGAATATGACATGCTTGTTCTAGAGCCACACAGAGCTATTGGCGATGATAATTGTGAACTGTGTTCAATAAACCAACACCAGTTGCGGAAATACTTCATGCTTCTCTCTTCCACATCACGCGCATGTGGTCTTTTAAATTCAGTTCTGTTTAACGTGTTGTAGTTACTATTAATTAGAGCGTTTTTCACGTAGTGTAAAAAAAGTGCTATTAGGACGCAAATTTCGTCTTCGTCTTCGTTCCATATTTTGTCGTACCTTTTTCTCAGCCAATAAGCAACCAATTGACCTCCGGTTTTCGGCATTTGGTCGCATTTGTGCCCTAGATGAGCCGAATCACATTTAAATTTAATAAATTTTAAATTTTTCTTGATTTTTTTTTAAGTACAGTACTATTTTCTGTTAGTAAAAAGTTCATAGTTGCATTATTGTAAAATACAACATGTGAAAAACGCGCTAAAATTACTTGGCCATGCCAATGATTGATATCTTGTTTTTGTACATTCTTGTGAACGCCATAGCCGAGTGGTCATGGTGGCGTAGTCAGCGATGTCCAGTCATAGGAACGAGTTGTGGTGCCACTAATGACCCACCTTTTAGAGAAGCTGATGCACGTTAAATCTGTTAAGATTCAAAGTCATCGTGTTGACATGAATGAAAGTCAGGAGAGTAGGGTACCAACTTAGATGAAATTCAAAGTCACGAGGTAAGTCGTCAATAACTCTCTTAGATGTAGAAATTCATTCAGTCAATCGAACACGGAATACTGTCTTTATTTAAGGAATTTAAAGGCATTCGAAGAGTTGGAGAAACTTTCTTGGATTTAATTTATGGCAGTGTTTCTTAAACTGTTGTCCGTTGCGCTAATCTGGGGGTTCGTGAAGGTCTCTTATTCAATGTTAAGTTTTCTCCCTTTTACAGACTCTGAAAGGTCTCGTAGAAAAATTGAAAGATGTGCCATATTAGACATGTGCCATCTTAATTTGCACCCAATGAAAAACCTCTTCTATAACATGTACTTCGATCAAAAATATTAATTTAGTTAGTATTAAATTAGTATTTTGCAATATTTTTTAATTAGATATTTACTGTTTACTTAAAGGGAAAAAAAGGAGTTAAATTCTGTATAAGAACCAGAAGCAATGTTAGGAATTTCGAGGAATCTTAAATCATTCAGACAAACAGACATTTGTCTTGTCTGGAGTCAGGGAGGGGCGTTAAAAATCTTGGGGGTTTGCGATGCCAGGTTGATACATAAAAGGGGCCCTTGGCGATTGGAAGTTTAAGAACCGCTGCTTTATAGAATTCAGACAAATTCATCAATCTAGTTTTTAGATTTAAAGTACAAGGGGTGATCAAATGAAAAGGTACGAAACGACATAAAAATGAAACAGTTAAATATTTGCATATTCCGCCAAGGAAGAATGTAGCGAGACATCTCGGGATGCCATTGGAGACTCTGACTGGGATTGGATCATGCGCGGGTGCCCGCATGCGCAGGAGAGAGCAAAGGCTCTTATAAAAAGCGGCGTCTAAATGATGCGAGCACAGAATTACTCGAGCACAGAAAAAGCAATAACTCCGATGTGTACTGTGAGACACTCCGACGCCTACGCAGGTCCATCAAGAACAAAAGACCGAGGCTGCTCACGGAGGGTGTGGTTCTGCTCCATGATAACGCGCGTCCACACGTCTCCAGAGTCACACAAATGGAACTGGACAAGTTCCAATGGGAGACGTTGGACCATCCGTCCTACAGTCAGGACATGTCACCCTGCGATTTCCATGTGTTTGGTCCACTGAAGAAACACCTGAAAGGAAAGCGCTTCAACTCAGACGACGTACTCAAGGACACTGTGAAGGACTGGGTCTCGTCACAGCTACAGGAATTCTGGGAACAAGGAATCCAGCGGCTTGTTCATCAGTGGGATCGTTGTGCTCAGGCCTATGGTGTATATTTTGAATAAAGTCTATATATTTGTACCCACCGTGCCGTTTCGTACCTTTTCATTTGATCACCCCTTGTAGAAATTAACATAGAAATATTCCTACGTTTGTAAATTCGGTTAGCAAAAAAGAAAAGAAAAAAAAAGAATGCAATTGCTTGTGAGATGAGAAATATTTTGTCGACACCGTGAGAAACGTTTGGGATTTAATAATAAATAATTATTTATTGCTTGACTGGTATTTCTTGAAAAACAATATGAAAAACGTCGGGTAATTACACATATGAAAGAAAATGATCACTTCAGTCTGGAGGCAGTTACTGGCTTATATAGATATCACTACCACACATTCCCTTATCAGTCGGTAGGCGAACGAACGATATCGTTGTTATGGCGAGCGTGTGAGTGGTTGCTGTTGCGCCATTTGTGTGTGACGGCTTGTTGGTTGCGTCATTTAGGTTTGACGGTTTGTTAGTTGCGTCATGTGTCTGAGGGCTTGGTTGCATTTGCGGTGGATAGATGGCGCCAAAACTGCTGCGTGAAGATTGCGTTTTTTTAAAGTTCTTAGGGTCACCAATGAAGGAAAATGATCACTTCAGTCCGGAGGCAGTTACTAGCTTATGTAGATACCACCGCTGCCCATATATGGATTCCAAGAACAGAAAGATAACATCAGTCCCAAATAGCCCTTAATATGATTTTTATGATAAATTTTCTTTCGTCTCAAAAGTTTAGTTAGGTAAAGATAAATTTTACGTAAGAAAATATGCTCTTACAGGAATGTCTGAATTCCAGCCATGATTAGATATATAACCTTAACTTTACCTAAATTAATACATCATTCTCAAAAAATTCGAAAACGCACTGCATGATAATTTAGTGCATTTCAGTGACTTTCGCGTTTTTATCATTGTCTACTCAAATTAAGTATCCTGCAAATTTAATCCGTCCTATATATACAAATTCAAATTTATGAAGAAAATAAATTTCTTGAAAATCAATTGCATTTTTATACAAAATTTTTTAACCTTTTTATACTGTCAGGCCCGAGACTATACAGGCATGGCACTCGTGCTCTAAAATGTCACGCCCGTGTATCGCACGGGGTAATTTTATTTTTGAGTCCATCTTATACCCGAATACAGGTCGGGAGAAGTTTATTTCGACTTCATTTCTTTGTCAAGCCCGAATTTGTATCGGGAAAAGTTAATTTAAGCTTAATTCAATCGATGTGTTTAATGAGCAATATTCGTGATGTTTTCAAAACCTTAAAAATAAAAAAAATGAAGATATGCTCAAGCCACAGATTGTTTTTTACTACATTCTGATTATGGGTGGTGTAGATTGCTGTGGGTGTAATGATTGCGGAGTTGGTTTGTACTTGGAAAAATATTTCCAGTTATACCACTTTAAAATGAATTACTAAATTACTAATTCGCATTCATCTTTATTAATTTTTTTAAATTATATTTTTAGAAAATAATGCTCCACTGTAGAGACGAACTTTTCCACTCAAGCGAATATGTAGTTTTCTACAAAACCTTAAAAATGTGCATGTAAATTCAAACTATAAATTTTTAACTGCTAAGTATATTTTATTTTGTGCTAAATATTTGATTTCTGCCTTAAAAAAACTGATAATTTTTGTACACAAATCATCTAAATAAATTAATGATATATTTATTTCTATTTCCACCTCTGATATAAGAATCAGCAAAAAAATATTTGTTTCATTTCAAATCTAGCTGCAGGATATCGAAAAGTTAGTTTTAAAAAAAAAAACCAAATGATAATTTGGTGGGGAAATTGAGATGTCTTTATTTATTATCACTTTAAAGAAGTAAAATACTTTCTGTAGATATTAAAATAGTTTTTCTTGGCAAAATTAAAACTCTTTTTGAAAATTATAAAAACTTTTTTTCAGTAAAAAATCAAATATCTTTTTGATCAAAATACACTTTTTAAAATTATTCTTTTTTTTTTCTTTTTCAAAGTACGTGATATATGCGTGATATTATTTTCAAGCATTTTAATATTCATTTTCTCGTTTCATTTAGATCAGATAAAAAAATTCAGACTGAAAATTAAATTAATTTTCACAAGAGTGACTCTAACTATTATATCACTTAGGTGACGTAATTATGGAAAAAAGGAATTTGAAATTTAAAATTAGAATTGATTCATTTTCTCACTTTTTAGGAGTAAAATGCATTTCGAAACTCATCAAAAAAATACTTCAGTGCAGTGCTTCTCAAACTTTCAATATTTACGACCTAATATTCAATCATAATTTTTGTCGCACCCTTCCCCCTCCGTACTGTGTTGCATTCAAATAATACTATACTTTGATGCTAAAACTACAATACGACTTAAGCGTCTTAAGTGTCACCGACATACATAAACACCTCGCTCAACAAAAGCGATAAATGCCTCTGACGTATATATACGTCTTTCTGAAGTACGGTCTTTTCTATGCACTGCTATCCATAAAATTATTTCGAAGGCTTTGGAATCCATTAAAAAGACATTGACAGAGTTTGCGAAGGATTTACTCATATCAAAGGATTTGCTTACTTATTCCTTTTCTCCCTCCCCCCACCCAATGCATCACATACGCGCCCCTACTAGGAAAACGATGACATTGGGGAGAAAATCACGAAACTTTCAATCGGCAGTAAATAGATTAATTATAAAAATTAATTATCAGGATCAGTTTTAATTTTTGTATATAACTTTATATATGACAAGCCCATGGGTTCACTGGTAATTTTTAAACTTTTTCTTAACTTATTATTGTTAAATGAATTATAAAATACATTGTGCACAGTTTTGATACATTTATAAGTGTTATATATCAGTTTAAATGTATATTTTATTTTTGATTGAGTCAGAATGTATTTTGTTTGTTTTACTTTCAGTAAATTTATAACTTTTAAAAATAATCTTATGTTTTCGACTTCTCTATATGCTCGCGCCCCTTACGTAGAGTGTTCACGCCCCCCTAGGGAGGGGCTCTCCCCACAGTTTGAGAAATGCTGCTTTAGTGGGTATTTTTTACTGAAAAAATTTAAACTCTAAAGCAATTCGATGCAAAGTATGCAGATAAGCGATAAATAAAAATCGCGATTGTGATTATCTCCATTCCTGGTCAGTTAAGAAACAAGAATACAGGAGGAAAAGTATCAGTCGAAAGTAAAATTTATAACTAAAAAGAATAAATTTAAAATTAAAACCACAAAAAATTATCCTCAGACAAATTTCGGAATAGGGTGGATTACGGTTAAATGAGGAAAAAATTATTAATAATTAGAACCTAATTATGCGGAAAAAATGCTCTACGGCAAGGGTGGGCAAATTTTTCCAGGGTACGGGCTACTTTTAATTTTTTAAAGGTGTTACGGTCCACCCACTGGCGTAGGTGTGTTCAGCTAAGAAAAAGGTCTACAATATTCATTATGATTTAATTATATATATATATAAGTACATAATATATATGCACTTACCCACATAACTCCAATAAAAAAACTTACACTTCTAAGACCCCGCGTTTGAAGCAAAACGCAAGATACAAACATAATAATAATATCCACAAATATAATAATAACAAATGATGCATTTATTATGAAACAATTCAAAATATAATAAAAAATAAAACATTTTCTCCTAAAGTTAGTTCTCGTTGTTATAGTCACAGTAGAAGATTTAGTTTGCAAACTGTCCGACAATCATGAATATACTATATACTATACTGTTCGAATTAATTGGGACAAATAAAAAAAACGACTTTTTCTAAAACCTTAGTTTTTAATCATTACATATCTTAAGTTAATTGAAAATTCTCTATATTTATAAAAAGTACGTCCTCTTTTAGCAAAAATGACCTCTTCAACATGTTTTGGCATTTGTTACACTAGTGTAGTGCGTATGTTCTTGTTTTTATCCTCGTGAACCATACTTGTATAGCAGTTCTTATGATTTGTTCAAAATATCAACTACATGGTTCTTGAGTATATGCCATAAGCTCTCAATAGGATTTAAGTCTGGTGAATTACCAAATGAATTAAGTACTTGTATTTTATTTTTCCGCATAAAAGTCTGGACTCATTTCGAATTGTGACAAAAGACCAAGTCATGTTGAAATGTTCCATCAAATGTTTCAATGAAGGGAAAAATACTACTGCGTAATATTTCTATGTATTTGATAGAATTCATCATGTATGTAAGAAGATATAAGCTTGTGTCATTTGTTGTGAAAAAACCCAAAACATCTCTTTAGAAGGGTATTTTACAATCTGTCGGAAATGATCTGGTAGTAGAGGTCACCTTCACTTCGTCTAACTGCACTTGATTTGTATCCCTACACAAATAAATGTGTTTCATAACTGAAAATTACCTCCTTCCAATCGTTAACAATCCACGATCGGTATTTTTCGGCCCATTCTAAAAGTTTTTCATCATTTCCTGAGTTAGAAATTGTTTTTCCCTCGGTCTTGCTGTCTTACGACCAACTTCCATAAGCCTTTTGCGTACAATTGAGGTACCCACTTCAACACCATAATCCGATAAATCTTTTCGAGGGTCCCTTCCTGTCTTTCTTGGATTTATTTTGCTATTTCTAATTAGAATTTTATCAGTTTTTGGAGTAATTTCCATCTTGTGCCCTTTCTTTTCATTTTGCAGAAAATGTTCCGGAATCTTGAAATGTGACTTGAACACTTGATTGGCCAATGCCAACTGCCGTAGCTATATCTCTCACAGTCATAGAAGTGCGTTCAGCATGAGCGATTATTGCAGATGGCTCTCTTGGAGTAATACCCATCTTTGAACAAGCAAAAGTAACACGTGTTACACGGAATAGAACTGAAATGCTCAAAATTTAACAAATGATACATAAAACCAGTGAGACGCGAAAATTATAGTCAGACACACTACCTCTGGGCAGATATGTTGTTGTTGTTGTTGCTTATGCCCCCTGATCGACAGTAACATCAGATCAAGGTCCACGAAATTCATCGCGGCTAAGGGCTAGAATTTTACGCCTGTCGGTACCCCAAACTTTGAGCCCCATGAAGGTGACAGCACGAATTTGCTCGGTACAACATGATAGATGACGACACCAGATATAACCGATTTGATGTGGTTAGGGACATCACTGGTAATCACATACCAACTGAGACAAGAAAAATATATTTGTCCCAATTAATTCGAGAGAACAGTACAGTAATTACTATCAGCTACTCTTCAGGCGGCTACCTCAAAATGTTTTTGCTGTCCACCAGTCAATTGAGATCGACTTAATGCCTACCCCTGTTCTGCGGTATGGAGATTAGGAGAAAATACGTAGAGAAAAATAATTTAAAAGTTTAATATTGCCATAAAAGGGGTTGAGTTTTAGAAAAAATGGAAGTAGACCTAATTTTGGTTAGATGATTTCAGTCTGAAATAAAATTATTTTTCTACAATATAAGTAGCCCAAAACGATGATTATTTATAAATGAATATTAAGTAGGGAATAGTGCTTTGTACATTGCAACCTTTTATAACCCCAGCCGTGGCGTAACGTACAACCCCGAATCTCGGGAGGGCCCAGAGTTCTAGGGGGTCCAAAGCCTGACTGATACCAAGTATATATGGTTTTGCAATTCTTTGTAATATCCGTCTTTGGGGCCCAAAACATGACTTTTCAAAGGGGGGGGGGTGCCCTAACGTTCTCCGTTGCGCCACTGACCCCAGCTCTCTCTCCTCGCACCGTCGAATCCGTCCGATCCAAGCTTTTTTCAATATTTCGCTTTATCATGCACTGCAATGTCGACAACAGACTTTTATAAAAATTGAATACTAAAAGAGTTGTTAAATGTACCTGATGTTTTATCCTTGTCACTATTTTCTAGATGTTTTCTCAACACATAAATGTTTAAAAGTTTTAAAATTCATATTTTTCTTTATTAAAAATTACTTCAACTTTTTACTGAAAAAAAAAGATCAAATACCTAAAATTCATCCTCTTTGCGGCAGTACTATTTTAGTGATATTTTTATTTTATTTTTCCTTTCAACTTTATACCAAAAATAATTTTTTTTTTCACTGGTAGGTTTTGAAATTCTGAAAAAAAATTTATCCACCCTGTATTAGAATCAAGTCCAATCACTGTTAATAAATAGCATATATTATATACATGGGCCTATTTAAAGAAAACTCTATGCAGTTGGATATTTCACAAATGAACTTTATCTTAACTGAACGACATTTATGCGGGACGTCTCACTAGAGTTCAAAACCAGTCATTTCATATTTTCCTCGTCCCATAGCAGTAGCGTTATTTCGTCTTTTGACTGGGCATGGTTGTTTGAATATCCAACTTTATAAAATCCGACTAAAGGACTCTTCAGTCTTCCGTACTCTTTGTGACTCTGGAGATTCCATGGATAAGGACCATATTGACAAATGCACTTCATTTAGGGGTTGCAATATCGGACCAAAAGTTCAATACCGGTATTCGGTACTTTTTAGATCTTAATACCAGGATACCGGTTTTAATATCGATAGTAGAAATTTAAAAAAAAAAAGAAAACACAGATGTTTCTTTGTTTTGTTTGCCAGTTTTATGAGAGAGTGTAAATATCATAAAAATAATTTGTAACTTATAAATTACAACAGTATATAAAGAGTCACAAAATAGTAAAGGAAGATCTTATTTACTTAAATCACAAAAAAAGTGTAAATATCACTATTCAGTCTATAGTACTATTACAAATTTTTGAAATGTGATCTTAAAAAACATAATGCATCAATTATAGTGTCATTAAGCCTTGAACGTAATTTTGTGCAAAAATTACCAGCTTTCAAAAACGCTCTTTCGGCATCTACCCTAGTTGGTGGTACTGTTAACAATGCGCGATATAATTTTTCCAAGTATTTACCTCTAAATCCTTCATCTTTTCAAACAAATCGATTTTTCGTCGGATGCTTTTGGATATAGCTGGTGTCTGTAATGCATTTTGGTTTGATTATTTTTTAATTATCACCAATTATAAATTTTATTCAAAAGACAATTCCTTTTCACTATCGACATTAGTGTTATCATCATCTTCGCTAACTGTATAGAATTTTTCTGAATGTGATTAGGTTTGTGGGTAAAAAATTTTAAGAGAATTTACTATAATCTTGATCAAATTGGAATTCGTTTTAGTCTTTTTTCTTCTAATTCATTTTCATTTTTAAAACCAATATAATTATGTAAATACCGTAAGACATTTTCTATTTCGGAGACAATTTTAAAATTTTCTAGTAAATACCGAAAAAACGGTATTTAAACTTGTGAATACCAGTATTACAAAATTGTACAAATGGCTCGAAATACCGGTATTGGTATCCCGATATACCGGTATTACAATCCCTAACAGTATTATCTATAGTTCTGAAGTATTGGGAAGCTATATCGAGACCAATGGTCTAGTGGTCCAATGTTGGCATTTGAATAAATAAATAAAATATTTATGTAGGATTGTTGGAATAAAGTTATTTCGAATAAACATAAACAGGGTCTACGTTCATTCGAACTAGTATTTTCATGTTTAAAATTCGAGCGTATACAATGTTCATTTGAGTCATTTCAAAGTTTAAACAGAGCAAGAGCATAATTCACTTAATTATATTTTTGTAATCAGGTTTTTCTTAATTAATTCTTCTTAACAAACCATAAGTATCTTTTTCTTTGTACACAAGCTTAGAATTTTATTAAACAACACTTAAATGCTGATTTTCTTTGTTTTCTCAGAATGCTACCGCAGGATATCTTGGGGGCTGCCACAGGGGTGGGCCTAGCCCTTTTTATCGCCCTCTCGGCCATCATCTGCAAATACTATTCCAGAACCCGCAAGGAGAGGATGATCCTGTACTCCCCTCCACGAAGACCCTCTCAAGACCGTCGCCAGAAGCGGCTAATGCACATGCGCGAGGCGAGTGCCATGGCTGCCCTCCCTCCACAGCAACAGGTAAGTGGCCCGTTGTCATAGCAACGCATCACCCAGTTTTCTTAATAAGCCATAAGTTCTCATTGGAAACTTGCTTTTTGTCAGCGCAAGGAAATGAACGTCTCCTCCAATGCACGACGGGGGATCATTATTCAGAAAAGATGGATATGCTATCCCCCCCCCTGCAAGATAGTGCAGGAGTTTTTATTTTGGAAAAATGGAGATACAGCGCGTGATTCGCCAAGCATCCCCACTGTGTGTTTGCGTGAATGAGAGTTAGAAAGCATTTAATAACACGTTTTAAGTTGCTTGTTCTTGTCTGCTTTGAATGTTGACAGTTTTGCATTTACGCAGAAAAATACGGATAAGATTTCGTTGTGTGAATTGAAGTAGTTATTGATTGGGGTTTTTTTTCCCCCGAAAGGATTTAATTGCTGAGTTTTAGAAGTGGGAATCTTGCTTTTCTCATGCAATGAAATAATTTCGTTCGGAGAGTTTTTTTCCATTGTCGAGACGGAGGGGTGAGGAGGAACTTCGAACTAAGTAAAGTACATTAGATTTATTTTGAAAATAATTTATTTTGTTGTTGTAATGAATCCTATTCTTAATTTGACATAATTCTCTCAATAAGGATTAGGTTACAGTAGGATTAGGATATATTAGGATCTAATTAAGGTTTAGGTGTAGTCGAGTAGCGGGTTCAACTCTAAAGCCAATGACAACCCACTCTGTAGAGGGAGTGATGCTCGTTAAATCCATCGAGGCTCAGAATCTTCACATTAGTTTGGCGTCACTTTACCGTGGTTTAAAATTACGAGGTCCGTTGCCAAAAGACCTTGTGTGTCTATAGAGTGTAGCCTAAGTTTAATTCAAATCAAATTTGAATAGAAATTAAAGGCTTTTATTGCAGAATAATTCTTTTCTGTAAAATACCATCAGTATTTCCTTTTTAATGTAAGAAATACCTCATTCTTTAAACTTAATCCGATTTTCTCTTAGCCTGTTCATGCCCTGCCCCTCCCGTGTTTTTTTTATTACGTATTAAAATGAATTTCTTCCAATATAATTTTTCTAATTATTTAATTAAAACTTTTTTCTAGACATTTATTTCGTAATTTTTTTTTTATAAAATAAAATTGTCTTAACTCGAGAGATGCATTTAAAAAATTTTTAAATTTAATATAATGAAATAAGGGAATTAAAAATTTAATTTAAAAATTTATTTTTAAATCCCTTGTTAATTTTTTTAAGGGGACATGGTACGATTTATTAAAAAAAAATTGTTTTAATGATTCTTACTTTTTTTTGCTTGTAACCAATGTATATGGATTCCGTAAAACAGTTTTTGTGCTAAAAAACTAGCCATTTCCTTTTTGGAAGAAAAGTTTTAAAATGTATGAAGGGATTTTAAAATGTTACTTCTTTTGCAATAATTGTCACACACACCTGAAATTTTGATTTACAAATACGACAAGGTATGTATAACAAAAGTTGGTATGGGTTTTCCTTTAGCATAATTGATATTCATACTTCAAAAAAAGTTTTTTTCTGAATGATTTTTGAAAATTCCTTAAAAAATGTGTAAATTCTGAATTCAACTATTTTTTAAAAACAAGTATTGCTTTGATTCAAAAAAGCATACCAACTTTTGTTACATGTACTAACAGCAATAGGTAAAAAAAATTTGAAAGCATTCTGAGATAAATCCGTGTAAAGTTCTTATTTGCCATTGAGATGTGAATATAAAAACGAACATAAACGTTATCATAAATCTAATTTTTTTTTTTTAACTTCGAGCTTTCAAATTTTGTGAGAATATAGAAAATTATGTAAAAAATAATTTTTGCTAAGAAAATTTTATTTGAATTTTTGACCGACTTTTGTCAATTGAATCGTACTGTGTCCCCTTAATTTACCTTTGGGGAAAACAGTCATAAGATACATTTTGAGATTTCATGGTAAGAAATTGCTATGGCATAAATTTTTTGCACTTTAAGTTCAATTATTCTCCAACATAAAAGAGGAAAACATTTAAGAGAAAAAACATTTTGATTCTTAAAAATAAATTTGTTATTCTTAGTTACTTTTTGCATTTTATTTCTTTGAATACTGAAATGAAAAATTTGCAAATGCACTGATCCCTTCAATTTTTTTTCATTTGTATATTCAAACATACATTTTTACAGCCTATTTTTTCATTCCTTAAGTGTAATAGTAATAGTAAAATATTCTCATTGTATTTCTTCGATTTATTTTCATCTCTTTGTCCTACATACAGAAAACAAATCGCAATATGAGTTTGGATACAAACATTTTTATAAAACTTTCCCATGGAAAATTTTTTAAAAATTTTTTTATACAAGTAAGTTAGTTTTGTGGTAGAAAGAGGTTTAACAAAAGTCAATCTAAAATTTTTAAATCAAAACGAATACAAAAAGGTTTATTAGATCTAGAACTAATTATATATAATTTCGGAGATCTAAATTTCAAGATTAAAATCAATCAATAAAATTATCAACGAAAATAATAGAATAGATATTAATGAAATTAATGCATGGAAAATATCGATAATTATATAAGTGAATAACTGATAACATATATCGAATATATCTCAAGAATAGTAACATACCAGACATTAAATTAACGTAACTATTATAAAGAACTAAAACCAATTAGTTAAAGGTTAAACTAACGTAATGTTATAGAATCTAATTTATGTAATTGTTCCTTTCGTTGAGTTTAATAAAAATCATATTCCCTGAGGAATGGAACTAATGAGAATTCATTGTAATTGTTCTATTTTATTTTTTTAAAAATGTTTCTGGTTAAATTAATTATTTTGCTTAGTTACTTAAATTACTGATTTCTTTATTTGTGTCCTATAGTCCTTGATTCTAAAAAACCGATATCCTCATTCAAATTGAATGTAGTTTTCCCCCAAGTGCCTATTTTATTTAAAAGTCAGATTGTAATTAAATTCAATTATTCGAATTTGCTACTGTAAACTTAATTTCAAACTGGTAGATTCAAAGTAATTGAAACAGTTTCTGTAGAAATTATTCTGAGAATGATTGTGTATTTTCAGGGTAATTTTTTATATGTAAAGAAAAGAAATGTTATGAAATATATATAATGTAAATTAAATATAATGTAAATTAATATTTGGTAGTAAAAACAAATTCAAATTACTCGAAGGTATACTTTTAAGCTATTTATATATTTCTTGATATGTTTTAAAATGAAATGTAATTGAATTCAATATGAATATTTTTATTTGTCATCTTGTTCATAGAACAATTTATTTCAGCTCTCTTCTGAGAGCTATTTTGAATTTGTGCATTGTAGAATTCCTTATTTCCTCTTAAAATCAAGTTTAATATATATATCTAAATGAAATAAAATAAATTCGGAAACGAAAAAAAAATTATAATAATGTCTCTGTAATTTTATTATTTTTTTTCTCTAAATTTTCAAAAGCATTAAAAATACTTTAAAGATATGAAAAACAGCAGACGATTTATTATAACAGTCATAAAATTTCTTTCAAGAATCGGTAGAAATAGAATTCTATTTCTTCCAATTTCCACAGAAATCCGCATTACCTTTTCTTTTTCGAAAGCATTCAAATAAGAATAAATTTAATGCAGATATTTGAGGAAGAAAGAGACGGAAGAAATTTCGAAGAACTGATGTTACAATCACTCATTCAAAATGGTTAGTAATCGTAAGTCTGTAAAAATCTGTTTTGTTTTTATTTTATACAGATTTGCAAGTAGAAATAAATCGTGAAAAGAGAGAGTGTGTGAGTTATTATTACTTTTTATCTAATCCTGAAATAGAAAATTTCAGAATTGATGTCACCAGTATGCCTGCTTTCCCCTGTAAAGAATTTTATTTTTTGAAATACATTGTAACAATTGAAATTTTCTTTTTAAAGCTAACGTTGGATATTATTAAATACGACTCAAATTCCTCACAGAGCATTTTTTCATGTAAGACGCTTTCAACATTAATAATATTTTCTGACTTCGATATTTTATAAAAGAATATCAGATTATATTACAAAAGAGCAACGCATTTGTTTTCGGAGAAATTTTACTGGTGTAAAATGTATTCCAAACATGAATTGTAAAGCTAAATGGCTTTTCACATTGCGCGTTTTAAGAAAATATTGCAGACTTATAGAACGATTCTAAAGTTTAAGGAAGCAGAATAATAAAGGAATATATGTATATATATATATAAAATAATAATGAATTTACATGAAAATTTAAACATATTTTCCGGTCTGAAAATGTTTTCCAAATTTGATTCAGGTACTTTATTGCATATTTTAGAGTTGTATTGAATGGTAGTAGAACTTATATAAAGGATTAAATACTTTTTAACACGTTGATGTATTTGCTTAACTTAATTTTCGAATAATTCAAACTTTTAAAGCAATTTAAAATCAACTGTTTTTATCGAGAAATTTATAAGTTTTCTTCACTATTTCTTTTTAATTTGGTCTTGACACGGTTTGAAAGTATACTGTTTAATTACTGCACCGAGAATACTTTTTCTTAGATTCTTTATTTCTGTAATTATTCTTTCCATTATTTACAAATATTTCAAATACAATAAAATTTGAGTTAAGACAATCCATAATAATCGTTGGGTATATATCTAACTGCACACACAATTTAAAGTATAATGTAGTATTAAGTCTTACACTGTAGTGGGAACAGAGGTAATATCGACTTTTATAAATTATCTTTCCATTTTCATTTCTTCTCAAGCAACTAATTGCACGTTGCCTTGGCAATCCATGTTTTTATTGAATAATTTTAAGAATCTTAATTCTCTTGCCTTTAATGAAAAATTCCCGCCTTCAACACACACAAAAAATCCCGGATGAGAAGTATTTCAGTACCATGGAGAAACTACTCTTAAAAACACTAGCACTAATAAACCCACTGTAAGAATTAAAAATACCGTAAAATCCGGCGTATAGCACGCACTTTTAACACAAAAAATAAGATCGATATTAAAGGGCGCACATTATACGCCGGATACAAAAGCAAAACGTTTAAAAATAACAAAAGATAGAGCATAATCTTTTTTACATCTACACATATCGAAATACTGTTTATTTAAAAGAAATGGCATGCCTTATGAGCTATAAGTGTTGTAGTGCTAGAAGTATAGCATTTTTTTCAAAGGTCTGGGATAATACCTCCAATAAATCACCTTAAAACATTTTCGCATTGTTAAATAACATTTCAGATTTCTTCGTAAAAAAAGGGGGGGGGGCGTTATACCTAAAAATTAAAAAGAGCAGCTTAAAAGTATAGGTGCGCATTATAAGGCGGATTTTACAGTATGTGCAAATCGAGGATAGAAAGAAGAAAATATCAGCCCTCTTACAGGGTACGCGAAAACTGGTTATTGCCAGTTTTCGGTAGTCCGTATGTTATACGGGCAAACCAGTTACGGGGTTAAATACGGATAATATTTTTCTTTCCTAGATAAGATTTTTATTTGAATCACAGTGCAATATTTTATTGAAAAACAAGTATACTCAATTTCCATGTAGCTCCGTGTATTTCATCTAGTTAAAATTTTTATGCAAATCATACGTTATATTTTGATTTGCTTTTGCTTCGCGAATCGCTTTTATTGAAATCAAATCTAGAAGCCCTAATCGCTACAACTTTTTCTTCCTTTTCTTTTCCTTTCCTTTTTGCCTTTAACTTATCCCATTTTTTTAACATAAATATGATATAGTCTGAATTATAACGTTTTCGCATTGATCAACAGGACTAGTCGTCCTCACAGAAAGAGGTATTAAATGGTCTACCGATTCGAGGCTAGTGTATATATGACATACCCGTCACGAAAGGGTTAATTCTTTGACAATAATCAAACTGAAAGTGTATAGTGGTCGATTGATTGATTGCTTGCTTCTTAATGACTCATTTTGAAACTACACGAGGTGTGTTATTGAAAGATTTCTTAATTTTTAACCACGATCAAGTGCCGATGATCACTCTTGAGCTGCTCCCACCTCTCTCTCCCCAAACTTTCATACCATATCAACGTGAAAACTTAGAGCAATGACATATTTATTGAGCAACAGCCCCTTAATAAATTGAGTCTTCAGTGGCACTAAAACTCTCGAAGCTATTTAAAAACCAGCCAACAGTTCGCGACCACTACCACTCGACTACCATGTTTACATATGTATAGCGGCAAATTGTCGCAAAGCAATTTCAATTTACTCTTACTTATTAACATAAAAAGTTTGTTCAAAAAGTATCCGACCATTGGGCCGAAAAAATATCTTAGTTACTTTGCGAGAACGGGATCCTATTACCCTTCAAAGTAGGCTTCTTGCTCCTCTACATATTTGCCTCAGCGTTCTTTTCACTGCCGGAAACACTTCTGGAAGGCTTCTTTTAAAATGTTATTCAACTACGCCATCGCGTTCAGCATTATTTAATCTCTACTTAGAAAACGGGATCCTTTTAATGGCATTTCAATTTTCGGGAACAGGGAGAAGTCACAAGGAGCCATGTAGATCCTGTGCAACTGCAAGACAGAGTTCTTTCTGTTCCCCCGACAGAAGTTCGGGATCAAATTTTGCAGCCATTCTGCACATGTTCACAACATCACACAAAATTGCATGTGTAGAACCAGTAGTGATATTAACTTATTCATTAATATCTCGTGCGGTCAAACAAGCATCTTCCGTTATCAGTTTTATTACATTCTTAAAGCTACAAAGTACCCTTTTTCAAAACTTTTTGGAGACAGTAACAGTAAAAATAATTTGTTTTATACATTCTATAACGAAATAAAAATGAAACACCAAGAAGGAGCTTCCCGATTGTAATGAAATATCGTATTCAAAGACATTTGTACCGAACATGCAAATGATTAAAATTTGGTGCCCAATGAATGAATAGCGGGAGCAACAGTACATCGGAACTGCACACTCAGCAGATGTCTATAAGAAGCGATTCTCAATCTGATGGTCAAAATTTCTGTTGCATTGCGATTTAGGATACCTTTCAACGACTGAAAAAATGCCTCACCTCAGGGTTTGAGCTCATAACAGGCAACTGTCAGAGTTTGAAAGAGGTAGTATCATTGGACTGAAAGAGGCAGGTTGGGCAAATCAGAGAATCGCTCGTCATATGAGTCGGAGTGATGCAGGTCATTAAAAGATGCTTTCAAGAATGGGTGGACAATGGCATATTTCAGCGTCATGATGGTAGCGGTCAACCTAGGGTATAGCAAATCTGGAAGACAGATTGATTGTCAGATCTGCTGTCACAGAGCCTGATTCATCGTTATCAGCCTTCAGACGTGCGACCCGCACACGAGTTTCCCACATGACCATTCACAAACGACTGACTGGTACGCCACCTGCCACTTACGCCTGCACACTGTTGAGCCAGATTACAGTGGTGCTTGGCTCCATCAGGTTGGAATCATGCTGACTGGAGACGTATAGTGTTTAGCGACAAATCCCGCTTCCAACTGTGTCCTGACAATCATCGAAGACGTGTCTGGAGAAGCCCAGGGAAGCGTGCCGATCCAGCTTTCACTATTGCATGCCACACATGCCCTAAACCAGGAGTTATGGTCTGGGGTGCCATTTCTTTCGGCAGCCTGATCCCCTTTGTTCGTCATTAGAGACACACTTACAGCACAGCGGTACGTCGAAGACGTTCTGAGAACTGTTTTGCTACCATTCCTTTTGCAGTACCCTAGCCTTATTTTTCAGGAAGATAATGCCAGACCACATACGTCACGTGTTGCCATAAACTGTCTTACAGCTTGTCAAACACTTCCTTGGCCAGCCAGATCTCTCTCCAATCGAGAATGTCTGGGATACAATGGGAAGGCGACTGTATCTACCAGGGAATGTTGATGACCTGGCCCGATAGTTGGAGCAAATTTGGCAAGAAATACCGCAGGAGACATACAATCAGGGTGCTTTATCACTCTATGCCACGTCGTGTGGCAACTTGCATCCAGGTTAGAGGTGGGTCAACACCTTATTGAGCTCGTTACTTTGTAACAATGTAACTCTGAAATAAATCATTCAATTTTTCTGAAATTTTAATCATTTTCTATGGTGTACATAGTCTTCTTACCCACCAAATTTTGTCTCTATCGGACAATTCGTTCTTGGTGCGTCGTTTTTTTATAGAGTGTATTTAGGTTCTATTATTAAGCTGATTCTGTAAGTAAAAATTTGGTTTGACCAGCCATTATTTTACAATTTACAATACAGCCATTATTTTCAATTTAATAATTACAAGTTTATTATAAAAACTCAGTTCTTAAAGTTTTTTAATCACTTAAAGTGATTTTTTTTTCTTGGATTATTGTGAATAAAAGTTAGTATGAATCTGAAAATCTGTTCCATTTTGGTTTTTAATAATTATTTTTCTAGCTAAACCTGGAAAAAACACACATTTTTTTAAATATTAATTTTAGCATTTTTTTTTTAAAAAATTAGAAATCTCAGACTTAAAGCCATGCTAATTTTTACTGAACATACGTTTGGGAGTATATACAAAAAAAAATATCACGACTCTGTTGAGCAGAAAAATAGACTTACGGATTAGAAAATACTTATATCTTCAAAATTATAAGTCCGAGAAAAAAACGCATTTAAAGTTTGTAAAGGCATAAAACAAAAACTTGAAATGCCCGTAAAGCTCTAATTTTTTAATGTTATTTCCCAAATTATTTTCTACATTAAATCTCTATTTTAATCAAATATGACTCCAAAAAAATTTTTTTTGTTCAAAATATATTTTTGAATAATAATTATTGCATTTGTTACGACGACAGGTTATTCAGTTTAATCTTAACCTAATATTTTCACAAAAAGTTTAAAGCTTTTGTGTACATAATAATAATGCTACGAACTTAAGCTAAAAATCCCCAGATTTTTACATAAAATTTAATTTTTTTCAGTTTTAAATTGGGGCAGTTTAGCAAGTTTAAATATTTGTGCACGACTTTAAAACACTATAATATACTACATACTACAGTATGTTTACAATAATGGAGTTTCTTACATGATGGAAATATTCAGTTTTACCTGCAATACTCTTGTTTTCAGAATACTTGTATTTGGAAATCTAATTGCAGTACCACACAACTGAGGGCTATTTAGATTTATCATTTTCGGTAGTATTCCATCCCTTCGAAATATTGTTTCTCATAGCAACCTGTGAACGGTATTATCTCAACTAGAAAGAATTGATGATAAAGCTTTATGCTAGATAAACTATTTTTTAAAACAAAAATTGGCCTTGAAGTCAATCTGAATTAAGTAACTATAAAAACTCAATAAACTCAAAACATAATCAAACAGAAAGGATTTCAGCAATGAAAATTTAAATTAATAACCATTTAACACTGAAAGAATTGATTGTGCTCAAAAATATATTTAATTAATTCAATTTAAGAATGAAAAAATGTTTTAAAATGAAACCGAAAAAAAACTTAAGCTCAGAAAACTTCAAATGTCTGAAAAACTAATTTGTTATCGGATCTGAAATTTGGTGGCAAGCTGCGTAATGATATAAGCCACAAGAAAATGCAAAAAAAAAAAAAAAAAAAAAAAAAAAAAAAATGGTATATTTGAGATTTTTAGGGTATTGTGTAGCCTTAACGGCTGCATTTATAGTGATTTGTGGACTCCCAGAACGCTTGTTCTGGGCACATCTTCTGATGCGTGACCACTTTTAAATCGATTAAACAGTTGCTTTATTAGTGTGACCTCCTAGCATCATCTAAAAACACTTATTGAATCTTATGAATTGTTTCACCTTGAAAATAAGCAAGCCTTTGTCATAGTTTGATGCAGTACGTTTACTCAAGTCGTTCAGTTATCTTTAGAAAAATAAAAGTCCGACCAACACATATAATAGTACGTCATTCGACTGCTTGCAGGAAATGTGTGACTGGTATACTGGAATACGGGGAAAAATTCATGCGTGCACATTAAGCTTTATCCTCCCACTGTGCACGGTAGCGGAGCTTTAGAATCTATACAGTGCGTAGGAAAATCCAGGGTCGAAAAGTTTTTTAACAAACCTTGTATTTCTTGAAATGTACTTTCTTATGTTTAAATTGAACTAAAATTAACTTCCTATTATAGTCGTGATTTTATTGAAAATTCAACCCGTTACGTTTTTAATAGTTCCTAGATAATAGACTTTCAGCTTACAAATCCCAGCTTACAATTCTTCATCCATATAATTGAAGAAATGTTTCTAAGTGTAGTTGGGCTTGCGAAGACCACTTGCATATATTATTATAAAAATAATAATAATAATGGTCACGGCTGGGTGGCGTAGTTGGTTAATAGCTGACCTTTTACGCCCAAGTCGGTGAGTTTTCATGACGCAAAAAATCGACAGCGACCATGTCGTATGATAATGCGGCATGTTAAATATCATTAGAGCGCCTGTTTGGCTTGGGTGCTCTCAGAAAAATTAAATTCATTTTACAGTTTCGCATAGTTAGAGCTTATTTGCTTAACTCTGGGGAAGAAACTGGGCGTCTGAATGCACCGTGGCAAATGGTATATACACATGTATGGTGTCACATTGAAAAGTGATACCAGCTCCCGGGGAATCTACTAAGTTTTCAATGGTGAAATACTAATCCTTATCCCCATTTGAATAATTATAATAATAATAATAGTAATGGTTTATAATTTACTCTATAAAATTCATCCAGTAAATTCAATGATGACTAAAACAATTGAAAGAATTAAAAAAAGTAATAGAATTTAACGAGTTGAATAAATTTATAGTCTTTAAATTCGATGATCCCGATTGTTTAAATGCTATTGGTAGAAGATTATCAGGGGCTAATATTTTAGGGTACTCAATGAAACACAGATATACATATCTTAGTCAGTTAAAAAAGAATTATGACTTCCTAAAAAGAGCATTGACTTAAAGCACAAACCCTCACGAAAAGGAATTTGCAAAACTGATAACATACTACGCAATGTATTTTAAATTTTTGCTATTTTTATCAAAATAGAACGAAACTTATCAAACACTATTAAGTTTAATATCTACTCTTTCCACCAAATTGAATTATTAATGAAATCAACATGAGACGGCAGGAGATTATTAACAAGAGAAATCCATTTGCATTCTGGTTCAGGAAATTAACTCCGACATGGACTTAGGAAATGTTTTCTGATATACTACATACTACAGGCTCCTCAATCTGCACGTTTCGTAGCGGTAATACGGGAAAATAATGCTTAGTTGGAAAACCAATCACACTTTAAAGTACATGTCTCCAATTGGTTGGCGAATTTGACAGATTTCATTGGCGTATGGAGTTTCCAATATTACACCAGTTAATAGTATTCTATTTCATTCTAAATGGGTTACAGAAATCCCAAAAGGTGTAGATATTACATAACCAAACTACCACTGTACGCTCGCTAATAGCTCTAATTTATCGCATTCTGATTAATTTCAAGTTTTCCTACTAAGAAAACGATGGTGTTGGTGTAATTTATTATACTAAAAAGAATTTTCTTCCTACTATTTAAATGTAAAATATGTTTTGTACATTAAAACTATTATAAAATGAAAAAAAAACTCATCATACGAATTACGTTGATAACGCCTGTGAAAGTGTTAAAATAAAGTCTAAAATAGATCTAAAAATATGCTGGCTTGGCGATTTAGAGGTAGCGAGCCTCACTGGAAAGCCTAAGTTTGAGGGTTCGATCCCGGCTGGGGTTGACAGATTTTCTGGGTGCGAATATCGTAGGTACGCATATGATTGTAAGGCCTGTAAAAATCCCTTGAGTATCAATTTGTCTCTGGTATTCTCGGCATAATTAAATATTTACAACGCTTAGCATTTGACTGAAAGCTTGAATTGAATAAATTCAAGCTTCAAAAATTTAGTAACGTAAAGGGTTACTAGATGGTGCCACTAATGAAATGGCTCTCACACTTGAAGGCTTATCTGATAAAATGCAGCCTGCCCATTAGAGAAAAAAATAAATAATTCTAAAAAGTATCAGGATGCATTGCCATGTTCATAAACAAAATAAGAACTCACTTATATAAACAACACATACAGTGGACCCCAAAGTGTTAGTACACTTGCAATTTTCTACAAAATTAAATGTTTTCGACTAATAAAAATTAATATATTGTAATTGTAATTTTTTTGTGACATCTGCAACTTGTTTTTAATAGAATGACCTAATTATTTTTTAAAAAATGATATAACTATTATTTTTAAAAATTAATAATCAAAAAGCTATTGAAAAATTACGCCACAAAAGTCTTCGTACACCTAACAAAAATCTCAACTTAGCTGTAAGTAATGTATTTCTTTCTGACTTTAATACTTAGTAGGATATCTTTTAGTGTCCCCAATAAATTTTAAATGTTTTGGTGTAGATTTAATAATTTTTTTGTAATTTCTGCGTCGGTTTTCCTCCATGCTTCGGTTATTATTGTTTTTACTTCCCATTATGTGTTTATATGTCCTTTTTTCCCTTTTTTTAAATCAAATTCTCACCAAATATGTTCTACTGGGCTAAATAAACTGATAGAGGAGGGTTTTTTCAGAATTTTGGACAGATATAGAGACACCAGCGGCGTACATTGAGAGCAGAGCGCTTGGTGTCATTATCCTATTAAAAAATGAAGTGGTCTCCAATATCCAAATTTTGGGCGGAAAATTTAATATTTCACTATAAAATATTTAAATATAGCTGATGATTCACAATACCATCAAAAAATATTAAATTACATAGTTTTGAGGCCGATTTACACCTCACGCAAGAACACTTCCATATCCATGGTTCATTAATCCAATTTGACTCTTGGGATTAAGTTTCAGAAAATTCACAATTGACAGCAAATTGATTGGGATAACGGAAAATTAAACCTTTTTGGTTCTTATGGGCATATAATAGCTTGTAAATGAAAAAATGAGGAATTTAATCCCATGAATTTATATGGAACAAGAACTCGTCCACCTCCATGCTGAACCATGTAGGTGGAGAAGTTCTTGCATAGGGGTGTAAATCGGCTTTAAAATTAGGTAATTTGGTTTTTTTTTTATGGTATAGTGAATCATGAGTTCTATTTCAATATTTTAGAGGAATTTTAAATTATCCACCAAAATTTGGATATTGGAGACCACTTCCATTTTTAACAAGATAAGGACACCAAGCGCTCTGCTCTCAATGTACGCCACTAATGTCTCTATAACTGTCCAAAATTCTGAAAAAAAACATCCTCAATCAGTTTATTTAGCCCAGTATAACACATTTGGTGAGAATTTAATTTAAAAAAAAAGAAAACATGACATATAAACACATAATGGGAAGTAAACACAATAATAACCGAAGCATGGAGGAAAACCGACGCAGAAATTACAAAAAAAATGATTAAATCTATACCAAAACATTTAAAAGTTATTGGGGACACTAAAAGATATCATACTAAGTACTAAAGTCAGAAAGAAAGACATTATTTACAGCTAAGTTGAGATTTTTGTTAGGTGTACGAAAACTTTTGTGGCGTAATTTTTCAATAGCTTTTGATTATTAAATTTTAAAAATAATAATTATATCATTTTTAAAAAAATAGTTATGTCATTCTATTAAAAATAAGTTGCAGATGTCACATAAAAATTACAATTACAATATATTAATTTTTATGAGTCGAAAACATTAAATGTTGTAGAAAATTGCAAGTGTACGAACACTTTTGGGGCCCACTGTATATAAAAGATATATTTAACGATTTATAAAATAGTAGAATTTGCATTCTCCCTAAAATAATTTCTACTAAAGATAATATCATCCGCTAAAAGATAAAGAAAAATAGTTTAACACACAAAATAATATTATATATAATTTCCAGCAACTAAAAACTCCTCTTCAAATATTTATTCCTAACTCTCTACTCAATCAACACAGATTTCATAGATGTCTTAGGAAAAAGGTACCCACACATAAGTCTAAACTATTAATTATTTCGATATTCCTTGCTAAAAAGATTTTTTTCCGGGCAGAAATTTTTTGATCAATAACATTTTAGTTTTTAACGAAATATTATTATACTAATGCCTAATTTATTACTCCGTAAAAGTCAATAAGTTACTTGTGGGATTTTTTAAATTAATATTTTTGTCTTTTTGCATCATAATTTACGGAATATATAAATTGATCGATTTGTCGTTTTTGTTTCGGGGGTTAAGTGTTCGAAATATAATGCAAATAATCAATTCGAAATGGAACAAACTTTTTAATTAAATGTAGGACTTAACAAACAAAAACACATATTTACACGTAAGAATATTCAATAAAATCTTTGTAATCAAAATCAATTAGTAAAAGCAACAATGTTTCTATTAGGTGTCAAAAACATGCATCAATTCGAATTCTAACAGTAAACGACCGAATTCTTACATGAAGATTCATGACAAAAAAAGGATGTCAACTTTTGTAACAAAGTTTATAATACCAAACGATTAAATATCAATAAATAAAATATACAGTAAGAAGAATTAGAATTACATAACTTATTAAATCAAAGCAGACGATAACAGAATGAAAAAGAAAATAATTTCCAAAGTTAATAGATATATTTAAAATATAATTTCAAAGAACATGTTTCATATTTACATAATATGTATTTTGATTTAGATGTATATATAGCAACCTCTCTCTCTCTTCTCGAATCCAGGTGGCGGGTAAAGAGCTAAAGAAGGCTGCCAAATAATGCGAGAATTATCACTGTTTACAATTGCTCTTTTCTCTCTATATATACAAGCAAAGATGTATTGAAAAATTGATAAACTATTATAACATTACTTCTAAAAATAATTCATATTTAAGCCGCCAGGGAAACAAATTAAATGTTATTGTTCTTTATATTTTGGAGATTAGATACATTAACTGTAAGCTCAACGCTTATCTTGTAGTGAAATAATGGATATGAAATGACTAAAACCATACAAAACAAGATAAGGTTATATTATATATCAGATATACACTAAGCAATTCTCTACATAAAATATAACCCTAGATCGAAAAGCATCCAAATTGGATTATTTTCTCACCCATCAATTTACTTTAATAAACTCTAAAATAATGTAAACCATATGTATGTAAACTGGTATTAATGAATTTTGTTATCAAGTAAGCTCATTTCAATCAATGCAACATACTTGGAGTTATAGTCCTTGAAACACAAGTTAGAATGAGATAAATATCTAATTATATGAAATCATAATATACACTTTCAATATAGATTGTCGTGTAACAGATAATTAATATAATAAATTTAACGTAATATATATAATGGTTAAACAGAGAAAATATATTATAAAAATTAGTTCGGGATTTCAAAAAAATAAAATATTTTTTTTATCAACGACATTAACTTGAATTATAAAAATAATGAGGACACAGTTAATCAATGGTTTTTTAATAATAAATTCGCTATTATCACTACCACAACCAAGTTATTTATTAAACACAAGCGTTCATAAATTTAAAAAAAGCAATGACTGCAAATTTAGTTTAAAAAACAGAAAGTTTTTTTAAAAAAATAGAAGAAATTTTTTATATAATTTCTTTTTCTCTTAGTTCTTTCTAGAAACAGTAAAAAAATAAATAAATCTAGATTAGTAAAACTGTTTCGTAAACAAAGAAATTAGTTATTGTAGCATTAAAATATTTTGTCCTCGTAATAAGGAAAAATTGAATTAATGAGACATTTTTCATGAAATGAAAACATAAAAAATTAGAAATATCGAAAGTTTATTTTTTTTCGTCCAAAAAAAAAAACATTTCCTACGGTAGAAATATATTTAGAAATTTTTTACATGAAAATATGCGGATACATCTACTTTGATTTAATTAGCCTTTCAATGTTCATTTTATTGCACTTTTTTTTATTGAAATAGATTTAAATTGAAAATTTAAGTTAAGAAACATGTAATTTTAGATATTTTTCTTATTTTAACTAGTTTCCTTTGGGAAATTCAGCATAAGATACATTTTTGTAGATTCATTATTCAAAAAGCTTCAAAATAATTTGAAGCTTTTTGAATAATTTTATTTTAAAAAGCTTCAATTAGATAAAAAGAAAAAAATGTTAAAAAATAATTAAGAATTTCGCAGTTCTTCACGTATATTATGTCTTAAATGTTTGCGTATTATGCTGTTTTAGCTTTACATATTTTGGAGGGAAAAAATTTCTAACCCTTTCCTTAACTCGGACCATCCGCATTTAACCCATATTTATTTATTATTTATCTATGTTTATATCACACAATTTCAGGTATATTTTTGTCCTTACAATATATGCCCATTTGAGATCACGTTGTTTTATTTTATTTATTTATTTTACTTTCTGTATTATAAGGTGACCAATTTTTTTACAATGAAAAGAAGGACGAAAAATTTAAGAAAAAATTACAACGTAAATATTTGAAACATTTTATTAATTCAAACAAAAATTCACTATAGTTACGCTTACAACCCTTTTAGTTATTTACTTAAACGAGTATTTTTCCGTTGAATGAATTTTTAGTCAATATATCATTTTCTAGTATATCGGAAATTTCAGAGCAAGAAATATCCTTCATATAGAATTTTACTGTAAATGCTTTAAAACTAAAGTATCAACATTCAAACTTGATTTCTCGCTTGTCCCAAAATCATTATCTATTAAAAAAAACTTTTTCAACTGCTGCATTAGTTCCGGGCAGCACAAAATAAATTCAACAAGAATAACTAAATTTTCATATGGAATGCGTTTATTTTTGAAACGGTTAAATATTTTTACCCATCTTTTATCAATTTCAGCATGCTGATTTTCCCACTGCTCTAATTTATATCATTAGAATTTAAATATATATTCAGTCTTTTAATTTCTTTAAACAGACAGTTGTCATGGATTTTAATATCAGGCGTTTCTTTCGATAAAAACTCAACACAGTTTTCTATATCAACCCAATTTACTTGAGATGAACTGGATCCATAGAAGAGAATTAATAAATAAATTCATATAAAATGTTTACACAAAAATTAGTCACAATTACATTTATTCATAAATCTTAAAAGTATAAACCCGTGTGGGGTTCACGGGCGTAGCTAGCCCTATAAAGTGGGCCCTGTATCAAAACTCCCTGGAGACACTTTTCTGGGGCCCCATAACATTTTACGATTCTTTGCTTACATATTTAGGGAACCCTGAAGTGCGGGACCCTTATCATTGATACGGCTGATACGGTGGTAGCTACGCCCCTACAGTGGTTCTTAAACTTTCGATCACCGCGGCCCCTTTTATATTTCAGGCTGACATCGCGAAGCCCCAAAGTTTTGTACACCTTCCCTGACTTCCAATATATGTCTGAGTGATTTACAGATTCCTCAATAGTCCTAAGGTAGCCTCTGCTATTTATAAAGATATTTTTAACCCTTCTTTTTTCCTTTAAACTCATAATTTTAAAATATAATTAAACTTATTACAATTAACTTATAATTAAATATGTATAAAAAATATTACAAAATACTAGTTTCAAATAAATAAATAAAATGTTGCGCAAATAAATAAATAAAATGTAGTGCAAATAAATAAATAATACAGGCACAATTCGATTATGAAATAGACATAGATACAATTGTAATCATATTTTTGCACTATGTGAATTCAGTTCTTATTCCTTGCACATGTGTTTCAATCATACACTTTTTGAAAATGTTACACATTTTGGTAATGGATGTTTAGTTTCACACAATAAAAAAATTTAATTAATATTCATGTTTAAAATACATGTTTTAGTAAATAGTTTTATTGGGGATAAGTTAGTGATCTAGAATGACACGTCTTTTAATTTTTCCACGAGGTCTTTCAGAGTCTTTAAAAGATGGAAATCTTAACATTATGTGAAAGAACATCATGAATCCCCTGGAAAGGGCAACAATTTAAGAACCGCTGGTATAAATCAATAGCCTGCATTAATATTAACAAATAAATTTAAGGTATCCGAACACGTTCGGAGTACTTTTTAACAAAATAGCATACTAAAACATTATAAATGCTCTTTTAGGACTCAATACCAATAAATATTACTATTTAACTATCAAAATTTAAAATAAATTACCTGAATTTTACAAAAATCACAATTAAAAGGGAAATTTTAGCAATATTTTTGAAAAACTTCAAAGCATTTAAAGAAAAATGTAATAACCATATATTAGTAAAAGTATTACGAAAACAAACTAGATGCATTTATCTAGAAAATGTACTAAAATTTTAATTTTTTATTAAAATTTGAAAATTTTAGAGCTGATTGAATAAACATTATAAGAAATGTTACATTTTTTTATGAGACCATTATTTAAATAACAAGCCATAACTCAAAAAGTATTCATAAAATAAGAAATATTTTAGTACATTCTCTAGAAAAGAACGTAAATATCAGGTTTAAAATGTTTTATAGAAATACGTTCGTAATATTTTGAGTTATCAGACTCGCCATGATAGATTTTGAGCAGTTTAAATGCCCACTTCTGGGTGATCAAAAACCCACTTCCGGTTTTTCTAACTTTATAAAATTGATTGTAACTTGGCCTCTAGATAGTGTAGAAACAAAATAAAGTACATTTCGTAGAGTCAAAAGATAGCTCTATTCAATAAAATAAAAAAAAAAAACAAATATATCTGTCTTGACTGAATTTGGTCATTTTCAACGTGTTCGGATACCTTATCAAAAACCTCTCTCTCTTATTTTCCTTGCTTTACTTTCTATGTTAATTTTTATCTATAAGTCTATTAATATTTGAGTCTTTGTATGTTTTTTTCTTCACTAGAGTGAAATTTTATGTTATATTTTCCTTTTCTAGGAAAAACCTTTGAATACTCTTTCACCCTTTTTTAGTTTTTCTTAGCTACACTTTCAGTCAGCAGGTGTTCTTAAATAAGTTACGTCTTTGTTGCTTCAGTCACATTCGTGACAGATAAATATATCGTCTGCAAAGATAAAAATAATATTTATTTAATGAAAATTCTATTTTTATGATTTGATTTTTCAATGTATTCCGGCAACTAATGACTTTCCTTTTTTTCTGAAATTAAAGAAAATATTTTAAATAGTAAGCGATCTCGTGCGTGGGAGAGTGAAAGTACTTGTTTTTGTGTACGAAAGCGAGAAAATTGATCTAGTATTTTGAGCTCACTTAATATCACATTTTTGCATGTTCTTGGATATATATATACACTCACTTCCAAAAGTTAAGCACGGAGAGGAAAATGCTAATTTCCGGAAGCCAATCAGAATTGCAGAGGATTCAATTCGCTGCAAGGTAGATGGAAGTATGCAAATATGTTAGGTAACAGCCAATCGTGCTTTCATGTCAAGAAATATGCAAAAAGGGCAGTCTTATAAGAAGCCAGCTTTATGAAGGGTTACAGTAGTTGATTGTAAGTGCTGATAAAAGTATTTAAAACTTTCGTACTATTTGTTTTCAAGACATACGTGTTTCTATGACTTCCAGAAAACGAATGGAAGATTCTGAGTGCTGGCGTGCTGTGGGGCGCATTGAAGCAGGACAGTTGGTCACAGATGTTGCTCTTTTCATCGGCGTTAATCATTCTGTAATTTCACGTTTATGGAAACAATTCCAAACCACACAGACTGTTGTCCGAAGGCCCGTAGGCGGTCGCCCTAGGGTTACAACCCCCGCGGAGGATTGATATATTGCTATTGTAGCCAAGCGGAATCGCAGAGCGACCTCCACACGTGTGACATCTATGGTTACAGCGTCCATTGGTAAGGCTATATCTGCAGCTACTGTACGCCGAAGAATACATATGAATGGACTGTATGCCCGGGTACCTCGAGTTTGTGTTCCTCTATCCGTCCAATCAAGAGAGGCACAATTAAAGTGGTGCCGGGAATATGGCAATTGGACTGTGTCTGACTGGGGCAATGTCATGTTGACTGATGAGTCAAGATTTGCTCTGGAGCCAGATGACAAGCGTATAAGGATATGACATAAACAAGGAACACGCAATCAGCCCCAAAGTATCACCGAACATCACGCATTCCGAGGCGGAAGCATTATGGTGGGGGCAGGGATTTCATTAGGATACCGCACCGACCTGCACATGTTTAAACGGGGTTCTGTGACGGCTGTCCGATATCGAGATGAAGTCCTAGAACCCATTGTGAGATTGCACGCTGCAGCAGTTGGCCCTACTTTTGTTTTAATGGACGATAACGCACGTCCCCATAGAGCTGACATCATCAATGACTACCTGGAGAGTGAAGGGATTGCGCGTATGGCGTGGCCAGCATATTCAACCGACCTTAATCCTAATCCGACCTAATTATATATATATATATATATATATGCACACACACACAAAACCCTCAACTGTTTGATAAAGAAGTAAGAAAATTACATTTTTTTGTAAGTATGAAAAAAATTCTTTTAAGATATATGAAGCTTCATGGCATGCATACTTATAAAAAGCAAGCATTTAGGGTTTTTTTGTGTTCCACATTTATAAAATGAAAAATAGTGTGAAAACTTTAAAATTAAAAATTAAAATTAAAATTCTTTTATTATCGCATTTGGTTAAGCATTATGCTTAATTATATGCAATGAAAATTTAGAGCATTTTTTAGAGCATTGGGGGTGGGACTGCTTAAGGGGTTAAGGATGCTATTATAAATATAATGATTCATTTATATATATCAACACTTTTTATTGTTTTTTTTTTTAAATTCATCTATAGCACACGAAATACTGCATAAGTTTTTACAAATACAGCACTGAACTAATTGAAAAAAGCACCTTTAACAAATGCAATAAACATTACCTAAATAGAGAAGTAGCCTCTTCACACATAGCACGCTACGATAATTTTTTCCTGCCCTCGTTTTACGCCCCTGTCTGCTCACTGAACTTTTGAATGTCAAGGGCGCCTCGTTATTCATCCGGGGCTATTCGCAGGGCTGCGCTATTTTTAGCAGAATCTCAACTCCCAATTTTTAGAGAGAATCGCTGACCCAAAATCTTATTATCACGAATAATGGACCTTTTCACTCAAAACTGGGATACAATGTTTATTGAATAGGAGAAGAAGCTTGGATTATTTTTTCTCCATCAACTCTTTGCATTTATTGGATCAGTAAAAGCATTTTATGGTTGCATTATCTTTTTTTTAATCCTTCGAATCTCTCGCTTTCGGGGGGAAAATAAATTTACCTAAAAGTAATGGGATTTAAAGTAATGGTTTTCAATTGGTAATTTTCGAATGTGCATCTATTTTGAAGTGAATGATAAATAGATAATGAATCCTATTATTTTATATCAAGTGTATAATTTATTGAGGGATAATTGTTTTTCATTTATTTAGTTTTTGCCGATATATTTTCATTGAATGTGTAAGTAGTCTTTAATGGCTCGTTATTGTTTTCTGATTAATTTTTTAAGTGCATCAAATTTTTAATTGTATTAAGAATTGTTTTGGATTAAAAAAAAGGCTTTGAGATTTTTCGTTTAAAAATGTATTCAAGAGATGGTTTTTGATATATTCCTAAAATTTAATATCCATAAAGAATTTATTTGCAAAAATTCAATAAAGTTTTTAACTATCTAGAGCAGCAATACTCAACCTGCAGTCCGCGGGCCGCATGTAGCCCGCTGGGCTCTTCTGAGTGGCCCGCTCATGGCCCATTGCACTAAAGAATTCAATTATTTAAGAACAATATATTAAAAGTGTAACCGAAAATTCTATGAATCAAGCACAATTAGATTTACCAATTTTGTGTAATGTCTTAGGGGTACGAAATGCAAGATTTTTTTTTATTTGTAATTGTAACGATTAGTATAACAAATATAACAGAGAAGTAGCGAATTTGAACTGGATTAGAGGCTATTTTATGGGTACATAAAACTGAGTTTAATTATAAACAAATAATGCTGATTTTAGTCAAAATTCCATTTTGCTGCTATTTCATTTTTACTGCCATAAGTATGCGAACCTGTGGGGAGAAAAAAGCTTAGTACCCCTTATCTAGAAAATTCACTGTGAAGTTAATTCTTTTATTTATTTTTTCAAGAGATTACATTGTTTAAAAAAATGAGTGGGTGAGTGAATATTAACATCACACTATTCAGCTACTCGAGGGCTTTTGGTGATGTGGACACCTTAATTTTGAACCATGGTCAAATGACTAGTACGACAGCTGAGCTGGTACCCCCTTCTCCCAACTTTAACATCACACCAACTTGAGAACGTTTGAGCCTCGACATATTTAAAGTGCTTAGGCTTCCTCTGCACGGTGGGTCTTCAGCGATACGAGTCTCGAACTAATTACACTCCCTCTATGTGTCAGTTACATTGACCATTAGGCTAGCGTGACAACACATTAGGTTTGAAGAAATATTTCTAAAATGCTTAAAATTCAACTTTTTATTTAAATTCACGCAAATCTGTGGAAAAAAGTTTTTTGTTAAAATATTTAAGAAAAATTACTATGTCTATATTTTCAGTTCCTTTTCTGACGGGAGTACGCAAAATTTATTCCAAAATTGTCTCCACTCACATTTGCTTTTTATTCATAAATTACTTTACTGATAATTGCTTGAAGATATTTCACACATTCTTATGTTTAATTCTTTTTAACATTTCTTCAAATCAATAATAAGATATTAGATTCTACATTTTTTCTTCAAATATATTAAAATAGTCTTTATATTGTTCTTTATCCCAAATAGCCTTAAACGTTCTAAATTGGAAAATACTAATATTAGTAATGTACAAAGAAAAATAGGACAATTTGGAAAAGCAATCGACACTTATTTAAAAAATAAAATAACATAAACTTTTGGGAAAAAAAGCCTACTAAGTAATAATGTAACACAATGCAGGCTAGAATTCCACGCAGTTAAAACAACCTTTATTTTAATGTTGCTTGAAATGGAGGGGGGGGGGCGGTGAATCAAAGAAACCTTAATAGCAATACAATAATTAAAAAAATAATAGTAAAAATGTTTCCTAAAAGAATTGTTATAAAACTCTAGCCTTCTTAAAGAACATTTAGCAGAAGTGAACCTAAATTGTGTGTTTTGGAAAAAAATTAAATAATTTTAAAAAACCCCAAGCTTGTCCACAATTGAAAATATTTCTGCCCTTCCCCCCTGTGTTATAAGTGTCTAATAATTCTTTATTATTAAATTTCAATAGAGTCATGACTCCACAGAAAAGAAAAAGCATATATCAGAGAGATCTATTTCAGTGAAATTATTTTTAGACCGTCGGACTTCCAAAAGGATTCTCTTTTGTCGAACGAACGGAATGACCGTCTCATGCGAGTCACGTGTTTACCCCGAGCCATTTCCTTTCCTGCGAGGTTATTCCTCCTCATTGTGATGGAAGCCACAGGAAACCAAAAGAAACACCCCCTCATCAGACGCGCCCGTGACTTCGGTGCAATCAGTCGTGTCCAACTTATGAATGGCCGCGGAAGAAATAACGTAATGTGCGAGTATTTTTATAAAAATAAAAAAAATTATACTTTTTTGCACTTCGAATCCCGGAGAAGGCATGGATGTTTGTAAATGTATAGTGCATTTGCGGCATGGAGTACTCTAAATAACCGTCGAGCCGCAAGTCCTCTCGTGAGGTTGATCGAAGGGGAAGAGAGGTGGGAGGCTACTGACCACCCCAGGATATTCTCCCCAAAAATTGGGGTGGAATCGAGCAAAATTGTACAATCACGTGCATGGTGCTCAAAGCTTAGGCTAACGACAAACGTAAAATTCTACCCCTTAGCCGCGATAAAGTTCATAGGCCTTGGTCTGATGTTACTGTCTATCAGGTGGCATGAGAAACAAGAAATTATTGATTCGAAACTGAACCGAAAACCTTTATTTTTGTCGGAACAAAAACCGGAGCTGAGCCGATATATTTCTTTTCAGTTGAACCCGAACGAAAAAGGTTACGGTTCGAAGCTCTGATTGTACTTTATGTGTGAGTGAAGATATTTATTATTATATACAAAAACTATAAGTATATATATTTTTAGTTCCTCAAATTGTAAAAAAAGTCCGCAAAACAATTTTAAAAGGATATGGCATTATCACACACACATACACATCAAAGTCTTAAATGCTCCCAATTTAACTCTGGTAAAAAATAAAATAAACCACGCAAAACAGTAAATGTAACAGATTTAAAGATTAAGCGTGCTGAAATAAAAAGTAAAAACATTTCGAAGTAATTCCATAAAAATGATTCTAATTAATGCATTATAATTTTTTTTCAAAAAATTCATAGGGTAACTGATTAAAGTCATTTTACTTTCAAATTCTGATTTAAAACTCGACGCTTTTCATTATTCGTAAAAATTCCCTCGATGAAGGAAATAAATGCTTGACACACATATTTTTACAAAATACCGGAAAAAGAAATGCAAATTACAAAAATTGTTTAAAAGAAATATGATTTTTAAGCAAAAAAAAGTGAATCTTCGGGCAATTCAAATCATAAATATTTAACATGAAATAATAAAACTGAAAAAAAAAATTCAAAATTGAAATAAAGTAATGAAAAAAGAATTATGCAATAATTTCGCGTTTAAAAGTAAATTATTTAAATTCAAGATAATGTATGGGGAGAGAAAAACTGGAAGCATTTTTATTTTACACAGTGAGGCTCAAAATTAAGAAAAACTGAATATTTAAATGAATTTTTGAAAATTACTTGAAAAGAAAATTAATGTTTCCAGATAAATATAAATTATTTTAGAACTGATTGCATGCATGTGAGCTATGCATTTAGAGAAAAATGATTTGTGAAGCTTTTGTTCTAATCTCCGCACTGCGTACGTTCTATCATCTCAGCGATTTTCGAAGTGTATGTCCTTTTTTCTCTTCTTTTTTTGCAACAGTTGTTAAAATTCAGAAGTAAACAGTTGAAATGAGGAACTGTCAATGTTGTGAAATTGAAGAAATGGTGAATCATCAGGCAACTTAAGACAGAACAGAATCAAGGGCAGATACCTAAAAGATTTTAATGAAATATCCAGTGTTGTGTACAGCTTATGGAGACAATTTAATGATACCAGATCCAATCAAAGAAGTCCTGAGCAAGATCATCCAAGAGTAACGTTTCTGTAAAAAACGAACAGGAATGCAACTGCTTCTTATCTGAACTTTATGCGGCTGCAGGAAACCAAGTATCAAGAGGTTCTGTATCAAGAAGGCTGAGTAAAAGAGGTCTTTTTGAAAAAAACCTGTGTCCCACTTTTTTATAAAGGCATATTCTGGTTGATGAATTTCTGGAAAATGTAGATATTCGCCGGATGGATTAGTCGATCAGATTTCCAGACTAACTCTATAGAATATATTAGGATTGATCTTCGGAGGGCAACTGAAGCTCTCCTTCTTTCACGCAGAACCAATTGGGAGTCAAATATAGCATTGAAGGAAAACTGGTATTGACTATACCAACTGTCTGAGTTCCAATATGAATTTATATTGTGCATAAGCGTAAGAGGAGTCCATATTTCCCATAAACTCAGTTTTGAGACAATATTGTAACCTCTATTAACAATGTTTGCTTTGGGGAGCTCTTCACACTATCGTGCTTGTGTATCATAACTGTTGAATAGTATTTCTTTTGTATTATATCCCCTTCTGTACAAGCCTATACTAGGTCCTTAATGTTTAGATGCATAAAACATTTTATGAGTAATATGTTATTATCCAATTCTTAAACTGTAAGTTTGATGGTATCCTCAAACCTTGTGCTGGAAACACCAAAGATTCCATTCCAGATAAATCTCCAATTGAACATGAAGACGCTGTGGAAACTGTAACAAATTGCAAACATAAGAAGTATTTAATATTAATCTATTAATCTCAGTAATCAATAAAGTAACTTTACTTTCTGGGGGATGGATACCTTCATGCTACTAAGTTATAATATGTCACCAAAAAGGTACTTATATGCCAGAACTAGCAGGGATGAAGACCAGCAAGGTTGTAGAACATCCCCTAATGCAGCCACTCTAATTCTTTAAATTAATGAGTCATTAGAATCCTCTTCTAAAGGGACACTGGAATTTGGTTGAAATAAGCTCCGCATTGCTGGTGAGCTATGTCAGACTTTTCATTATTGCATATTTACTCACTAATACTATCCTCTCCATTCCCTGCTTCAATTCAGTTCATATTATCAAACTCATTAACATCTGACATTTCTTCAGTAAGAAAATGTTAGTTAAAACTTGTAATAACATCAAAGTAAACCCCAGACTAGTTATAATAGAGAAACCTCGTGAGATGGCCCGTATCATAAGAGTACTCGTAGAAAAAAATCAGATCACTATTCGGTTTATTCAGTATCTTTTAAAAACGAACAGGAAATTGTTTGCTTTTTCAAACGTAATATAAAACAACGTGATTAAAATGTTTTTGGCAAAAATCTCTATAAATAAATTATGGTTAAAAATGACTAAAAACACCATTTTATAGTTAATCGAACTAAGTTGTAACTTAATCTTTTAGTCGACAAATCTGGAAATGGGATCAAAAGTTAGTCGTCAGATGCAGGATAGGATCTGAGAATGAGAAATTGTTAATCCTGATTATCCTGGTCAGGACGATGGAACAAAATTATTAAATTATTGCATTGCCTGGACAGGTCCTGGACAGGTGAGCAAAATTTCGAATTAATCTGAACTTTTAAAGTGGGTAAAAATTGAGTTCAAACATTCCGTTACATAAGTTTTTCTCCTATTTATACAACTTTAAACAATGCTACTTGTATCTAAGAAACAAAGATTTCTCTCTCAGTGATTTGCATTTAAAGAAATTAATTAAAATTTTTGATTATCGTAAATTAATAATTGATATCGATGACACATTAGTACACAAATCACACCAAATTAAAATTAGAAACACATGGTTCACTCTAAGATATATAACATGTATTTTTTTTTTTTTTTTTTTTTTTTTGAATTTGAGAAAAATTGTGTTCAAAGTCTTTGATTTTTGAGAAAATCTTTATTATATATATTATTTCACAATATTTATTACTATATTTAAATTTATCAGTAACTTGAAATAAGATAAAGGAAATTTTGATGCATTTATAAAAGATTCTGTAAAAATCCAGTAGAAAATACTGCTAACTGTATAAATGATCGATCAGTACTTTTCCGTTTTGCCGGCGCAAATCTCGCAAAGTTGGCGTTACTGGCGACAACACACAATATACACCTAAAACTTTTAGGTTTTTGATCCATATTTGAGGAAAATATGAGAAAGACGTCTCAGTGTGATAAGAAAAGACCTCGACTTGTTTTGAAAACGTGGTGGTGAAAGGTTACCAGCGAGAATATTTCGTTTAGTGTCGGTTATATCATTTTTGGTGACTTTACCGCTTGCGCCAGTGAAACGGAATACCAAATAATCAAATACAATTCAAATAATCAAACACGAGGAAGATTTTTGTGTCGTCCTCATCACTTGACCATGGTTTAAAATTACGAGGTGCGTTGCCAATAGCCCTTGTGTTTCTTTACACAGTGGGACGTTAACAAACACTCACTCACTCATCGGGGGGCATTAAAAATGACAAGAAATCCGAAATTTATAATTTAATTAACTTTTGATTTTATTCAGATTTTAGTTTAAAAAGAGCTGAACAAAATTTTTTATTAAAATTAATACCCTTTTTTAAATGAATGTTAAACACCCACGCATTTTAAATGAACCTTTTTTTACTAATTATTCTTTAATAAAGAAAACCTATTTAACAAACAGAGCACATTTTTTTAATATTCCTAATAAAACGCAAAATTTGTTTTAATTTTTAAAAAAATAGTAAGAAATGTATTCCTTTTTTTTGTTATTCTTTTATTATGAAATTGTAGGTTTTATGAATTTTATACTGTTTATTTTCGTAATAAGCTTTCGTTATACTTATTTCTTCATGTTAATAATTTAATGCAACTAAATATTTCAAGTAAAAGCAGAGTACTACATGTTTATTTATTAACATTCTGTATCGTGTGGTATCTGAATAGTGAAGTGTAGAAGAGACGTTAAAAAAACGGTGGAAACTAACAAAAATATAAAAATATTCTTCAGCATCTAAAAAAACGAAGCGGCCAAAAAAGGGCAAAGCAAAACATAAACATTTATGCAACTAATTTTATCACAAGAAAACTCGTAATATGAAGTACACTCATCCACCAGTATTGAAAAAAAAAGTTCCAGTAAGTTTATGACTGATCTTCAACTTGATAACGTTCGAAATATGAAGTACGTTGTTAAATAAATGAACCTACCTTCTTTCAGTCAATCGACCAGGCAAAAAATCGATTGAGAAGGACAGGTGCTTTTTCTCTTTAATTGCGAAGCTTCCGTGCAAATAATTGTTCTTGTTTTTACTTTTCACATCTGTCTCTGTTTTTTTTTTTCAGTTAACTTAACTGAGTATCCTAGCATTTAAAAATAGAAACGTCACATGTTTATGATATAATAATATAGTTTGTTCTTTAGAAATAGCGGCGAAACATTCTCAATAAAAAAAAACAATATTAATAGAATTTTATCGGAAAATATTACAAAAAAAGCATTGAACTGTTAAAAAAATTAACATGAAATTTTAAAATGTGTTGTAAATTTTGTAAAATTGCAAAATTCCTGCATGAGGATTACAAGTCAAATTTATTTTAATTTCTCATATTTTATCAAAACATTTTTATTTAAAATCAGGCATTTGTCATTAAAGGGCTAACTCGTGAAAAATTAATTTTTTTCATATTTATGTTTTGTATTAAAATAAATATTACTACAAATCATCCCAATTATAGATTTCTCTCTCTCTCTCTCGCTCTCTAAATATATATGTATATACACACTGAGAGAAAAAAATAAAAATATAAAAAATTCCAAAAAAAATTATATTTGATTTTTTTAATAAAAAGTTAATTTTCCATAAAATTTTTCATTAATAATTATTTTTAAAATAATCAAGAAAGCCTGTTTCTTTTGAAAAAAAATACACTAAATTTGAAATTATATTTTAGTAGCTAAAATCCAGCCAAAATTCAACAGACGATAATCAGTTGCTTAAACATTTAATATAAATGTATCAGTGTTTTTGTTATAAGTACAATATTCCAAGGATATCATTTCAATTGAATAAAATACGTCTTTAACAAATAACTGCGCAGTTTCACTCTTCATTTCCTATTTATTATTTAAAAAAACAAACTAATTAAAACCACGCCTACAACAACGAAATAATTTTGAATATTCGAGAAATTAATAACGTACATTTTTTTGACCTCACGCCTCTGAATATTCTATTTTAAATTAATTTTTTCCAATAAAAATAAGTTATTTTCACTCAATTGAAATTGCAATACATTTAATAAGATTTCAGAACTATTTAAAATCAAATTCTAGTACACCACTTTTAATTAGATTTATTTTAACCACTATAATAATTCTTAGTAAAACAGACTTAAGACCTAAGTGCATTTTCAAAGAAGTAAACATCCGATAAAAAATAATAATGATAGGCAAAACTCGCAAAATGCTCAAACCCTAAAAGGTGCGAGCACACCTGTTCGATCTCACACCCCTGCATTTCAAAGATTCTCCCCTCCCTCTGTAACAAACGGTAACTCCTTCCTAATCATATGGACGGCACCACTGCTGACCACCAAGAAAAGAGCAAGGCAAGGGGGGGCCGACGAGCTGAGAGAAGGGGAGGGACACGTATGTGTGACAGCACGGATGCGCCGTGGCTCCAGCGCAATGGCAGCCCTCGCCGGATTTGGGGTCCGGGAGAGCTTGCAATGAAGTATCCCGATCCTGAAATCCGGTTTTCTTCTGATGGCGCCCCCCGTATATCCTTTCTTTGAAGACGCCAGGATGGCAAAGTGGAAAGAAGTGGTTCTAAAGGTAGGAACAGTGCCGTTTCAGTATGTTACTTTTCCTGTTTTTTTTTAATACGGAAAAAAGCCCCCGTACATTTTCCAGACGACGAGCATGGGATATTTGTGACGATTGTAAACAATACTGTCAATGTGCCGGGTTTATTTATTGGGGAAGATATGCGCCTGGTGGGTAAATCTGATTATCGAAGTGCGAGGTAAAATCACGAAATGTGGAATTGTCACATTAATGATGACGAGTATTAAATGTTTTTTGGGGGAATGTAACGCAGAAAGGGAGAGGGATTTTGACAGGTTTGATATTCCCCGGGTGAAAAATTGATGTCTTCGATTCCGTTTGTAAATGTGATTTTAATGGTGCCAGGAAGATGCGCTTTCGAATTGATGGGGGTCGAAAGAATGGATCGGGCAAAATCGGTTTTGAAAACTGTTTTATGATCGTGGGGAATTAGCAACAGGCGATTCGAGCAGTAGAGTGGACAATAAAGTCTAAGATCAAGTATTTTTATTCGCATCAACAAGTTGGAGAGGATTACAGTTCTGCTAAGAGTTTTCTTTATGAGTAAAATCAAACATTAGAATTATTATACTCGTGTCTCTCGAAAAATAACAATAAATGCATAAAAAGTTTGATAACTTAAAACGAATAGTTTAATAAAAATTCATTTTTCCCCTCCCTAATCGGAAAAATGGTTTATCTTAACAAAACTTTTAAATATTTTATATGTATATACATACACACACATTTCTAAATATAATGTTGTGTTGATTTTTAAGAATGATTTCTTTTCTAGAATTCTGGAGGTATGATTTTTTTTTTTTTTAGTTCTAGGAATAATTTTCTGTTACCATAAACTTATAAAACCTTCAACTTGAATAAAAATCCTTACTTTAAAAAATAAAAAATACATTTGATTTCAATGGTGTTTAATAATTTGCAGTTTATTTTAAATATGATGCTTTTAAGTTTTATGATAAATGTAAACAAACACTGTTGAGAGGTAATGCATCAATTTGTTATTGTAATTATAACTATGCCATCAAAAAGGAGATAAGTATTTATGTGTTTATACGACTACTGAAACTTTTTACTCTGGTATGAACTATTTGTTTAATTATCTCTTTTAAAACCTCAAGCATCCCCGCAAAATAATAATAATACAAAATGAGTATTATATCAGCTCTCTTTAAATTTTTTTAAATGATCATTCAAATGTAAAAAAATAAAAGATATTAAACTTTATATAACTATGTAATTTAATTTTTTGGAATAGAAATAATGTACAAGTTTTCATGAAATATATCTTAACTATATAGTTGAGTAAAATAATAAGATCGAATGAAGAATTAAAAGGAAGTATAGATTATCCCATTCATATTATCCAAAACTGTTAGGAAAATAAAAGCTTATACATGCATACTTTTGGAGGTCTCAATGTATTAATTTTCTCCCGCTATGGAACATAAACGAAATTCATTGAAAGTTAGAGACTTTTTTTTTAGTTAACAGGAATCTTTTTTTAAAAAATAAAATTTATATTAGTTACACATTTTTTTGAATTAAATTTATATTTACCATATGAATAAGGTGGATCAAATTCGGGATTGTCAATAAGGCATGTCAATAATGGAATTTTTTTAAAAAACTATGAAAATATGGACTGAACATTTGTTTTAATAAGTACATAGATTATAACTATTTTAAGTAATTCTACAGATAAATTAACTGAAAAAAATTAAATATATTGAGAAATAATAAATTCTGTAAAACTTTTTACAGCTGTCTAACAGAATAATTTTTTTTTCTAACATGTTACGTTTCGTAATAAAATTGTGATCACTTTTTCATTCAGAAATTTTTTTATAAATTTTGGCAACATTTTATAATATGATGAATCAGTGCTACGTAAGTACTTGCAATTTAAATTTATATTTTTTCTGCATATGTTGTATTCTTTTTTGCATTATTTTCCCCTTGAAACAAAGTATATCAGTCTCCAAATACATATTTGGTATTCTATAAATTTTTTATTCATTTCGTAATTAATACTAAAAAGTAATTTAAAAGTTCATCAATCAATTTAGCGTTCCAGAATTATGAAATTTTGTAATCTTCTCATATAACGCACTCTTTTCAAACAACTGAGTTTTAACTTAATCAAAATTAATATCATATATTGAACTTTCTTAGTCCGAATTTCCGAATATATATCAAACATAAATATTATTTTTACGTAGTAAAACATTTCTTTTTCAAATGGAAAACAATTTTATTCTTCGTTTGATTTTACAGCCCATAAATCGTAGAAAATATTTTTAAGCTTCTTTTCATCAGGTACACACAAAATAATAAATAATATATATAAATATTTGTTTTTTTAGATATTCTACCCATAATTATCTCATTTTAATTACTTAAAATAGTCATGAGAATAATAAGGATGATTCATTTATTAAAGAAAAATGCTTTTAAATGAACATATAAATACATTTCTTCACAAATACCAATACTTCTGACACCAATACTTTATATATTAAATGGAAAAGTAATTTTTCTTGCTAATACATTACAAAAAAAAAAAATTCTGTTTTTTTTTTTTTTTTTAAACTAGCAATGACTTCATAAGAAGACTCAATTGTGTTTACATCACTTTTCTTGTTTCAGATAATGTGAAACACATCAATACTTACAGTTCTTAGAAATATTTAGATTTGCTTTAATTGAAAATTGCAACTTCTTTTTAGCGCGTTTTTCACGTAGTGGAACAAAAACGCTTTTAGGACGCAAATTTCGTCTTCGTCTTCGTTCCATATTTTGTTGTACCTTTTTCTCAACTAATAAGCAACCAATTGACCTCGGGCTTTCGGCATTTGGTCGCATTTGTGCCCTAGATGAGCCGAATCATATTTAAATTTTCCCCATAGTTTTCCCGAATTTTCCTACAAATTTTCCTGAATTTCGCAAGTTTTTGCTTTTTTATAGTGCTGATACAGATTTGTGTCATTATTTCTTTTCACCTCAATAGTAGTGCATTTAGAGGAGTGGTACAGTACACACTACTTTCTGTTAGTAAAAAGTTCATTAGTTGCATTATTGTAAAATACAACATGTGAAAAACGCGTTAAAATTACTTGGCCATGCCAATGATTGATATCTTGTTTTATTTATCTTTTCAGCAAATCTAATTTGTGAAACTTTAAAACACTGTTCACATTGCATTCATATTTGAATAACGCAATTATAAATATTTCTTGACAAAAATAGGCATTCCTTATGCAAAGAACTCGAATTTTGTGAATTTCGCTCCAGAATTCATAAATCTAGGAAACTGAACAGTATACATTTATGATGAAATATAATTGCAAATTAATAATTTGCATAAAATGGCTTAAGAATCCAGGATTGATCCCTTACCTGGTTTGCCCAAATTTTTCTGCAAGTATGAAAGAAATTCTTTTAAGGTATATGAAACGTTCTCCACAGCATACAGATTGTACATATAAAAACCAAGAGTTTAGGGGTTTTATGCTCCACAATTATAAAATAAAAAATAGTAAAAAAACGTTAAAATTGAAAATTAAAATAAAATTCTTCCATTTTCACTTTCTTTTAAGTATCATGCAATAAAAAATCTGCCTTTTATGGAACATTTTGTGCAAGAAAATTTACTGTTTATGGAGATAAAGAAAAATAATTATTTCTTTTTAAATACAAAATGCAGTTTAAAAATTTAAAGTCTGATAAAATGAATTGAAATTTTATTATTTCACTTAAAATAATATTACTGTACTTTGAAAATACATAATACTATGACCTTTTACAAAATACATAATTAGAAATAGAATATTTATGTAGCATAAGTAAAAATCTCACAAAAAATTCTTTCTAAAGGAAATTCCCGAAGTTTTTCATTTTCAAGTATTTTGCAATGATATTATTAACAAAAATTAAAATTAAAATATTTTTTTTTAAAATCACTCAAATACCTTAAAGTTTTATTTTAAACAGGATGAACATTCGAACAAGTAAAAATTAAAGTAAAATAATACTATCTACAGTATATAAAAAAAATCCTTACGAACAAATATGAGTTATCTGAAAAGTCATGAAGCAGCCTCTGAAGAAAAAATTACGAAAAAATAAGTGAAGCATAAATAAATAAAAAGTAAATGCAAAACTGAAAATTAAGTATTTTATGAAGAGTTACAAGAAACTAACTCAAGCATGTACAAAAGCAGGATTTTGAAGGGGGGGGGACTAAGATTATTTTGTATGTTTATAAGAAATACATTGTTTTTTAATTATTTTTAATGAAATATTCAAAATAATTAATTGGATACTCTTTTTCCAAATATTAGTTACAAATTAAATGTGGAAATGATCTAAAATATTTTTAAATCCCCACCAAATCAACATTGAACACTTTGAACATTTAATTAAAGTATAAGCTACTTTAATGTGTTTATATATATATATATATTATAAATTTGCGCTCGTCAATTTTACTCTTTATATAACGTGTATAATTGTTTCATCCAAAGCATATTTAGAATGTTAATTAAATGACTTTACAAATTGTTTTTACGAAATTATTTGAAATAATCAAATGAATTAACTTAAGATGTAGTATACTGAAATATAAGCTCTTAAATGATTTAAGTCGGTGTTTATCTAGAGTGAACACAAAACGAATGAAATTAAAAATGTAGAAATAATAGCATTGTGTGTGTATATGAAATAAAACGTAACATATCTATTTTGAAATTCCTTAGATGATTTTTCAAATTATACATTTTTTACGAATTCTTAAATTTAAAAAAGGAGAGAGGCGTGCATTTTTTTTTTCGGCAAAGGCAAAATTTTTTTTTTCGATAAACCTTTTTTATTCGAATCCAAGCCGCACCCAAAATTCTCAACACGTTTTGTGTAAGAAAATTTTTTTTGTAAAATGTAGTATCGAGAAGTACTCAATATTTACGAGATTAAAAAGATCAAATAAGGACTAAGAAGTGAAAAAGCTTTTTTTTCTAGTATTACTTTAACCGTCAGTATAATGTTCAATTCTCGTCATCCAACGAATTTTTTCACCTTCGATTCTAAGCCGTACCCGATTTTCAGTAGGATTAACATTGGAAAAAAGGTGCGGCTTAGATTGGAATAAATATGATATATAAGTTTAATTTAAAAGAAAATAGTTTTAGTTTTTGAAATAGTGCTTTATCTTTAACAATAAAGTTTACAAATGCTGAATGTTTTATCTTTTAATTAACTTCAATTAAGAAGCACAAAAGTGCGTGTAAATTAAAATAATCAAAATTATTCAATACTGATGACTTAAACATTATGCTTAGATAAAAATTTAGACAATTCTTTCTTCTTTCAGTTTGGAAACCATATTTTTATAAAATCCAAAAGTTTTAAGCCGATTTTTTTAGAAATTTTTTATTAAATTTATGAAGTAATCTAGTATTTCCTTAATTACCTTTTTTTTCCAATCTCCTTTAATTCATAAGGTTTTTATAATTGATGTTTATTTTCAAGAACAATATTTTTCTAATGTTTATATTTAAGATAATTTTTAATAAAAACTTTATAGATTTATTTGCTTTTACTATAGACGTGCTGATAATTTAAAATTTATCTTAATGGTTTATGTTAAAATGAATGTTTTATTTAAATATGATTTTTTTAAATTTATGGATATTTTATTCATATTCAAATAAAAAACATTAATTAATGAAAGGTTTTAATTAAAGAACGAAATATGATTACTTTTCTCTTCAGAGATAAAGCTTTATATATTTTACCAATTTAATATTAATTCTCGAGAGAATAGGAAGAATCAAAAGTTAAATTAGTTTTAGTATGGAATTTATGTACAAACGCATTCATCAAAACAGAGGAATTATTTAATTTAATTTATTAGCAGTAAATGATTGTCATTATTTTCAAGAATAATGGAATTTTTATAAAATAAATTTAATTATAATTCTAAATTATATTATATCCATTAAAAAGATATTTGACCAATAAGTTGATTAAAAATCCATTTTTTTTCAGAATTACATCGTAAAAATAAAAAATTTTCTTTTTTAAGACCATGGTATATATACACATTGCTAGCCATTAAAATTGCAGAGCAGAAATAAAGGCATATAACACAACTTTATTTACTGTACACTTACTGCACTGCAACTTCTCCTTCGGAACAGCTCCATCCCGAACAATCAGGGACCTTCATCTATTTTTCAGTTTCTTCATATAAATATTTTTTTTAATTTTACTCGGATTTCTTTACAACCTCCTGATTGGCCAATCTCCTGATCAGTAAATAGCAGTTTCTCACTGAGTTTTTCATATTCTTTTGCTAATATTACGATACCTTAAACTAATTCATTTTATTAATATTCCACTATATTAAATTTAATTATCATATTTTACATAACTGTAATTTTTTTAACAATGGGCAAGTTTCAATAGAATCAAAGTCACTCAAATTTCACACATTGAAGGTTAGAACTCGAAAGGGTTAGGCACTTTGTTCAGCCACCAACTACCATTTACTGTACGTATACAATGCAGTAGAAAGAAAATTTGATTAAATTTGTAAGCAATTTGAGTGGTGGGATACAAGATCCGAAGTTAGAATACACAGGTTGCTTCCTTTGGCTGTTAGAACGGCTCTAACCCGGTTAGATATCAGTTCGAACAGAACTTGGATGTCAGATAGCTTCAAGTCCATGCCACATTTCATTTTAACGTTGTGGTCAGAAAGGCATCGTAGTGGTCATCAGAAGTGTTTTAGTGGGTGAGAAATCTGGAAGACATTCTGGATAAGTTAACATTCGACGACACTTTATGACGAGGTACACCGTACCCAGGGACTGTCCGTACCATCACGACAGGTGAAGAGCTGTTTTGACGATATTAAATACAAACAGACCTAATGCGTCTTCCTCGGTGTTTCTAGAAACGAATACATCTATCATAATACTGTGCATAGAAAAGTCGCCTGAAAAGACAACGTGGTGCCACTCCAGTATTCAGTTTTGTCGTTGGTTCATCACTGTCACACAGCGTCTTTATGTTTCAGTGCCAAGGGAATCCACAATAATGGTCGCCAGGCAGACAGGCCATTTACTTGCTAACCGAATGCAAAAACTCTGTTAACCTATAACACATGTTGATAAAAATTTCAGAAATCAAGAATATTTAAATAATGAACGCACACTTTTCTGCCTACTATTTTGTGTGCTTTGCCACAAAACTACCGTTATCTTACGTGGTTTTAATTCAAAATTAATGAATTCTTGCAAGCTGAATATTTAAATGATAGTAAACAAATTCGTGAAATTTGTTAAGAAAAAAATTATATATTTGTTAAATTTTTACCTTTGCTGTATGATTAGTTATGGGTGAACGCAGACTTTTCTAGGAAGTGTATAGACACACACAATTTGATTTAATTCTTATTAACGTTGCATCGGAGCAACGGGATGTAAGTGACAGGTGTCGTAATTTTGAAACCTGGTCAAGGGACAAGGATTGTTTATGTGCTGTCATTCCACTCTAAACTTCCACACCATGCCAAATTTATAAGTATAATATGTATTATGTATATATGTATTTATATGTATATGAAATAATATACATATCTATACTGGCAACACAGCGTAAAGTTGTAAAATGCAAAAATTCATTAAATGCAGATTTTTTTTGACACAAAATGCTTCAGAAAGGTTGTAAATATGTTTATGAATATCAAACAAACAAATAATTACTTACGAAGAAGAAAACAGTGTTGAATTTTCATAAGTTGTAAAAGGATGTTATATTGGAATATATATCCAATTTTTTTTAAAAAAAAAAATGGAGATATATGGGGATTTTTTTGTTGTTTTTAGATTTGTTTAGTACATTTTAAGAAAAATATGCTCTAATTAAGAAGAGAAAAAGAAATTATTATTACTAAAATGGGAAAAAAGGGTAAAAATTCACACAAAATAACATAAACGCGGTCCATTGTGTACCAAAAGTTTGTGAACAAATTTTCAATTTTTTAATGCTGATATGTTGCTATGTTATTCATTTTGAAATGACCTTTAGGGTAAGAGATATTTTAGTTTTCACAAAAACTGGTGCACTTTATCTTAGCTATTATATAAAATTGCTTAAAAAAACAGTGATTATATTAACATAAGGGAATGTAAATTTTGTAATAGAACAGTGATTGATAAATCTGAAGATTAAAACACTTCTACTTTTATACAGAAAACACACAAAAAATTTCAGTTAATTATTTTCAAAACTTCTTTAGCAATCGCGCGGTCCCCGTTTGAGCATTTTCATAAAAACACATTTCGAGTAAAACGCGTTTTTAAATATGACATCTTGCTAAAAGTAATGGCATATCTGCTTTTACTAAAACACTTGTAGTTTTTGTTGTAGTGAACGGAAAATAATAAGCCTTGTATTTTTATAAAGCTAATAAGATGGTCTGTAATATAAAATCATAAAAAATGTGTCAATTTTTGGTAAAATTCACAATTTTAGAGTAGTCGGATATCTTCATGTATTTATTTTATTTTCACATATAAGTATTTCCATGTACAATATCTACACTTTTATAAATCAGACTGATTGCTTCCTGTCATATGATAAAAGTTGAAAATTCATGAAATTATACCAATTTTGAAGGACTACAATAAGTAGTTTTTTTGTTACAATACACGAATATAATAATGTTTTTATGCTTTTTCTTTTCACGTGTGTTTTCAGTTAGAACTCTATTCTTTAAAACGCTGAGTGAGGATGTAAGATCCTTAAATTCACAAAATGTTTTTTGTCTTGAGATACGCATAGAGAACTTAAAAATAATAGAAATATTCTTTTAAGGGAAACAATAGTACTTTGCTCTTCAAAATTACTAATTAGCTTTGAAATTATTTTTTTTTTTTTACGAAAACTCAAGTACTGAAAGTTTTTTTTTTCTTTTCCATTTACTGCGTTAATTATTCCTGAAATTTTCCAGCAAAAATAGAAATTCCGTGGTTAATTTTCTTACTTGAGATTAATTTTATTTTACGTATACAGTATTGTTTTCGTTAAAAATGCACTACATCTTGAAAGAAATATTTTTATTCTCAGATTTTCCTGTTTTACGTAATTTAAGCATTCGGAATTTTTATAAAGATCATCTGAACGTGCGTGCGTGTATATGGTTGGAATTTTTTTGTACCATTAAATATTCCTCGTGTAGAGGAGCTGATTCACCTCAAATCTGTCGATAGGCTTCAAACCCTAACGTTTGAAGGTTATAAAATTTTGGAGAGGGGTACCACAGCTTAACCTCTTAACTGGTTTGCCCGTACACCGTAAGGGCTACCGTAAACTGGTCACAACCGGTTTGCCCGTACACTGTACGGGCTCTCTTCTTTCTGTCTGATTTACACGTATTTTTCTTTCTTATAGTGAGATTGTTAGTAATAGTGTTCTTAAGAGATGAAGTTTGTCCAGGGTACTTAAATACTTCTCATCCGGGATTTACTTTGTGGTGAAGGACGGAATTTAGATTCTTGAAAAAATTCGATAAAGAACAGAGACTGGAAAGGCAATAGGCAATTTGTTGCTTGAAAATAAATGAAAATGGAGAGAAATTCTTTTAAGATATATGAAGCATTCATCATAGCATTTAGAGCAGTGTTTCTCAAACTGTGGGGCGCGCCCCTAGAGAGGGCGTGATAACTCTACAAGGGGGCGCGAGTGTATTGAAAACTCGAACACAAAAGATTATTTAAAAAAATCATTAATAAACTGAAAGTAAACAAATAAAATACATTCTGATATAATAAAAAATAAAATATACATTTACACTGATATAATACACTTATAAATATATCAGTTCTGAGCAATGTATTTTATAATTAATTTAACAATACTAAGTTAAGGACAAGTTTAATAATTACCAATGACCCCATATGGGCTTGTCATATATAAAATTAATAACAAAAATTAACACTTATCTTGATAATTTGTGTATTTCTAATTAATCCCTAATATCCCTTAAAATAAGCAAATCCTTATAAGCACACTCACACTGTCAAGGTCACTTTATTGCATTCCAAAGCCTTCGGAATATTTGTATGGATAGCAGTGCGCAGAAAAGATCGTACTTTGGAAAGACGTATATACACGTCCGGGGCAATTAAGACACTGGCTGAGCGAGACGTTTATATACGCCGGCTGCACTTAAGTGGCTAAAGTCGTACTGTGGGTTTAGCTTCAGAGTATAGTGTTGTTGAGTTCAATACATTGTTATAGTATGGAGGGGGACGCGATGAAAATTATGATTGAATATTGGGTCGTAAATGTTTAAAGTTGGAGAAGCACTGATTTAGAGTGTTCTTACAAAAAACAGTCTTCGTAGTATTTAAAGTGTTCTTATAAAAAACAGACACACACGTTTAGGGCTTTATGTGTTCCACAATTATAAAATAAAAAGTAGTGAGAAAACTTTTAAATTGAAAATCAAAATGAAATTCTTCCATTTTCGCATTCTGTTAAAGCATAATGCTTAGTTATAAGCAATTAAAAAATGTAATTTTTTGGAACATTTTGTGGGCAATAAAATTGACCTTTTAAGGGGTTCAATTTTGTGTTTGCCACTTGATAATGGGACAAAATTGCGAGGTCTGTCACCAATATCCCTCGCGTAACTCCGAAATACAGTATTAATAAACAATCAAACATAAAATTATTTTTACATGTAGAAGATGGACAAAATGAACAGCGCCTTGCCTTCCCTGCTTGCTTCTGATTTTTTAAAAAATAATCTTTTAAATAATAGAACATTGTTATAGTATACAAAATAGCCATTAAAAGGAAAAACGATATTGAAAAAGCCTTTGAAAACAAAAGGATGACGAAACGTTTAAATAAGAGAGATCGAGAACTGTCAAATATTTTTTTTAATCGTCTTAAGACCACAATCCACATTGATGAGAAAATAAATAATATTAACGAAGCATGGCTCTAAAAGCTCATGAATGATTAAATTCATGAGTACATATAAACTTTGTTTTTCACATAATTCTTATAATATGTTATACATTTTAATAACTTTTTTAAACATTTATATCTCACTATTTCTGCTTCAATTCTCAATTTTATAAGTCTCAATTCTTATAAACTGCTTATATATATTTTTTTTTGATTCTGTGTTTATTTTGTATTCTATTAACTCTACTTTTTTGTCGTCCTTTGATCTTTTATTTCATTTTTATCCTCAACCCACGCTCACTTGATTCTTTTATTGGCTTTAAAGTAAAAAAATTGGTTTTGAGTATTTTTAACAAACCTACAACCGTTTTTCCTTTTCGAAACTTATTTACTTTAAAATCTCATTTGTTATGAAAGTCATTTCGATCTTAAAAAATTTGGGTTTCTATTTTCTTTCACTGTCTCTATATTTTTATTAATGTTTATTAGAAATTGACGCTTTTTTTTATCACTTAGTATCCCATTTTACTGACTCCAAGTTTTCCTTTATTGTTTTTTTTCTTATCTTGCTTAGAGTACTGACTCTTGTTTGAGTTCATAGGAAAATTTAATCATTAAAGCAAAATTAAGTAGTTATTTTAGTAATATTTTTAACTAATATTTTAAACAGCACTCATAAGCTAATTAGGTAAAATATGCAAAATGAAATATTTTTTCCCTGATGGGTTTCATAAGGGCAACTAAGCCTTCGTAGCAATTTTATGGTGGCACCATCTATTGGTGGCTTTCGCAACGAAATTTGGACACTTAAATTAATTTTAATTCAATGAAATATAAGAATGTGTGATTTAAACTGATTTTAAATTTTCCCACTAATCAGTAACTTAGTGTCTGAACAATTACAGAAATACAGAAGTTCTGTGCAGTGTTCAATATGACAACTTTTGAGGTTTGCTGTTTTTCAATATATCAAATAATAATAAAGTAATCATATTTTGTACAAAAAAGCATAAAATTATGCGATACGTGCAAGTTCTACAAAACAAATTTTCTTAACAGACAAATATACCATTTAAGCTATCAAATTAATCATCTGTATTATCTGGCATACATTTTAAAATTTCAATTTTTTTTCAAAATTTATATTTTTAAAAATAATTTTATTATTTTACTAATGAAAACTTTACTAATATATTTTTTGAATTATAATCTGCCATTTTCCAAACTTAGTATTAATGGAGATTTTTTTATATATAAAATACATTTAAAATTCAATAATCAATTGAATAAAACTATACTTTAAAAATTTCAACATTAAAGTGTTTTTTAATTTCAAAAAATGTGAAAATTATTACAATTTTCTCCGAAATTGAAAAAATTCTACTTTCTAGAAATCCATTTTTAATCGCAATTATAATAATCAGAAACTGTAACTTTTCAATTCAAGCCAACTAACAATCAAATAATTTTAAATATATTTTGTTGTGATTGTCAACATAAATTAGAAAAAAATATAACGATTTTGATATTATTTTAATACAGTCTAACGATCTATTTTTAATAATAAGATCTACATAAATTAAGTTAACGCGCAAAAATTTAAATATACGAAAAATGTTTAAGTATGAGTTTGCTTTCAACAATATTTTATTTACTCTTTAAAAAAAATCGAATGTAGTTTAAAAAATTTAATTAAAATTGAATCATATTTTTTTTTACAAAAAATTTAAAATTTTAAAACAGTTTTAATCTATTAAAAACAAATTAAATCACGCGATAAATCCACCACTTCAAAGATACTTCATTCAAAGGCTATTTCACAAAATTTTACGGAGCTTATAGAATTTTATTGCTTATTTTTTCTAAACTTTTTGTAGCTTCAAAGGGCGACATTAATAATCAACCAACACATTTATCTGTTTGTGTACTTTTTTACTTTGATTTCTTTCTCCCCCTTTCTCCCCCCTTTTTTTCTCTTTATTTTTTTCGGAGTTCTTTTGCATGAATTTCTCTACATAAATTTTGAGGCTTTATAAATTTTCTTTTCTTTACTTTACAGCTATCATTAATTTTTGCGCCTATAATTTTTATGTAATTATGTTCTTTTAAACTAGTTTTCATAGCATTTTTTTAATATCATCATTGTATGAGGTTATTGTAATTCTTTGAGTATAAATTTTGTAAGTCTAAAAATATATTCTAAAATATCAACAAAAAAAATATGATATTCAAATAAAAATTTTGATATAAAAACATTAATGCATTGATTCACAATCAATATTAAATAGCTTCGTCCCAGATTACAAAAGAAAAAATATTCTCCAAATACCAATGGTGAAGTTTAACTGAAATGTAATAATTTGTGAAATTTAAATTTTTATGTTTTCTCCGATTTTTTTATGAATATATATATATATATATGTATACATGCATGTATATTTGTATAGATATATGAAGAGAAAATACCTTACCAAAATCAAAAAGAAAAAAGATTGAAATATATATAATAATCACTCAGGTTACAATACCTCACACACACACAGGTAACGAGATTAAATAAAATTAATGAGAGATTTAGTTTTATGAATTTTTTTTATTTAAATTAAAATAATACATCAAAATTGAAGGATTTTGAAAAAACCTTTTGAATAAATAAAATTTTTAATTAAATCCGGTAAAATTAATTTTTTAAATTTTTCACTAAAATATTAGTGCATTAAAGAGTTAATTTCCCCATAGTGTTAAAATCATTTGATTATTTAAAATGCTGCTTAGAGAACTGTATTCCCGCCCATTATCTAAGAATTAGTTTACCTTTAATTTCAAACATCTGTTTTTATATTTTTAATCGATATGCATGGGATGCATTTCCCTCCGAAAACAGTCTCAAATTTCTGCATCATAGCACTAAATGACTTTTAATACAGGAAAACGTACGTAATAATTAAAAATTGTTTTAGTAATTCCGAATAACTTCAAATTATGCATAAAAATACAATGTAATTTCTGGCAATACATTCATATTAATTTCTTGTTGATAAATAAATTATATTAGTCGATTGTAAGGTTAATATAAAACATAGTTAGTTAAAAAGTATTATTTTAACATTATCTGCTTGAAAAAACTATTTTGACGCTTTTTACGTTTATGATATGATGTAGAGTTAATCGGTAATTAAAAATGTAGAAATTAGTGAAAGTTTTCAAAATAAATGTATATGTTTGTGTAAACGGAATTAAAAAACTTCTTAGATTCAATCTTTTTAAACAATTACATTAAATAAATAACGAACAAATTATTCTATTAGTGAAGTAACATCAAATTTCAAGTATGTGGAGTTATCTATCGGTTGATGGAAATTCTTATTTTAACCTATTTCTGTGTTAAGTTCGAAAGGATATGTTCATCGTAATTTTTATTTTTATTTTATTTAATTATTGAAGCTTTTATCTCATCTAGAAAATATGTTTTTATTTCCCTAAAAATTCTGGCATTTTTCATTCGTTTGTATTCTACATAGAATTAATGTAAACGAAATCATTTTCCTTTTGGGACTCTTAAATGTATAATTCATTTGATTTCTAAGTTCTGTTTAGTGTAATACGGTTAAATCATGTGCTTAATTATCATTAATTAGAACGTATGAAATTGTAATTACGCAAATTATCTTCATTTTCCTAAATTACGATGCAAGTTATATTAAATTGTTATGTCTTTTTCTTGGTTAAATTGTTTTAGAAAAATTATAAGCTTTACATATATTTTCAAGCTCTAATACTACGATAATAAAGCTTGAATTTTATTTTTGTCGTTATCAAAAATTACACTATTAATTTTAAGCTGATATTTCCCTTAAATTTGGAAAATACTCTTGATATTATTGTTTTTGTTTTGACTATGTCTGTTAATTTAAAATACTCAATTTACAAATATTAACTAGAAAATTTAACATGGAAATTAAAATTTCTCTATTGGATTGTCCTTATAGGGAAAAAAATCTAATTCAAATAAATACAAAAAAAGAAAAGATTTGACTATGGTAAAAGTTTTAATAACTCAAAATAAAAAAACTTTCATATGTAAATAAACAATAACAGATACTATTAATGGAAGATATTCACATAACAATAAGTAAAATATGCATTTAGATATTAAGTTTTGAGTATACTAACCTTATCAAATACACATATTTTACTTTGAAAACATCTAGGAAGCATATAAAAATTGAAAAAGATATTAGATTCAATTTATGTGTTAAGATGTAAAAAATTTGAAATTGATTTTTTAAGTTGTTCAAAAAACAAGAAGTGTTTTAATATTATAAAATTTCGTGGTTTTATTGTAATTCATTTAATTTTATTATATATACCATACTTATTAACTCGCAGTTTATGAAAAATAAACCAATAAAAAGTATTTGTAATTTTATTAGCATTTCTTGTTATTTTGTTTCGTTTTTCCTTTTTGCGATTCCTCAAATATTTTACTTAATTATCAGAAACATTTCGTTAAAAACGTAAAGAACTAAATAAAATAAATTTATTTTAAAATTAAATTCGAAGGAAGTAACTTGGCAAGGTAACATAAAATATACTCTAAATTTAGAAACATATTTTTGCCCAATATATTTGTAAAATTATTTCTATGAATGAAATAAAGCTCATTGTTTATTTAATAACTAATAGATTTGTAACAAATAAAATATTTACATAGATCTTTAGATGTATTTACAATTATGTGCTGCTAAGAGAAAATAAATTTATTTACAATAGCTGAAATATTTTTATCATTCTGCTCAGCGTTAAATATTTATTTGACTTATGTTAAAAAGTTAAAATTATTTTATTCGGATTATTTAATTTAATGCGTTTAATTTTGAAAGGGAGTATTTGAAGGGCAAAAAAATTCGTTTATATTTCAAAAGGTAAACTATTTATATATTTAGAAATGAATGGTATGAATTAAATAATAATAAAATATTTTAACAAAAGAGAAAACACTTTGATTACAGCATTATAGCAAGAATGTTTACGAACAAAATCAAAGGAGAATATTAATAATAAAACGATAACAATACTTTTGGAATATTAAATAATTTATAAGGTAAGAATTTTTACAAGTTATTATTTGAATGCAACTTGAATATTAAATGAAAAATAGTATGTAAACACACATATAATGCGAAAATTTTACAAACAATAAGAAAGAAATTTTAAATTTATAGTAGATTATTTTTATAATTTTCCTGATTTAAGTTAAATGTTGCTGTTTTGCTGAACTACAGATAGCTACATGCTACTAAATATTATTGTCTCCTTTTGACGATTAATTTCTCTACAAGTTTTATTTCTCTCTCTGTATAAAAAAAGGTTTTCGTGATGCTGTAATAAATTTAGCTATACATAAGGCATAATCAGTAAAAATGGGTCTTAAAAAGTTGAATTTAACTGAAGAGGAGTGTCGAAAACGATTTGCTTGGGGTCCCTTCCCCCTTATACCTTCCAGTGCTTTCTCGAAAAATCAGCTTATGTCATAGATCGAGATGTTATAGATTTCTGCAGTAATTTCCAGAAGCATCCTATGGTCAACAAATCGCCAAATTCAGTGATTAAAAATGAATACTTGCCAAAATTTCGCCAAGTTTCCATTGAAAGAAAAGCGTTGCTTGCAATTATTAGAACTACATAATACATGCAAATTACAGTTCTACAATTTGAGCAATGAATATAAACGGTTTTATAATTTGTATAATGGGGGTATGCGACGTTAGGTGGACAGGGGCTACCCCCCAGTTCTTGGTTAAAGTAATATTTAAATACATTTTTAACTCAGTTAATTAAAGGTTTAAAACTGCAAAAGGGAAATAATGTGTACAATTTTCAGTCTATTGCTATAACATCTTTCACATGTATTTATCACCATATTCTAAATTTAGTTTATTAATTATCTAAACACACTTAAATAAAGGCATGATTTTGTATAACTATTTCATGCTTTCGATATTTTTCCACTAACTTATATAGCAATGAATTTACAACATCAGTTAAACATGCACGCATTCTATGTTAACTACAGAAAACTAAACTGATTTTAGATTAAACTCTAAATGCATATAATATAAACTTTATTATTGTATGTAAGTTTGTTTGTGTTTTATGACATTTTAAATAAGAAAATATAAGCGAAATATTCTAAGTTTATAACTTCCTTATTTGATAAATCAAATCTTGTCTTTCGAATTTTTTTCGTCATATATTTTCTGCAATTAAAATTACTTCTAAAGTTAATATAAGAAATAGATTTACATCAACTGTTTACGCTAAATTTTTTAAAAAGTCATTCTTTTATGATTTACATAACTCATTGTTACAGTACAAACATATTTCGGAAGAAAAAGCTCCATTAATTTACACAAGAAATTCATTTATTGAATGAGAATTTATTTCTGTAATTTAAGAGCAAAAATTTATATACATTCTTTGGAAATATCTCAATATTAACACTGTATTGCCCAAGGAAGTCATTTTGACTGCTTTTAAATTTCAATTAGAAAAACAATTACGTATATAATGACACAATTTCTTAGAATTTCTTAGAATATATTTTTTGTACAGGTGAAGTAAATTTCTTTTATTGTTAATATTTACTAATAACGTGTTATATGACTGTAAATAATATAAAAAAATATTTAAAATTAATTTTAAACACATTTTTTACACGTTACTTATTCTTTCACAATGCAGTCATTTTGACTGCTTTAGGGCAATATAGGTATATACTAAGTTTCAGTCTTTCTAGTGTTAATTAATTTTTGTTTAAAATCACGATTTGAGATGTTCAACATTTAGTTGATAAGCAAATGGAAAAGAACTGAAAATTTTAGGTTTTATCTTTCTCCCAAACAATTTAAGTGAATATTACTAAATAAAGAATAAATTATTTCAATCTAATTAGTCATTAGATTTGATTTCGAACAAAAGGACTAATTCCGAATGCATTCCTTATCATTTAGCTAAGAATAGGAAGAAATTATTTGATTTAAATAATGGGAGAAAATGTTTCTAATTAAGTGCAAAGAACTAAATAGAGTTTTTTACTCTCACTTTGTATTTATTATATTATTCATTGTACATTGTGAGGATAATTTTTCATTCTTTTGTATATATTATCTTGAAAATTACATTTGTTCGGCTTTCGTCTTAAAGAACAGAAAAAAGTTAATAAAATTGAACGTTATTATTTGTTGAAGAAAAAAAATTAAGAATTAGACCTGTTGTGGTGTATTCAGTGTATTTAATGTTTTTAAAATAATGAAGGCTAAAGTTTTTCATTCTAAATCATTACGATTTCATATCTACATTCATTTTTATTGCATTCTATTGGTCGTGTTTTAATAAATGATTCTATTTAATATTTTTTTCTGTTATAAGTTAAAACAATGCATTGTAAGTATATTCTACGATATTCAGAATAAATATTTTTGAAACTCGAAAAACTTTCATACAATTTTCAATAACATAGGCAAACATTCATAAATACGGATCATGATAACAATTATTGCAAATTTTCGAGCAACTTATAATTTATATATGTATAATAAAAAATATAATAGTGATAATAAATTTCAAAATAAGGAATCTGGAAACATGATAATAAAAGGACAATACAGAAAATTTGCATTTAGTGCATTACAAAATTAAACTGTTTAATACTTTTTATTAAAACAAATTTACTTGAATGTTTAATTTACTACAATATTCATAAATTCATTGGACATTTTCTTTTCTTTTGAAAAACCATTGTGTATTCTTATTTTGATTTAGATTTGTGTAGGTGTTAGAGAAGTACGCAGTGTCGAAAATAGAATAAAAACAAAAATCACTTTGTTCCACAAAGTTCTTAAAATATTAGATTTATTCAAAAAATCTTTATAAAAGAAACTTTGTTTAGTGAGCAAAGTTATTGTAAAACATTTTTATAAGACTTACTTTACAGCAGGACGTATGCATTAATAGAAAAGCACATATACTCACTTTTCAATCGATTATATAATGAGAATAAAAATTAAGCTTACAAAATTTTACTTGTAGTATAAGTAAAATTTTATAGATAAATAATGCCTAGATAACAAAAGAAATTGTAACAGCTCTTAACACAAAATTATAAAATTTTAACAAGTGACTTTTTTTTTACTCTATTTATTTTTTTACACTTCATTTATATAAAATTCTTACTTAATATGCACTGTCTACAGCTTAAATTATTTTAAATTTTCTGTAACGCTTAAAGTTTCACTGCGCATGTCTGTTTTTTACACTTTCAAAAAAGGGCTTTAAATCACTGTGATTGATAATTTACACAACGTCAATTTAAAATATCAGAACAATCAAATAAGGTATACAAGAAATTTATGAGGTCCGTAAAAATAAACAACGAAAATGAATGAAAGAATTACAAAATACTCACAATAAGCTAACATATTATATATTGTTTACGCTTGTCTATAAAGCAATGGTTCTTAAACTTTCGATCGCCCCCCTCCTTTATGTGTTAGTTTAGCTGACATCGTAGGTCCCCCAAGATTTAGAACACCCTCCCAGATTATCAACGTATGGCTGAATGATTTACAGGCTAATGATAATCCTAAGACTTCCTCAGCTATATATACAGACTTTTTTAACGCTTTTTCCCCGTTAAACCACAAATATCCAATTTTAAAAAATTACATTGGGATAATGGCTATTTGTAGTAGCAAACAATAAAGAAATTGAATATTTTTGATCGAAATACATAATCTAATAGAGTTTTTCCACTGGGGGTAATTCAGTAATCTAGTCTAGGATGGCACATCTTTCAATTTTTCCACGAGACCTTTTAGAGAGGGAAATAGCATTACATGAGATACCCCTTCCCCCAGAAAAATGCTGAGGACCCCTGGGTTCCGCAGACCACAGTTTGAGAATCACTGGTCTGAAGTATTAATGAAGATTTAATGTATTAAAAATGATATTAAACTCAAAAATTTGAATATTTTTAAAAATGATTTAGGATATTAAAATATTTGTCTAATTTTGCCTTGATCAACACTCATGATAAAATTTTCATATATGGTGATTTTATAGAACTATTACAGATATAAAAGATTGTTTGAAAGTAAGCTTTAGTGTTCTAAAATTACCGAAAGTAAGTAGTTCATACCTCAATGTCTACTTATTTATCAAATTCCTGGTCATTGACCTTCTGGTCATTAGGCAGCTAGCTCTCCGATACTTTTTTACAATACAGTCTAAGTTCTTAAGTGCAGATTGTCCAGAATCACATAAAATACATAAAGGTGACATAGTCAAATTAAAACGAAACAAATAACCGCAAAGACCGTCGTGTTCAGTCAATAGTATAAATTCAGCCACAGCAGAAGCACAGGGAGAGTAGGAGACACAGTCAGGTATAAATACACTGCTGGCCACCGTAAATGCAACACCCTGTAGGAAGCACGCAAATAACATGAAATTTACAACATGCATTAACGGAGGTGAGATATGCAAATGATTAGAATTTCAGCGCAGACACACATCACGCACGCCTGTGGTGCCACCTCAAAGCGCTATTTAAGGTTTGGAGATTTCGACGATTTCAAGTTCGGCAATTGTGTTTTGCTTGTGGGTTTTTCAAAAAAACGATCAGTTATGCCTCGTAGAAAACAGCGATCAGCTTTTGATCAAGTATCCGAGTTCGACAGTTTGCAAACCAAAAAGAACTGAAGCGCGGTGGCCCTAAATTAGACTTTAATGGAGTTTTCAATACTGGAATAACGTATTTTTTAGCAATAAATTGATGTTTTGTGTTTCACAAAATCGTTAAAATATGCATGTTTGGCGCTGCTTTTGAAAAGTTTTAACTGAAGATTGCTTGAATCTCGCAGTGAAATTTATTTGATCAAAAATAAATCTCCCTGACATGAACCTTCTATCAAGATTTGAAAAGTGTATGAAAACAGAAAATTTAGGGAAGTAGTGTATTTTGGCAGAAAGGGTAAAAAAAAAAAACAGGAAGGGAAAGGTACAGAAGATCTTTTTTGGAGATTTTATCTATATCAATAAAAATGTATCTCGACACAAGTCATGGGCAGCACTGCATGGCTTATGAACAACTCAATCAAAATACTGTCATTGACCAGATTTAATCCCCAAAGAGAAATATGTGCTGCTTAATGATAAAACATTTTCATGATTTAGCTCCATAATGTTAATAATTCCTAAGGAAATATATCTATTAACTATATACAATGTTTTCGTTTAAATTAATTATATTAATTTTACATATTATTTAGTTATTTATTTATTTTTTAAATTCTTATTCTATTTTTTTTTGAGATTTTAGGAAAAAATATCATAAAAACCATACACTGTCACACACATATTTTTCATAAAATTTTAAGTATACTATCTACAAAGTCTGCAGAATGGATACTCTCTCTCTCACACACACAACATTTGAATTTGAATGATTCATTTCACTGAAATATACGCCAATCTTAAGCAACTTAGTAGACAATTTAAAAAAATAATGAATCAAAAAAAAAAAAAAAAAAAAAAACATTTTAAATCAATAACCTGAAAAAAAGATTACAAGTAAGAATTTTACGAAGCCTTAAATTTCAAGGTTACAGTCACCATAAAAGGAAAATCTAAACTCAATTTTTAAGTCTCCTTTAAAAACCTTTTTTCCTTTAAAAAATGGCTTCCAGCAGATTCTCCTATGCTCTTTAAATCCAAAGTATGAATAATGTCACTTTTATTGCAGATTTCAAAAAGAAATCTAAGTTTGTTCTTGGGTGCATATAGTTCCTAATTTACTTTATGCATTAACGTTTTTATGCCTTTTAACTAATTTCCGACTTTAAAGTATTTGTGATGTAGAATTCCTAGAATTTTTTTGCTTCTTAAGTGAGTTGCAATTGTCTCTAATGGAAAAGGTTAACAACGGGAAAAAAATATGCTGCACTTTTTTTTTCTACTGTGAAAGACAAAATCAAATGAAGAGCAAAAAATCATTGCAAATGTTTAAGGGGTCGTGTAAAAAGTATTTTTCTCTCTCATCCTTACATTTGATTGACGACAAATAAAAAAAATGAAGCAGGCTAAGTATTTTTTGAAGGCATGTAAGGAATTTCTGCTTTTATTTCGCATTTAATGATTGATACAGTTACTTTTGTACTTATACAAAGAAATAGCATTTAAAAAAAAGATAATTAGGTAAATATATTTCGAATTGTATATTTCAGTTATTATTTAATTACGTTTGAAACAACCGAAACACTAACTGAAAACACTGCTCTTGTATAAGTGCCTTGCTTTTTTTTTTATAAAAGGAACATTTTGAATAATTTTACATATTTGGATAATATTATTAATATAAACTATATATTATTATTTAAATTATCTCATTTTATTTTAATATTATCATTAGTTTTGTTAAAAACATTCACAACATAAGAAGGTTTGAACCATATTTTTTATTATATCGTTACCAAATTGTGCATGTTTGTGCACAGTTAAGTAAAATAAGGGAACTTTTGTTTTGGGTTAAGTCAGCGTTTCTCATATTGTGGGGCGCGACCCTCCTAGGGGGCGTGATAGCCCAACGAAGGGAGCACGAGCATTTCGAAAAGTCAAATATAAAACATTATTTAAAAATAGTATTAATTTACTGAAGGAAAGGAAACAAAATACGAAATTTCGCTCATATAATATACACTCATGGACAAAAAAATTAGCGCACCAAGAAATAATTGCGGGATCGTAACGAAATTTGGCATGAAGGTACATGTTAGGGAGATATGCAAATGATTAGAAATGCAGCGTGATTGCGCATTACATATAGACGGGAGAGGGCGTCTAACGTCGTTTTCAATTGAGTATAAAACAGGTAACCAAAGCTTGTTTGAGTGGGCTGAATCGCTTACAAAGAAACTGCAGGTAGGCATGCCATTACGCCGTTTTCAAAGACAATATGAGCAGCTGTCGCAGTTTGAGAGGGAGAGAATCATCGGCATGATGGAAGCTGGGTGGTCATCTATGCGAGTAGCTCATCAATTAGTCCACTTTAATTGTGTTGTGAGGACGTGCTGGGACCAGTGGATCCGAGAGATGTCATTTACACGAAGACCAGGCTCAGGACGCCCTCGACAGACCAATCGTCGAGAAGACCGCCACATCGTAAGAAATGCACGCGTACAGCCAACTGCTTCGTCGGCCGCCATCCAGGTACAGGTAGCACCTTCACTATGGGCCCCTGTGTTTTCTCGAACCTTACGCAGGGGCCTGAGGGAAGAACATTTGGGATCGCAGCACCCATTACGTGTGCTGCCCTTGACGCCCAGTTTGGAGTGGTGCCGTGCGCGACGAAACTGGACTGCAGCAGAATGGAACCAGGTCGGCTTTAGAGACGAATCCAGATTCAATCTCAGAAGTGATGACAATCGTGTTTGTGTGTGGAGACCCCGGGGTCCCCATGGAGAAGCCACAAATAAGGAAATTTTTCTCTGAAATAAGCAATTCCTTCGCAAACACTATCAAGGCCTTCTTATTGCATTCCAAACACTGCGGAATAGATTTACTAATAGAACGACAAAGTTAAGAACCGTAATTCGAAAAGCTGTATATATTCGTCCGGGGCACTTACCGTACCCGTTCGGCTAGACGAATATATACGAGGATGGCAGTTAACGGGTAATCTAAAGTAGTCACGTTGTCGAGTGGTTAAAGTCTTATACTTGTAGCCGTCGTTGCTTCTGAGAATCATGGGTTCGAGTACTGGTGCCACTGAAACCCCATCATGCAGAAGGGTAGATGCACATTTATAATCTGTTAAAGCTAAAAATCCTCCCTTAGTGGACTTCTTGAGGCAGTACGATCCCTTGACTAATGTCCCAACAATCATACACACAGGGGATACATTCCACACACACACAGCCAAGTCTTACTACAATATCGAGGAAAGAATACGCACCTTCTCGTAGCCCTATTACACGACTTCGTTTAAACTCAGTGAGCTGATGATAATTGCTTTTTCGTCTTTTTAAAGGCATTATTGGCTAACATCAACTCAATACGCCAAATTTCACAAATAAATAACACTCACGAACTGTTCACCATGCATTTAAAGCAACCCTGACTTGCACGTTCTGAATGGCACTACTAGCGCCACAGTTAAACGCGATATTTAAATCAATGCCATCTAACGCGCCTACCAAATTTCGTTGATCTAACACAAGTCTTTCTTAGTATTGGAATTTTTTTTTTCTGTCAGTGTATTTCATGTTTCACTTCCCTTATTACTTAAAATCAAAGTATAAATAAATCTCTCTAACTTTTTTCATAAATGTTTTTCTCAATATTCAGTCGAATTATTACGAGTTCAACATTTTTAAGCATTAACATAGCATAAATCTTGAATCAGCTATTTTCAGCATTACAATACCTTAAAATCCTTTATTTTCAAGCTGCAGTTTTAGTTCTTAGGTATATTCGCCGCGTATAACTCGCGCACCCTCTTTTTTCACAAAGAAACCTGAAATATACGTGTGCAATGCTTTTATGTCTTGAAGTCCTTTTTGTTCGAGGTATTATCGCCCAGTTTTAGAAAAAAAAAATAGTATATTTCTACAGCTACAGCTCTTTAAGTTCATAAGGAATATCATTTCTTTTAAATAAACAGTATCTAAATATATGTAGAAGACTTAATTTTTTTTCATATATATATATATATGCTCCTCTTTTTTTTATTTTTAAATATTGCGTTTTTATACCCAGCGTATAATGTGCCCCCGTAAATTTCGATCTTATTTTTTGTCTTAAAAATGCGTGTTATATGCCCGATTTTACGGTATTTTTTTAAGAAGTAAATGCTTTCAGTACGATAAAGCCTTGTTTGAATCTTCATAATGCAATATACAAGTAAATAACAAACTTTCTTGGATTTTTTTCCAAGTGAGAGTGATGAAATTGGACAAGAAAATCTCTCTGTCTGAAACATTCATTCTAAGAATTTAACCCTTTTTTTTCAAGGAGATCTCTATTTACAGTTCTCAACATAAAATGAAAACCCCTCTATTTCATAAAAGGGAAGATAATTCGATATGACATGGGAAAATAATATATAAGTTGCAATTACTATTAAATTGATGTCTACAACTAAACCCAATGTCAGTATATTACTAAAAGCATCAGCACTTACACAAAAGAATTGTAGTAACGCTTCCTACATTAAGACTAAATTCAATTTAATCAGTACTAACTAATTCCTCCTGATATTTCTGTTACAAAAGCATCTAGAAAGTTTCATTTATAAAAAAAAACTAGAAGATGGAGCTTATGCTTTCATTTTTGATCATATCACAGAAAAATCAAGAAAGGGGTCCACTGGAAAAAAATATAATCGTTAGAACAAAATTAAGACAAAAAATATAAATTAATTAAAAGGAGCAAGTTTCATAAGCTGTATATGATTTTCCAGAAGAGAAAAATAAATTATAGAATAAAAACATTGAAAGGATTATGCACTTTTTACTTCAAAAGCAATATCAATCTAGATATGAAATTTAAAGGAAGATTACGCTCATTTAAGGAATACGTTTTCCATATCCACAACTTAGACAGACATGAAAGTAAAAAAAAAGGATCAAAATCGTCATTTGACCCAAATTCAAATTTACGATATCCGTATTAACATTCGTTGTATATAATTCTAGAGAAGTGGTTATCAAATTTTGGTCATTGTTATATTTATCCTGATCGCCTTTCTATAGTGCTTCGATTGGGACTCCTGCAGTGTGGTAGGATTGATACACGTTTAATCTGGGGTCCTTCCATACCATCAGCTATATTCCAACAGGATAAGACGCAACCACACGTGTTACGTAGTATTCAAGAGCTGTTCTTTACCCATCAAATTGAATTTCTACCTTAGCCAGCTTGTTCTCCTGATCTATGGACAATCAAAAACATTATGTCCATGCTGGCACAACAACTAGCCCGGGATACACCCCCCGCTGCTACTAAGGTAAAATTTGGCAATATGTGGAAGCCGCATGGACTGTTGTATCCGAAGAATACATCCAAAACTTCTTTGATTCTATATCAAGGCGGCAGCGGTTTCAGCCAACAATGGCGGCTACACTAACTACTGATTTTTCCATAATCTACTCATCACAAGAGGCTGTAATTTTAATCGTTTGATATTTGTACAACATGTTCTTTGCCAAATAAATTTTGCTGCGATATCTTTGGTCCTTCTTGGAGCTGCATTTTGTGTGACCAGCAGTGTAAGTGTAGTTCTATACGAGAATATTTTTCATTGTAAATGATACATATGAAATATTAAAAATTAATGTCAGTGCTGTACATTAAACAGAATATTGCTTTAATGAATAAAAGTAAATTAAATTTATAAACTATATACCACGAATATATACTTCCCATTGATATGAGTGGCACTTATAGCTCAATATTTAAAATTTTCATTGTCTAATTATTATCTGTAACTTCATTCATTTGCTCCTATTATAAACTGCTCACAAAAATTATGAAGGCAGATGGGTTTAAAGAAATTTTATGAAATATGTCTTCCGATAACTAACATAAAACAAAACACTCATAGTCTAAGTGCAGAAATCGTGATTTCGTAAAAGCTATTGTTTTTCGTTGACTGATGTGAAATTAAGTCTTTTGGTTGTTGTTTTGAGAAAGGTTACTGGAAAATTTCATGACAGCGTAATCTAACGTAAAACAAAACACTCATAGTCTAAGTGCAGAAATCGTGATTTCGTAGAAGCTATTGTTTTTCGTTGACTGATGTGAAATTAAGCCTTTTGGTTGTTGTTTTGTGAAAGGTTACTGGAAATTTCATGACAGCGTAATCTATTAGAATCCAAGGCTTGGCGAATTATCAGGAGACTGGAATCCAGGCAAAAACAAAGAACTGAAGCGAACGCTGTTTGAGTGGCAAAAAGTGTCCTTGCAAGACTGTGGAATCTATTCCAAGAAACAGGCCATGTTCAAGGGTGGCCAGAACATAGTCATCCACATGCTACCACAGCAATTAATGAGCGATATATCCTGTTAACAGCTCATTGAGATGGAACAGAAAATGCTATGCAGATTCAAAAACAGTTTATTTCGGTAACAGGGAGAAGGGTCTCAATCCGAAATAGGCTTCATGTGGCTGATTTTTATGCACGTAGTCCAATAACAGTGGCGTAAAGTACACTTTCGCACCCCCCCCCCGCATCGCGATGGGGGGGGGACGAAGCCTATGCTATGTTTGCTTTTCCACCAAGTTATTCCTTTGTAAGATCTGGCTTGGGGCCCAAAACCTAACTGTGCTGGGGGGACCCTAATATTCTCAATTTCACCATTGTCCAATAGTGTGTTTTCCTTTGACAGACACCGTGGTTTCGGAAAAAGTGGACCTCTTAGCATCGAGATTGGATCCAAAATGAATGGAGTCAACTGCTGTTTACCGACGAGTCTCGATTCAATTTAGAGTGTGACATCAAATGTGTTTTGTTTCGTCGAGAAAGGGGCACACAAAATAATCCTATATTCGTTCACTAAAGATCACATTTAAAGAGCGATGTTATTTGATGGTATGGGCTGGATTCAGCATAAACGCACGTAATGACGTATATTATTTTGAATGGCAATTGGACGGCTCAAAGGTATCCAGATGAGATACTGAGACTCCACGTCATACATTACGCAGCAGCTATTGGTCATTGATTTCTTTCTTTAAATGCAGGATAATGTGGAGAGTTTTCTTTAGGCTTAAATAATACAACGTAGAGAGTAGCTAGCAGGCTCACCTGATCTTAATCCGATAGAGTGTGTTTAGAACTCACTCGGACGACATGTTGGTACAAGTCCAAGGCCTCCAGTTACTTGTAGAACAGGATGATCGAACCTCTTCAAGACTGGAACACAGTATTCCCCAAAGTCTCATCGATAGCCTTTTCATATCCATACAAAACAGGTTTGTGGCAACTTGGCTATTTGGAGCCACACACCATATTAAACATTCTGTATCATTTCCAGGCAATCAGATTTTTTTTTTTTTTTTGTAATTTATATAAAATCAAATTGTTGCCTTGAAGCATTATTTTATGCTCTTTATACCGCTCCAAAGAATTAAAGTCCTAATACAATTGTTTTTTGCTTTTTCTTGCCTGTATTTCGCTTCTCCTGTATTTTCCATATTATGGTCATACATGGCTATCACGCAACAGTTTCTTCACCTTTTTACTTTTCCCCCTATTTTTTAGCAGTGTAAGTTTAATCAAAAATTAATAGCATCAAAGAAAAAAAGAAAATTCCCGAAGGTTAAACTGCAGTTGTAAATGAACTGGCATCCTAATATAGCTTGTTTCCAATAAAGCTACATTCATCTTATTTTGTATCTTTATTGATTTAATTTTGTAATTTTTTCTTTGTGCTGATTTTGTAACTTTTTTTTTTTTTGTTTTGTTTACGTTACTTCATTGTCTTAGTTTTATAACCTAATTGTTTGATTTTGTAACTTCATTGGTTGTATAGTAACTTTTACTTGGGTTTTATTTTCTATTTTATTTGTTGTTTTTTTTCTTTTTGTTTCACTTAAGTAAGAACTATGTGGTTCATGGAAGATTATTTTATCCGTCTTCAATTAAAAAATTTTAAAATAGTATCAAAAAAGAGATCCAGTCTGAAAGAAAAAAAAAGGATTTTACAAAATAAATACAGAATGAAATTTTTGCACAAATAAAACTTATCAAAATCGAGAAAAAAAAATATGCCGAAATTTCTACCTGCAGTTTGATTTTCTAGATTTATTAAATCCTGTCAGAGACAATTTTTTTACTTCACGTTTTGACTATTACTTTAAACATTTGTACCATATAGGTTTCATAATAGTTTACATGAATGCTAGTAGTATCTTATATAAGTTTTGTTTTCTTATTTATGTAAATAATGCTATATACTGTCATTCCTAAAGTAGAAGAAGCAGCCAATTGAGAAAGCAACAAAATGTATGGACATAACTAACCAAATGTTTGTTAAGCATAAATTGCAAAGTATATCCTTTTTATTTTAATTTAAATTCCATTTGATCTTTTTAGTTAAAATAATAAACTATATGCATAAAAGTCCAGTAACTTCCTCAAGTAGAAGGATTTTAAAATGCAATTGTAATTCTAAGCATGAAACCAACTTCAGTGCCCACTTGATTCAACATTTAAAAAGTACTGAACATCAATGAAGTCCAACATTTAAAATGTGTTGAAACAAGCGTCAATGAGTACTTTGCTTTGATTTGATAAAATAATAATAAAAAACTCATAATATTTTAAAAGTTTTGGGACAATTTGAAAAGCTCCCGTGTATAAGGAATATAAATCATTTTGTTTTATTATTTGTCTTAAATACTTTTAGTTTGTAGTCTTTAAATGCATGTGCAGTGTATGGAGTCGAGTTTTAATTTAGGCATACCGAATTAATTTAACAAATTTTCTTAAAATTGCTTTGAAATATTCAATGGAGATCGTGTTGTCACCTGAATCAAGTCTGTTTGAGAGCAATCAATAAAAAAAAAAGAATCACTGTGGATTCTTACTTATAAAATGCCTGCATATTTTAGACCAGTTTTTTTATATTAAACTACATACTTTGAAGTATTTGGATATTCTGGGTCGGGGTGTATGACAAAGTGCCCAGTCAGAAACGATGATAAAAATTAAATAGCTCCAAAGGCGTGAACCACTGCCTTGGCAATGTCCTAGGCCTAGTCCGTGCATAATATGTCCACGTTACAGTCAGTGTCACCTTTGAAAAGGGCATGAGCAATCGAAGGGCACCTAAAAAAGTTTTTAGGATCCAGCTGCATGCCCGGGCAGCACATATGTTCTTGAGCTGTTATGCAGGATCTTCATGCTTTTAAGGTATCCGACTACCCTAAAACTGTGAATTTATCCAAAAATTGACAAATTTTTTTATGATTTCATTTTAAGGGCCATCTTATTAGTTTCATAAAAACACCAAATTTACCATTTTCCGTTTACTAGAACAAAAACTACATGTTTTAGTAAAAGCAGATGCCTTTACTTTAAGCAAAATGGCATACTTTAAAACGTGTTTTACTCGAAATATGATTTTTTGAAAATAATCAAACAGGATCAGCGATTGCTAAAAAAGTTTTGAACATAATTAGCTGAAATTTTTTCTGTAAATTCTGTATAATGATAGAATTGTTTTAACCTCCAGATTTATCAATCACTGTTTTATTACAAAATTTACAGTCCCTTATGTGAATCTAATCACTGTCTCTTTTTAAGCATCTTCATATAGTAACCGAGATAAAGTGCTCTAGTTTTTGTAAAAAAAAATGTCTCTTATCCTGAAGGTCATTTCAAAATTGAATAATATAGCAACACATTAGATTGAAAAAATTGAAGATTTGTTCATAAACCTTTGGTGCAGAATGGGCCGCATTTATGCTATTTTTTGTCAATTTTTGCCTATTTTTTCCAATTTTAGTAATAATAATTTCTTTTTCTCTTCTTAATTTTAGCACATTTTTCTTAAAATGCACTAAACAAATCTAAAAATAACAAAAAAAATCCCAATATCTCCTTTTTTAAAAAAAAAAAAAGTTGTCGCAACCAGTCGGATACCTTAAAGTGTTTTGTCCTTTTGTCCTGGTTATGGTCGTCATTATCTTACGGTTGTAGTTTTATTTTGGCAGTGATATTCTGTCTATAATTATAAATGAGCTTGTTCCTGAGAATTAATTTCCTCTATTCAAATAGGATTTCATTTCTGACAAAATATATTGGATTTATATCTGATCAAGCTAAACAATAGAAATTTAAAAAGAATATTTATGTGAAATTAAAAATATTTAAGGAGAGATATTTTTAAATTGAAAGAAATATTTATTTTTTCCTTTTATAAAACAAGAGGTACAAAACCGACTTTTGCCTGGAAATTACTAAGTGCTGATCCTTTGCATTCAATATAGCAATGTAAGAGGGACAGTTAAACTTCTTTTAAATCCACATCAGTGATCTGAATTAAAATCATAAGATCTATACGTCAATTTAGCGAAAATATTAAAATATTTCACATTTCGTGAGTGTTTCGAATTTTTTTTTTAAATCCCTCAAATGCCATGTGAATTCCGCTCGTTTTAAGTTTCTGAATTGTCTTAAAGTCAAGGTTTATAAATTAAAACAAATTGCACAACATGGATGTAATCCATATTGTTTCTTTTTTTTAAATTAATCTTTTACATGCAGCGTCTATGATTTTAATCATTGTAGTAATACACAAAAATTTTGTATGATTCAAAACTTGATGGATCAGTTTATTTAGCAAGAAAACGTGATATTAGTTAATTAATAATCAGAATCGAATTCCCCTGTTAAAAAAATATTTTAATTAAAATTTTGGAAATGTTATGAAAATTATAATTTTAAAATTGTAAAGAATTGGGACAAGTCCAAGGTGTAAAAAAGTATGTATATAAAATTAGAAGAATAAATAATGAAAAAAAGTACAAAAATCATAAAAAACATATTAAATACTTAAAAGGAAGAAATTTAATATAATTAGATAAAACAAATGGAAATAGAGGAGCCCAACGAGTCAAAGAGCAATTTCGAGCTTAGAACCGAATAAGTGGGGTTAAGCTAATCTGATGGTATCAGCTTTCCCCTTTGCGACGTGATAGGTCAATAAGAAAAAATCCAAGTGCAATGTAGAGCAAAAAAATCCAAACAGAAAAAGAATGCATTAAGAAAAATTCCTAAATAAAGGAATGATAAGTTAACCAATTTAAGCTTTGCGGTATATCTTAAATTCTTAAAAAAGGAGTCGTAAAAATTGTACTCGCAGCACTTTTCTTAATGCATGAAAATACATAGTTATACATATATATATATATACAGTAAAATACATTTAAAGCGAAAACGTTTATGATGAAATATCGGTTAATATGAAATAATACAACAATCCCGACAAACTACTATGTATTTTCATGCATTTTTTTCTCTTAACACTAAACAAAAATAGCTTAATACGGAAATATTTCCCTTCTGAGAATGAAAAAATACGGAAAACATCAACAGGAATGAACTGTCCTACAGTATTATCGGAATAATTCATTGCAGTAGATGAGGATAATGTATGTATAGCCCCAATTAGCGCTGACAAAGACACATTTTAGAGTTTGTTCAAAGCTAAAAAAATATCATTGATGTTGATTCCATCAATAAAATTGAAATGAATAATGCAACTCCAGTTCCCACATCAACCGAAATGAGTATTATCATGAAAAGTTTGGGCAGTTATTTACACGCATATTCAATTTTGAAATGGATACCAAAAGGGACGACATCGAACAACGAGTAAACACTTTGAGGCTGGAAAAACAATGCAAAGAAAAATACCACAGGCTATTTTCCAAAAACTCTACTAATGTTTTTTTTTTTCAAAATATTTGAAAATTTTGCATTAAATTTCTTCAAGTTCTTGTGAACGGTTTTGTTTAATCAGTTTTTACTAAATATCTGCATATATACGTACCTATGTAAATAAAACAAACTCTAATAAATTTAATTTTGTTAATATACGTACTTTTTTTAATATCCTTTAATACGAAATTCTTTTAACACGATAAAACATTTCAGTTTCTTCAATTTCATATTAAGCGAGTTTCAGTGTATATATATATATTAATTTTAGTATTTATTACCTATATTCATAAAACATGATTATAAGTAATGGGCAAAAGCATATAGAAACAAAACATAAAAAGAAGAAAGCTAAAAGCATCAAGGCAGAATTACATTCCAATAATTCAAAATGGATGCCATTACATAATGAACATCAAAGGCTGAGGATTGCTTTTAGTGGAATTAAACTAGTGGCTACCTAACTTCTCCTCTTCCGTTTAGGGTACAGAGCGAAATCCATGTGAATATAGTGGATTGTTACTTTGAATTCATTACAATGTATCGAAAATCGGCCATTTCTAAAATGCAGTCAAAATTGCACAGTGAACAGTATGGATCAACGAACAAACAATTTTCAAGACGAAATATTGTTTAACACGAAATAATACGATGGTCCCGACAAACTTCTATGTATGATCATGCATTTTTAGCGCGTTTTTCACGTAGTGTAAAAAAAGCGCTATTAGGACGCAAATTTCGTCTTCGTCTCGTCTAGTCCTCGTCTTCGTTCCATATTTTGTCGTACCTTTTTCTCAGCCAATAATTAACCGATTGACCTCGGGTTTTCGGCATTGGTCGCATTTGTGCCTAGATGAGCCGAATCATATTTAAATTTAATAATTTTAAAATGTTTTTTTAATTTTTTTTAAATTTAATTTTTTTTTAAGTATAGTACACACTACTTTCTGTTAGTAAAAAGTTCATTAGTTGCATTATTGTAGAATACAACATGTGAAAAACGCGCTAAAATTACTTGGCCATGCCAATGATTGATATCTTGTTTGCTATTTATATTGCAGAAAATAATTTTATTTTGAGTCTAAAAACTATCTAACAAAAATTAAGTCTTTTTCCATTACTTCGAAAATTCCCCCTCTTTGGCAGTACTAAATTTTCAAATAACAGTCGAAGCTCTATTTTGCGAAATTTTTCCAGGAACCAAGAACATTTTATGATTTTCTTCGTAAAATAACATCCAAATAGCGAAGTGCATTTCCTATTTAACGAATTTTTTTTTTTATTCGATTTTTTTCCCTCCTTTTTTTAAAAACATTTCAGGAAAATTTTTCAAATTAATCTTTTTTTTAGCACATGTCATGGTGGTCAATAAATTCAACTAGTTTTACCAGGTACCTAGCTCACCTAGAAAAATAAAATTGTCGCAGTTTTTCAAACAAGAAACTTCAATAAAAATCAACAGATTTTATCAGTAATTAAATTGAAGGACACATGTGGTTCTGTAAGATTAAAATTTCTGGTTATAAAATAATGTTAGTTTAACACTACTTGTAGGCTTATTATTAAAACTGTCATAAAAAATTCATTAATTTTATCATAAGATTATTTTTTTAAAGTTTATTATACTGTTTGGTTTTGAAAAAAAAAATGCTTTCTTTCTTGTTTTCTCTTAATAAGAAAAGAAAATCGCTTAACACGAAAATATTTGTCTTCTTAAGAAGGAAGATATTAAAACTGAGCCGACACGGAATGAAATGTTTGTAAAAATATCTGTATTATTGGGCTGCCCTACTGTTTTATATTAAAGGAATTAATTGCAGTAGAGGATAAGAATTAATGTGTATGCTGCCCCAATAATGGCAAACAGACATTTTTGTGTTAGTTCGAAGTTTAAGAAAATATCATGGAGGCAGATTCCGACAAGGAAAATGAAATGAATAATGCACCTCCTGTTCCAACGTCATCCGAAATGAGGAGCATCATGAAAAGTATGCGTAGTTATTTAGGCGCACATTTTAATGGTGGAATAGATAATAAAATGGATGGCATCGAATAATATAATGCCAAAAAAGATAATGCAAAGAAAAATAACAGATTATTTTCTAAAAACTCAATAAATGTTTTGTTTTCCAAAAAGGCTTAAGAAACTTTTGTATTGAATTTCATTACGTTCCTGTGAATGTTTTTGTTTCTTTGATTCTTATTAAATATTTGTATACATCCATATCTATGCAAAAAAAAAAGGAATCTAATCAGCTTAATTTTGTGTTGAATATATATATATTAAAAATATTTCAGTCCACTCAGTTTTGTGTTACACGATTTTCACTGTATTTTATTATTTTTTGACATTGAAAGTATCGCCATCTGCGTACAAAAAAGGGAATAATTTGTAAATGACGAAATTTCGGAATACACCGTGCACGTAAATGTGGGTAATATTCTGGTTTTTCTGCCATGAGCTAAAATGTCTTACAATTTTTTTTAGATATTGCTTATCATGAATTTAGAAATTCAACAATTTAGCACATTATTAATTATTATATATATAGGTTCCATGACAAGGGAAAGAAATTTGTCAGCTGTAAAAGAAATTCCGAAGGAAATATTTTTAACACGAGTTGTTTAACGAATGTAAATAGTCTTTAATTAAATTGATTCAAGATGACTATTTTCCTCTTGAACTGGCTTTACTTCAAAAAATATTTGACTTTAATTTTAAAGTAGAACAAATTTTAACTTATAGTTATGTACTTTAAAAACGACAATGGAAGAATTTTAGAATATCTTAAACTCGACGAAGAAAAACCACAATATTTTAAAGGAAAATCACCAATATTTGACTTTTATTTTAATTTTAAAAAATGCGTTAGAATCCCGTATAAAATATTTTTCAGCTATAATATAATAGGTATAATAGCATTTATTTCCCTGTGGATTTTACAATGTTTCGTCATAATTTGTTTGACATAGGAAGTATTAATTTGTTTTTAAATGTGTGATCTATTTTAGCATTGATATATAAATATTAAGTGAGTATTTGTGTGTAATCCATATGTAATTTTTGTGCAGTAAAGTAGATTTAACGCAAAAACGCTTAATACGAAATATCGCTTAACATGAAATAATATAACGGTCCCCACGAACTACTATGTATTTTAATGTATTGTTTCTCTTAACAAGAAAAGAAAATCACTTAACACGAAAAGATTTCTTTTCTGCGAATGAGCAAAACACCAACTTGGACTGTATTATTCGACTGTCCTACTGTATCATTGGACGAATTTGTTGCAATAGATGATGATAATGTGTGTACAGAGCTGCAATTATGGCAGACAAAGACATTTTGGAGTTTGTTCAAAGCTCAAAAAATATTGCTTAAAAAAAATTCCGACAAAAATGAAAAATATTCCGACGATGAAAATGAAGTTAATAATGCAGCTCCAACGTCATGCTGAAATGAGGAACGTCATGAAAAGTATTCGCAGTTATTTAGAAGCATATTCCAATGGTGAAATGAATGGAAAAAAATGGACGACATTGAACAATTTGTAGTCAGTTTGATGTTAAAGAAGTCACTGCAAAGAAAAACACCAGATTATTTTCCAAAAACTCAATAAATGTTTAGTTTTTTAAGAAATTTAAAATTTTGTATTAAATTTCTTTAAGTTGTTGTGTGTGTAAATGTTTTTTTTTCCATTGATTTTTATGAAATGTATGAATATTATTACAGTTGTAAGAACCTAAAATAAGATGATAAAAACACTTATCCATCCTCTTTTCTTATGTGCTTTATACATTAATTTTATTACATGCATATATTACTGACGCATTTGCTTAATGTAATAGAATAGTAAAAAATTTCTTTTTAATGTAAGAAAAAAAATTCTGAGAGATTTCCCCATCATAGAAAATCGACATATTTTATTGCAATTACTTCCATACATTTATCTCTATAAATTTTCTTGTATAAACTGCATTCTGTATTTCAAGTCTTATACTTCTATACTAAGTGGATTTTCCACTTTAATACTTAAAGTGAAATTTTTTATATGTGTATAAAATATTTTTAAATTTAAATGCGTCACAAAATAAAATGATTCAATTTAAAACAGCCATATGAACTCACTTGTATATCGGAACCTTGTTTCTGCTTATATATGTATTTTGAGTGCAAAATACTTCAAAGACAGAAATAAATAAAATGTTTTATATGCATAAATGTAATTTGCAATTCTTTAAAACTAGTTTTATAATCTTCGGATATGGAACTTTACCACGGTCTTTTAAAAAGAACTATACATATTGGAACTATACAAGGCGCAAAAGCACTAGATGTTTCTTGATAGATAAAACACATATTAAAAATTACCATAGCTTGATATACTTATTGATTTCAAAAAAATATACTGCTGGGAGAAATTTACCTCAAATACACTGGCCAATGTGCTCTACGCATTTTTGAAGGAAAAAATCAATTTAATTGATATTTGATCGCCAACTACTTCTCCTTTCGTAGCTTTTCACCTAGACCCTTTTATCCAGCAAGATAACAAGAAATCCCTACATCCTGTATCCATGACAACGTTATCTCTCGGTCGCTTTGCAACGATTTCCCATTCTTTTGCACATACGAGAACGTTTTTCTTTCGGCCCCTCTAACGTTCGGAATAAAAACAATTTATATCTTCCAATTTTCTTGCGTGGACAGAATATTCCACAAATAGAGGTGAGGACATGGCTCTCCCCCCCCCCCCCATCTTCACCTCTTCTGTCTATTTCTCCACAGAAGGATTTTCCAGAAAGAGTGGTTCTCGAGTGTAGTTTTGCTGTTTTAGACCTGAAATAGAATTTTCATAAATTAAAAAAGTTTATCCAATTTGATATATTTTTGGAAATTGCAAAGATTCCTTTGGGAAAAATTATTTTAAATATATATATTTCTTGTCTTAAAAATTAGATTTGAACTAGTATTTTCTTATTATACATCATATTAATATAATTCTGTTCAAGTACAATACATGTATCTGTTTATCATATATCACGTTCTTTTAAAATTCGAAAATATTTAATAGATGTTAAATTAGTTTAAAAATGGTTATGGCATTATTTTAAGGTTAAAGCAGTGGTTCTAAAACTTTCAATATTTGCGACCCGATATTCAATTATATTTTTCATCGCGTCCCTCTGTCCATACAATAACAATATATTGAATTCAATACCATAATTTGACGCTAAATCTACAATACGACTTTAACCTCTTAAGTGACACCCCCTATAAATAATCATCTCGCCTAGCCAAAGTATTTATTACTCCAGAAGTAAATATTCGTCTTTCCAAAGTACGATCTTTTCTGTACACTGCTATCCATAAAATTGTTCCGAAGGTTTTGGAATGCAATAAAAGGACATTGATAGTGTTTGCGATAGATTTACTTATCTATAAAATGACTTTCATATTTATTCCATTTCTCCTCCCCCCCCCAAAAAGAAAACACATTTGGGCGCCTACCTGGAAGAAGACGGCATTGGGGAGCGAATCGTGTAACTTTTAATCGCGTAACTTTAAGGTAGTTAAGGGTATTAATTATAAACTGTACAAATTATCAAGATAAGTGTTAAATCTTGTATATAATTTTATTTATAACAAGCCCATATAGGGTCACTTATAATTATTGAACTTGTTCTTAACTTAGTATTATTAAATTCATTATTAAATATATTGTGCTGTACTAATACATTTATAAGTGTATTATATCAGTGTAAATCTACATTTTATTTTTTATTATATCAGAATGTATTTTCTTTGTTTACATTCAACAACTTAATAATTTTTTATATAATGTTTTGTGTTCGATTTTTCAATATGCTCGTGCCCCCCTCATAGAGTTATCACGCCCCCTAGAGGTGGGTGCTCCACAGTTTGAGAAACGTTAGGTTAAAGTGATCTTTTAATATTATCCGTTTTTTAGGCAAAACGAAACTGGCAAAAGCTAGATTAAAACTCGAGGAACTTTGGGGTGTTCCACATAGATGGAACTTGCTTGGTTATAATTCAAAATGCAATTGTAAAAAATAAATGAACTTTCATTATTACAAGGTTAGGGTTCGATATTTATTTTGCCCCTAATAAGCGCTGGTCAATAAGATATTAGTATATTGAGATTTTAAATTGAATAAAAGTTGGTGAGTTTTATACTTATGTCAATCGATTCTTTACAGTGGTCTACAAACTGCGTTCCACAGAACCCTGGGGCTCCACGAGTCCCAATAAAAAAATCGAAACGAAAATTATAAATGTATATGAAAAATGAATTCCATTTCTCTATGAAGTTTGCATCTAAAGATTATCCTGCTGTTATGTTGTTGTTACTGATGCCACCTGTCTGACGTAGTCAGATTGAGGCCCACGAAATTCATCATGGCAACGGGCTAAATCTACGCCTGTCGTTAGCCTAAGCTTTGAGCCCCCAAGAAGGTGATAGTACGATTTTGCTCACACAACACGATAGATGGCGACACCATTCGGACCCACTGATTTAACTAACACGTTCTCCATGTGCAAGATTATCTGTTCATTTTCAGTGAAAATTTTACTTAAATATGTATTAATTTTACAATACTATTTAAATTTTTTACTATAATATAATAAAGAAATATTAAAACGTTGTATCTCTATATATAAAGATTATTACCTACTAGATGTGAATATTCTATTGTCTACCATGTATGGTACCTCGAAATAATTTTATAATTGTTAGTGCAATGTCTTGCAAAATTATATATTCTTCTAATGGAAAATGCAATATTTCTTGCATTTGTGTGGGGGAGGGGGACATGTAATAAAGGACAGACAACAACTTATCAACATGTCAACAGGTTCGATGTTTAAATTTAAGCAAGACAGCTTCTAAATATTACACACGTTGCAAATTCATATAAAATGTAATTCTTACATAACTAAAAATATTTTAGCCATTCAGAACAATGTATTTAAGTGAAAAATATTTCTCAATATGAGTGGCTACAAAAACAAAGTATAAAAACAAATTAAATGCAGAATATGTAATGCAATTGTTGATTAACCACAATAGACTTAGACTTCGACAGTTCGTGTGAAAAAATACAAGTACACATCCCAATTACTAAACATGATGCATGGGTATATGGCACTTGGATAGCAAATTAATATTATTAATGAGTAAATTGTATTAAAATTAATAATTAATGCAATATTTTTAATTGCCTTTACGTAAAGTACCTATTATATTATAAGAATCTACATATATATAGCTATCTAGGTGGTGTCACTGTTTTTTCCTAAAAAAAATTTTATTCACAATATTCATCTCTATAAAAGGAACCTTATTATTCTCACTATTCAAACTTTCATTTTATTTTACTGTATGGTGTTCCATCCACGTGTGATAGATATAAGACTAATTTTTCAACATGGCTCTGTTTTTTGTTTTTTTTTATTATCTCGAAAGTTTCTGCTGTACGGGGAAGGTGGATGCATAAAGCATTGCGTAACCTTAAATTCGCTGGCCTAATTCAACGACAGTCCTAGAAATCATAATAGGTCTCCATTTTAGTCCGAAGACTCTTTTGGTATCTTCAATTTTAATAGATCTACATCTCTGTTTCTTGTTTTGTTTGCTTTCATCTAATTTTAGTTCTATATTCTTTTTGCACCATTTATTTTCTTGATATGTTTCTTGGAATCCAATTTCTTTTTAGCCTTGTTGGAAGTACAATTTTGTCTCCTATTATCTTATTTTATTTTATTATACTATATTTTTATGTGTCGTGAATGGTGAGTGGACTGTTTCATTGTTTCCATTATCAAGGTTGTGTTTGTAACAGTTGTTGTAGTGATGAGGAAACGTTTAGTATATGGAAACATCTTCTTAAGTAGCATTCAAAATTCATTTGCAATCACACACATACATATCAACTAGACAACACTTAGCGTTTCGATATCAGGCAAAAGACAAAAGCCGGCTGGCACGCACATTACACAAAGAGAGTGATTTTCCAGAGTCCTGGAATTCATATGAAGTGGCAACAGGAAGTCTTGGAATCTGCGTGACTTCGGTGGACGGAGATTATGATTGGTGGAAAGATATTGTTCAATAGATTCTGAGTAACCTTCTTTTAAAAACGCAAGCTGTTAATTTTCAAGAGATATGGTTACGATTATCCCGTTTTGCGGTAAGCTATTAAATTATTTATGAGCTAGTCTTGAAGGCCAGGAACATTACAAATAAAAAAGTTGTGAAGATGAAATTTTAGAGAATTATTACATATATATTGCAATAAATATTATCAGGAAAAAGACCTATTCATTATAGAAGTATTTGTGTTTCTTACGTATTATACCGTCGACCAATTTCTCCAAATCAAAAGACGTCGCCAATACTAAAAATGCTACCAAATGCTTTCATTGTTATTTTTACTATGCTCCAACAACCGTGAGAATGGTTTCCAGTATTAGTTGTATATTGGCGAGGTTTTTTTTATTTGACAATCTTGTTCAGTGATATAATACGCAAGAATCATATTTTTATCAACCATTTTTACAAATTAATGATCGTATCAGGAAAGGTCACATCCTTTGGAAAAAAAATGTATGTGTATTTCATTGACATATTTTTAACTCGGAAAGAGCTTCAAATGTAGAGCAGATCAACAGTTTTATTCAAAATGTTGATTATCGTAATATTCGAGGAAAATATAATGAAGTACAAATACATAACACAAATCCTGAACATCCTTTAATCCCAGAAAAATGCTTCAGCAAAAAGGATATTCCATTTCAAGAATATCTTTTACATAATGCCTATTCTAATACGCAGTTCAGAATCCAAGCTATATTTATACATCAAAATCTGCACATCCACAAATATTCGTACGAAATATTTCTAGTACTAATTCCAAATGTGATTAATAAAAGTAATGGATCGTCATAATTCATTTCCTGGAAATGGAAGTAATATTCTTCCCCTTCAAGATAAATGATGTTTGTAATGAGTTTCCCCGAAAATAAAGTACACAACACTGATTCCAGGTATCACAGTTTTCATGGAAGAAATGTTCCACTTAGTGAGGAAAATTTCTACGGAATAATGAGATCCATTTAGATCATTTATGCTTTGGTACCTTCGAATGAAAATAGATACAAAACTTTGGATACAAATGATATTTGTTTTGGTTGCATACGAGCTGCGATTGCTTTTTATTGATTCAGCAATGGTTAATGGAACACTCACAAACTTGAACATTTAGAATAAATTTGGCAGACGATTTTAAACTTCCATTTTGAAATATTTCTTTTATTTTTGTGAAATTCCGAACAATAGATGTATTCCTTGGAAGCTTGAAGTTTAACATCGATAATTTTTGTGTCGTTAGTGTTATTTACTTTTTAGAATTTTAATTATAATATCAAAAGAATCGAATAATATTGATACCATCGAACAAAATATTGATTGCATTATTGAGGATTTAACCCATTCAGGACCAGGTGATTTTTCCAGTTAAGCCTAACTTCATTTAAAAATTCATAAATAATCATTACTTAAATTATATATGCCGAAATTTGTAGTTTATAATCATTCCAAATTAAGATCACGCCGATATAATTACGAGCCTGAGAAGGGGCAAAACACAATCTCAAATATTATATCATGTTTTCTGAAGTGATCACATATAATAATAATGAATAATATTGATTAATGTTGAATGAAATTGGGGTAGAGTTTGTAACTGGATTATCAATAGTATATAACGTATAAATATTTAACTTAAATAAATTTGTTATTAATCAATAATTTAAGAGTGTTTTCTCATTTGATAAATTTTCTCAAATATATTCGAGTAAGGAGCTTTCGTCTAAAACAATGCCGAAATATACTGTTTGATACAGCTCTTTTAACTCAAAGCATTTTAATATTTTTATTAAATCAGTTTATTGATCATAAAGTCTTTTCTATTGCATATTTCGATAGCTGATAGCATGATCCTATCGATATGAATAATGCAATCGATAGTATCGTTGCCATCAATAGAATTGCAGCTGTCGATAGTAATAGTCCTGTGGATAACATTGGCGCAATTGATAGTATAGGTTTCGTCAATAATATTGATTCTGGATATCAAAACCATCAGTTATATTGCTAGTATTGGTAATAGTAAGACCTTTTTGGAAGAAATAATGATACCGATAACTTTTGAATAATACGAATATAGTTTATGTAACACATGAATAGAAAAGTAAAAATATAATTGAAAGCTTTTGCTAAGATGTACTCGAAATTAAATTATTACAAATGTAATAGAATGCTACATTTACATTTTTAAACGCTGTAAAAACTTTATTGTATATTTTTTATAGGAAGTGTCACCACAGGGCTTCAGTCTTATTGCAATGGTCACTGATTACAAGATTAGATTATACTTTACTAAAAAATTAACACAACAATAAATTCCTTAACTATTCATTTATTATATTACATGTAATACATTTCAAGCAAAAGTTGTTTTTGTATTTTTAAGAACGAGTGCATTTACTTTAGTTAAAGTTATTCTTCCCTCATCCTTAGTACAGCTAATGATTGAAATTTTTTCATCGAAATCACTTCTAAAATTAGAATAAATTGACATTTACCAGAATTTGAGATTTTTTTATTACGTGTTGTTATTTAACTATAAATAATGTAAAAACATACACGTTTTTATTTTTTTATTTATTTATTTATTTTTGTTTCTTAAAAATGCTTTTCAAACGAAATATACGTTTTATGAATAAGAAAGAAAAAAAGAAACCATACAAAAACGTTATGAACTTGTATTTCTCTCTCTCTACATATACATACACTATCTGGCCAAAAGTATCCGGATACCCCTTAAAAAAGTGGTTCTGGCGAGTGACGCAATTTGATACATAATTGAAAGCTATAAAAGTGTTGGTAGTGGTTTGTCAGATTGTATTTATGCGTTTGTGAGGCAATGAGTAAGTCAAAGTAGCTTAGTGAGTTTGATCGTGGCAGTATAGTGGGATGCCACCTTTGTGGGAAATCAGTTCGTGAGATTGCGGACATTCTACAGAAGCCTAAATCCACTGTGAGTGATGTAATTGTGAAGTGGAAACGTCGAGGTAGAGTGAAACGGCAGAAAAACGAACCGGTAGGCCGAAAATACTTGGTGTGAACGCAGCCGCAGAACTCTGAAAAGGGTAGTGAAACAAAATCGCAAGTCCTCGTTGGTGGAAATTTCTCAGGAGTTCCAAAATTCATTAGGAATTAGTGTTAGCAGCAGGACTGTCCGTCGAGAGTTAAAAAACTTGGGATTCCATAGTTGTGCAGCTGCTCACAAGCCAAACATCACTCCACAGAATGCGAAGCATCGATTGCAATGGTGTAGAGCTCACCGTCATTGGACTGTGGACATGTGGAAAACTGCTTTTTGGAGTGATGAATCTCGCTTTACAGTCTGGCAGTCGGATGGACGCGTCAGGGTTTGGCGGATGCCCGGCGAACGTTTATTTAGTGACTGCATTGTGCCGACTGTTAAGTTTGGTGGTGGAAGCATAATGGTGTGGGGGTGTTTCTCGTGGTTTGGCCTGGGTCCGTTAGTTCCTGTGATTGGAAACATGAACTCTGAGATGTATGGAGACATTCTGGACAATGCTGCACTCCCAACTCTATGGCAATATTTCGGGGAATGCCCATTTCTCTTCCAGCAGGATAACTGCTCCATTCACACATTGAGGCTTGGACAGACGTGGTTTGACGAAATAGGTGTTCAAAAACTGGACTGGCCTTCTCAGAGCCCCGATCTAAATCGCATAGAACACCTTTGGGACGAATTAGAGCTCAGATTACGTAGCCATCCAAATCGACCATCCTCACTGCAAGCACTCACTTCAGCTGTGATGGACGCCTGGAAGGTAATTCCTATGGTCACCTATCAAAAATTGGTGGAAAGTCTTTTTAAACGTATGCAGGCTGTCATCCATGCAAAAGGGGACCAACATCATATTAATATGTGTCTCAGGACGCTCTAAGTCCATACCACTGGGTGTCCGGATACTTTTGGCCAGATAGTGTATATATGTAGCACATTGACATTAATTTATTAATTAACATACATAAACATTTATTCAAATAATTATTCGTACGTTATTTAAAATATTAAAAGCAAATTATTTGCAACTATGCATATTTTTTTACGATTACAAAAAGATTAAATTAGATTATTAAAAGATAAATTCAATGATTATAGTTTGTGATTCTTGTTTATTTCAAATTATTGCAAATATCTACCGATAGCTCTTTTTCAAATATTTATTCACTTTAAAAGTAATTATTCGTCAATTATTACGCATTTCTGGACACGCTAAGAGAATTTTAATTCTTACGCTTTCTTTGATTTATAATCCGCTCAACTTTCACAGTTAAGAAAAATTTCGTTATTTAATAAGCTTTAAAGTTCATTATTAGATTGAAGTGACGTCACTGGGCTACGAAAAGAAATCTATGACGTCAGAGTTAACTCCAAATTATCCAGGCTTCTATAACGTGACGTCATTCTTTATTTAGAATTACATGACGTCATTAATTTGTAAACAACTTCGAAGTCAATCAAGGTAAAAGCATTAGGATGAGCAAAGATCAAGGTATGCGGCAACGGAATTTGAATTAATCACATTACCAACGTTCAACCTTACATCTACTGCATTGGTTGGTATGAGTATTTGTATTTATTTCATGTTTGATTTTTTTGTAAATTTTGAATCTAAATCTCTCTATTGGTAGAAACTAAATCTTATTATGCTAAACATAATGGCCAAATGACTTGTCACCGTTCACTTATTTTTATTCTTTACTATTTACACAAAAATTTTTAAATTAATGGTTTTCATAATTTTTTAGTTACCTCCTATGTGTATGTATGATGTAAAGCAGATTTTTTTATGCTCAGAATTTCATAAAAAGTTAACCATTTAATTTTTAAGAGGAAAAACTTGAAACTTGTGAAGTGATTTTATAATGCTACTTCTCCTACAAAAATTGACGTACATATATGAAATTTGATTTACAAGTACGTCAAACTATGTATAACAAAAGTTGGTATAGGTTGTGCGATAACATGATTGGTATTCGCACAATACTTCTTTTTATGAATGCTTATTGAAAATTCTAAATTCAATTATTTTTTTAAAAATTACGCATTTCTTTCAATGAAAACTGTATACCAACTTTTGTTCCATGTATATTAGCAAATACTGAAAAAAATTTCCAAGTATTAGGCCCTGTAGAAAAAAAAGCCTCAGCATTTAAAATGAAGACAAACTGGTTATTTTATCTTTCTCTGAGATAAATGATTTTAAAGTTTTTATTTGCCATTTGGATGTGAATAAAAACAAACGTAAAAGTTATCACAACTCTAAATTTTTTAAACTTAGAGCTTTCAAAGTTTGTGAGTTTGTAAAAAAGTATATAAAAAAATAATTTAGTCTGAAAAATTTAGATTTGATTTTTTGGCCGATTTTTGTCGATTGAATCCTATTGTGTCCCCTTAAATTGTAAAATAGAAAATATCTATTTATGTCTGTTAAATGTATTTGTCTAAGTAATCGACTCTATTATTTAAAGTTAAGATTGTTTTAATTTTATAAAAGTAATTGTTTTATGATGATATCTACAAAAGCTATTAGTGAGTTTAAAAGAGAGCAGATTGTTCCTATGTGACCAAAAGCGTAAAAGTATCTGAAATTTCAAAAAAAAACTTAGAATATCAAACAGAAGCGTAATAAAGATATATAAGGCATATTTAACAAAAAGTAGCACAAAAGCTTCATCATCTAGGGCCCAAGAAAATGTTAAAACGTGATGAGAGGAAATTGAAGCAGATTGTGAAGAAAAATAAGGAAAGCAGACGATAGACAACTCGATAAATTACAAAGAAGTTCGATTTAAACTCTTAAGCAAAGATCTCTTCCAGAACAATATGAAGCTTAAATTTTTTTGGCTTTGAAAGTCGAGGACCAACACGAAAACCCTATCTGTCAGTTTTAAATCGATGATATCGTTATAGATAATCTAGAATGTAGAAAAAGTTGTATGGACCGATGAGAACCATTTTACAGTTTTTGCAAATGATAGCAAACAAAGAATTCTCGGGAACAACATGAAGCTCTTCATCCAGATCGCATACAACTAGTCGTGCAGGCTTTTGGTAAGAATTAGTGATCAGGAGACCAATGGTTGGAATGCAAACGGTCCCTTTATCTCTATAAAGGTAACAAAACTGGAAATGAATACGTATCTGATCTAGAAAATGTTGTTAAACCATTAATGGAAGATTGATTTCTACATTGTGAAGGAATTTATCAGGACGATAGCATTACACCCATCGCGCCATAACTATACAGACCTGGTTTAACCATAGCCTTGATGTATTTCATCATTTGAAATGGCCATCAAAAAGTCCTGATATTAGTGTAATCGAAAATCTGTGAGATGAATTGGAAAGGCATTTAAGAGAATCAAATAACCTTCTAACAAATGTCAAAGAGCTAGAAATCTCTCTTTATAAAGCATGGTCAGAAATCAATGTAGAAACATGTCAGAAGTTTATTTTATCAGTACCAAGACGAGTTAAAATATGTTCCATCCAAAGTAACAGGAGAAAGTATCAAATATTAGATGAGGTGACCAGTCATTTGGTCAGTATATGTATAAATGCATTATTATATGAATACAATTTTAATGAAGAAAGTATTGTGTGTATACAGAGGAATATGTTCATTGTGGATAAATTATTACATTAGTAAACAGAAATAGCTATCAAATGAATGCTTTTAACAATTCTGCAACTATGATAAAACTATTTTGAAACACATTCCACTACCTATGTATGTATGCATGCGTACAATGTGTGAATGTAAAACAGGGGTCGGCAACCTTTCAGCTGTGGCGCACCAAGCCAATCTACCAATACGATTCAGCGGGGCCCCACAGTAGGACATTTTTGAAACACTTCGCTTCCTACCAAAATTCCTGCAGAGTTAGAGAATGGATGTCAATAATATAGATTTACAGTTTAATTATATATTAACTTTGCCACATTTAAAAATATTTCTTAATATAAAAACAAGCAGCATAAAAAATAAATATTTCTTCAAAAAAATTTTTAAAAATCAAATTATGCATATATTATGTATTAAACACATTAATTAAAATAAGAAAAAGACAACAGAAAATATAAGTATTGTATACTTAAATTCCCTTTTGTATACTTAAATAAAAAGATAAGTAAAATTTTTAATGCAAAGGTAGTGCTTACGCCATTCATATCGCATAATCAGAGGTATAATTTATGACTTTCTATCTGACAAGATTCTGAGTATTCAGTTCTTAAAAAATTTCTTTGCGGACTCGAAATATTTTTCATATGAGAACGATTTTTTACGTAGATATGTAGAAACAAAAGCTGACACAAAAGTCTTCAAACAATTAAATCTGTCAAGCAATGACATTCAAAAATGAACAAAACAGTTACAAATTTATTTTTAGAGTTATCTTTCAGGTTTTTTTCGTAATTCTGGAAATATATTTAATTCTGAAGATGTTTGTCAAATAAGGTCCATTAAATATTTGTTAACTGCCCTCCACTCAAGTATTGATAAATTTATAGAGCAGAGTTGAGTGCTACTGAGAATTGCACAGCGTGCCCCAAGTGGCACGCGTGCCATGGGTTGCAGACGCCTGGTGTAAAACATGTTTCTTTCATTAGAACATGATCATTAGAAACGTGCAAAAGTTAAAATAATTATTCTGTTCCTTTTTCTGCTGTATTGCTCGGTGGCTTTACCTTTTCCCACAATTTCGTGCAATTTACACTCTTTAACATGTTTCTCATTTTAACTATTTAAATTTCCTGTTCTCAAATACTAATAGTTAAAAAAGAATTTTTTTTTTTTGAAGAAGAATTAAAAATTATTTTTTTATGTTAAAGATATTTATCTTCAGCTGAATCTAATCTACAACTTTCAGTTAACTATATTTTTGTACTACTACTTTACTTCTCTGTAGCCATTACTTTCAAACATTCTTTAATCATTATAAACACAAAAGATCTTTTCCAAAAAGTTAATCAACTTTTAAAATTTATGTTTTGAATTTATATATATAACTGCTTTAAAACGTTTTAAATTTATTACTTTTAACTGAAAATTTTTTTATTCTTAGTCGGTAAAAAAACAATGAAAAATTAATGATCGTAATGAAGTCATAAGTAACAGTCGAAAATTGAGTTGAGTAAATATTTTGATATTAATATAATGTTTTTTAGTGATCACATATTTTACATCGAATATAGTCATACCTTGACTGACGCAACCCCGACTTACGTGAACCTGGAGTTACGTGATTTTCAAACCTCGTCATCTTTTGTTAGAGCACTACACAACTCGATTACTCCTTTTTCGTGACCTGTTGAACTAATGAACATATTCGGAAGTAACTTGGGGAATCGATGCTTCACCATAATACTTTTTTTTTGGTATTTATTTCTTATCTACTGAATGTGTGCTAGAATTGTTACATCTGATGAAATTGGTAATTTGATTAAAGAAATCAAACTTCAAACCTACCAGGAAAATAAATTTAGAAGTGGATTGTGATCCCATTCAAGAGTTTCTGGATTCCCACATTCAAGAATTTACAACTGATGAGCCCATAGAAATGCAGGAGCAACAACAAGACATAGAAGAAATTGAGTCATTCGATCCAGCTCAATCAGAAGATCGAATGACGATTGAGAATTTGACAGAAGGCCTCAGTTTAATTAAAGAAGGGTTACAAATTTTAGAAAACATAGACTCCCACGAAGAGCGTATTTTTTAACAAAACAAGGAATAAAAAAAATATTGACATGTTGCGAGTAAATTTTGTGAGAGAAAAAAAATCTTTGAGCCGGTAGACGCTTTGTTAGATTTTATGAAATCTTATTCATAAAATGAACTTCAGCTTGCGGTTTTGTATTTGTGTTTTCTAAGATTTTGAGATTTTTTTTCTAAATTATTATTTTTTTTCGTATTTAGCCTCTACTAAAAATAATTTATATGTATTTATATGTGAAATTATACCCCGACTTACGCGAATATGCGGGGTTATCAATCAGTACCACCTACTGTGTGAGTTTGAGGTATTACTGTACTTGCATGTTTTTCATGAATATGTTTATTGCTGTATTTTGTGATTAAAATCAAACTTAAATTTTTATTCAACCTCGAGCCGTTTATACCAAACGATTTTAAAAATATATGCATTTCTGAATTAGCTTTTTCTTTCTTTTTTTGATTTAAAAGTATACTATGTTAGAAAAGATGGGTCATCTTAAAAAATGCTCTATTTAAATACTTCAACGCTGTAAATGATTTGAGTATTAAAGATTTATGAATTCAGAGCTTATTCGTTTACCCAGGACTGATTACATATTACCACGTGTTCAAGTGAAGGGAAGTAGAAATTATATCAATGTTTTAGGGAAATATTCAACCACTTAAGTAAGGAAAGTGTGAGCTATTATGATATTCTTTTACAAGGAATCACCAATAAATCTGTCCAAAATTCAATGTGGAATTCTTTTAACGAAGAATTACTAATAAATTTGTCACGATATAGGTTTTAATTTTTTTAATGGGAGATGAAATGAGACGTGTTTTTAAGAGTATTCCGAATTATGAGATATAAAGAAAATATATGACTACAATTTTAAGTTATTACATATATATATATATATATAAATCTGGCTTTCGAATAGTATTAATAACCAATGAATAAATAAAAAATTTTGCGCATCGGAGTAATGATCTTAAATTTAAAAAATAATAATGTTCAGAGCGTAAAAGATCTACACTAAATGCTAATTGACAGTAATCTAAAGTTAAAAAGGTATGAAAGAAATTTTCAACGTGCAATACAAAATTCAGACAAAAATGACAGGAAATGATGGGGGAGGGAAGTGTTCGTACACACATATCCTAAAAAGAACGATGCACATAGTGGCATATAAAGACAATTTTATAATATCAAAGCACGTACAATCAGATCTTACAAATGTATAATTAATTTATATGAAAAAATACCCATTATAATGACTTATAGGTAAGATTATGCATAAGTCTTATAATTAAGGGGGGGGGAAATAAGCATAAAATCAAATCAACAAAGTTAAGAGGATTTGAAGATAGAAAGGCGCAGAAAGGGAGAAGGAGAGCACGAAAATATAAATATTAATTACAACTGCGTGAATTTGATGAGAATATATAAATATTAAATGAAGTGCTATCATGGAGAACTCCCCGTTTGAGATTTTCTCTCACGCCCTGAAAAATTTCTCTAGTTAATAATATAATTGACGTTTTAAAAAATTATTGCGTAAAAAGAAAGATTTTGCTTGAATTCGCATGTTTAATAAGTGAATTAAGAAAAAGGGAATAAAAAATAATTTGAATAATTGCTTTTAATTATAAAGTTAAGAGGTGTGGAGATAGGAAGAAATAAAATTTTCAGTTCGGTAACACTTAAATATTCTCAAATAGTACAAATGCAAACGGTAATTTTAAGCTTAAATTCTCATACCTGCCTAACATAACTGGTTTTTAAGGGTAAAACCAACTAAAAATAATCATGGATGTAAAAAAAAACGTTATAAATTACCTTTACTACGTTTTAAGGATTTACGATGGTGGTGGGTATATTTTTTTATTATATCAATAAGCAACACCCCCTCCCCCGAAAATTTTAAAAATACCTTATAAAGTCATTGAAATATATATCGAATAAAAATAGTAGGTCTCTCACGTAATAGCTTCTTAATTTTATTTGCTTTAAAAATTTCTTGTTATAGTGCAATTTCATATGTGCAAAATACATGCAAAATTATGATATTTATGTGTGAAATATATATGACTAAAGTTATAAGAGAGAGAGAATGTATAACAAATTTTCTTAGAAAATTATTCAAATATACTTGCTCAAGAGTGTACACATAAAATACTTATGTACATTAATATTTTGTTAATATAAAAATATCTGTCAATATCGTTTTCACATATGCGCAAACAAAACATACATTATTGTTTTAATATTTTATTATTTTTATCTTAAATTTAATAATTACTTCCAAGTTAAAAATTTATATTTTATCAAGTCCTTAAATGCAATAAAACTAAAACACGTTTTAGTTCAAAAATTGAGAAATTTTAACTTATTTTTGAAATTAAATGAATGCAGTTACATCTTTATTGGATATTTGCAAATTAGAGAGGCATAGTAAAAAAAAGAGATGTTTGTTTTTTTAATTAAAAATATTGAGTATTATATATGCGTTTAAAAATTTATGCTCTTTGCATAATAAATTAACTCTCTTTCTAGTAAATTTCTATATTTTTAAGCACATGCAGTTATTACTAATAAGGCAAATTCATGTTTTTGCAAATCAAAATCACGTGATATGATTGACTATTTTCCAATTCGTTAATCTTTCCATTAAAATTAGCCATATTTCTTACGAATAAACTTTGTAAAATTTTAAAGCACAGTAAAATTTTTTAAAACAATTTTTTTCATAAAATATTAAAACATAACAATTTTAAAAACATAATTTGTCATAAAATTAATTATAAATAGGGCTTTAATTATAACCATGCTCGATAGAGCTTCATTTCAAATATTTTCGATTACTATACTTCTAAAAAGAATATCCAGTAAAAAAATTTATAATTTAGCAGATTTTGATCTCAGCTTGCATAAATCTACTACTAGAAGTTCTGGAAAAAAAGTTCTTTACTCATGTTTCCCGACAATAACATGCTGATAGGTCAGATTTGTGCATTGGCGCAGCGTACACACCCTCAAGCCCCGTATCACAGGGAAAAGGCTAAGATTCTAGGTGGCCCAAAGCCTGACTGACGCCAAGTATGTAACCCAAGGCTAAGATCCGACTTGGGCCACCAAAAACCTAACTTTACAGGGTGTGTGCGTGCATGCGTGTGTATGTGCGCGTATGCGTGAGTATCTATCTAGCAAAAATATAAAGCCGCGCATACATAGAACAGACCGAACCGAAGTAATCAAATTAAGTTTGGGAATGTGTGCATAGGACTACCTGGTATGTATGTCACAAATAAATAGTCAAATATTTTCAAAATTTCTAAGTATTTTCTTAATATATATATATATAGGAAATTTTTTCACTATTCAAATTCTGTCCAATTAGTGCTTATTTTCTAATTATGTTTTATCTTAAAACATTCATTTTGATTTTCTTATTTAATATTTGTCAAGGCATATTAAATTTCTTACATATTATATTTATGAATGTTCTTTTAATAATGTTTATGCTATATAAACACACACAACTAATGTTGTAAATTTTATATAAAAACATAAAGTATTTTAAAAATTTCAAAATAAATTTTTTTTATTGAGATTTGTTATTCAAGATAAAAACTTTATTTTTTTTGTAAATCTGCTCATTAAATTATTTAAATGCAACATGTATTAATTTCAAAACATTTAATATTTAAATAAATGTATATCTCCTTCCTCCATCCCTAAATGCTAAAAACTATATCAAATCTCAATGCATATAAGCAACTTTTCGGCCTTCTATAAACTAACCGAGCATTAAAACAGAAAAGCACGTGTCGTTGAAAACTGAAACTTTTTTTTTTATTTGGAAAAAGGCAACACTCTTCCTGAAGCCAACCTGTCATTGTTATCGTCATAAAACCCATGCATCTCTTGCGTCTTCCCATAAAAGAATTAAAAATAAACTCGTTATCCAAAACGTCCTCAACAGTTTAACGCTGTGAAAAATTACGGAACAAAACTCCACAATAATGAATAGGGAAAAAAAAAGAAACAAGGGGGAGGGGAGGTGAACAAAAGAGTTTCTCATCTTACAATCTCGGAAAAAGTTGTCTGCACCTTAGCTCCTCGCTAAATTACTGAGTTACCAGTATCGATTAAGTTGGAAGTAATCGATATGACGTGGGCGGTAGAGAAGTTAATAAGCCACATGAGGCAGGCGCGAGAGGGGAGGTACTGTTTGTCATCCGCAGATGTCAGGAATGGGACCGGCATGTCCGGGATACTTTTTTATGGGAGAGGTCCTTTATCCAACGGAGTTTGCAATTTTAGTACAAAGCAGTTTTATGTAGAAATATTTTGCAAAATTTTGTTTTCTGTAGCAGGATAGGGAAAACGATGAAAAGGGGCCTGAAATTGACAATGAAAACTTTTTGGAAAAGGTTTGCATTAAGAAGAAAAGAGTCTATGTGGGGTTTTTTTCCTGCAAAGCTGGGTGGGCATTAAGGTATCCGACTACCCTAAAACTGTGATTTTTGCCAAAAATTGACAATTTTTTTTATGATTTTATTTTATGGACCATCTTATTAGCTTTATAAAAATACCAAGTTTATCATTTTCCGTTTACTAGAACAAAAACTACAAGTGTTTTAGTAAAAGCATATGTCATTACTTTGAGCAAGATGTCATGCATTAAAACGCGTTTTACTCGAAATGTGATTTTTTGAAAATAATCAAACGGGGTCAGCGATTGCTAAAACAGTTTTGAACATAATTAACTGAAATTTTTTCTGCATGTTCTGTATAATAGTAGAAGTGTTTCAACTTTCAGATTTATCAATCACTGTTTTATTACAAAATTTACAGTCCCTTATGTGAATATAATCACTGTCTTTTTAAGCATTTTCATATAGTAACCGAGATAAAGTGCTCTAGCTTTTGTAAAAAAAATATATCTCTTATCCTGAAGGTCATTTCAAAATGGAATAATATAACAACACATTAGATTGAAAAAATTGAAAATTTTTTCATAAACCTTTGGTGCAGAATGGGCCGCGTTTATGCTACTTTTTGTCAATATTTACCTATTTTCCCATTTTAGTAATAATAATTTCTTTTTCTCTTCTTAATTTTAGCACATTTTTTTTTAAAATGCACTAAACAAATCGAAAAATAACAAAAAAAATCCCCATATCTCCTTTAAAAAAAAATGGTGTCGCAACCAGTCGGAAACCTTAAGTCGATCGCGATCGACCAGTTAATTGCTTGAAGATTAGCAGTTAGTGTAATTATATACTGAAATATTCAATATTGACTGACAGTTTTTGGTGACTAAATCTTCTATTGAATACATACAACTACGAGAACTAACTTTAGATGAAAATGATTTATTTTTTAATGTATTTTGAATTGTTTGATAATTATATATATATAATTCATCTATTGATATTATTACATTTGTATCTAGCGGTTTGCTTTAAACGCAGTCTTACAAGCGTAAGTTTTTTTACTGTAATGAGGAGGATAGAACTCGCGAACTTCGATTCCGTAAACACGTAATATACCACTGGACCAAAAGGATCACCTAAGTCCGGAGGTTGTTACTGGCTAATATAGGAATTATCGCTACAGTAGTTATATAAATTAGTATATATTCCATATTTATTACTAAGTTATAATATATATTGTAGAGAGAGAGACCTTTTTTTTAGCTTTTCACACCTACGCCACTGGGTGGACCGCAACACCTTGAAAAATTAGAAGTAGCCCGTACCCTGGAAAAGTCTGCCCGCCCCTGCTATAAAGATTTAGTTTGCTGTTAATTCGAAAACAAAGTAAACCGCTAAGGCCTTTACTCAAATTTCCTACAACAAAGCTAAAACCTTTACTATCGCAAAGCTACAAGTTTGAGTTAGGTTTCGACTGAGGTATCCAACTACGATCGGAACCATGATTTTGAAAAAAAGAGTATATATGAATAATTTTTTTAATATATATTTAGGGTCTTCTCAATTAGAATATACATATAAAATTGTTTTAAGAATGATTTTTTCTTTTAAATAGGGCTGTAGATTAGTAATCATCATTTCATACCTAGTTCATTCTCTCAGAGCTAGTATCCCTTTTTAATGAGGCGTCATATAGGTGGATACCAATTGACACAGTGTAATTTTGACACGCAGTCGACTCCCCAGAAGGAGGCACCTGATATTTTCTTTGCATCAAATTGTCAACAAGTTGTTCGTTGCCGTTCATTTTATTATTCTTTCACCATTCGAATGTGCGTTTACTTAACTGTGCATACGTTTCATGATGTTCATCATTTCAGATGGCGTAGGAACAGGAGCTGCATTATTCAATTCCTTTTCGTCATCGGAATCTGCATCATTGATATTTTTTGAGCTTTGAACAAACGTAAAAATGTCTTTGTGTGCCAAAATTGGGGCTGTAAACACATTATCATCTATTGCACTGAATTCTTCCGATGATACAGTACAGTCTAATAAAACAGAAACTTTCTCAAACATTTCTTTAAGTGGCTGGTGTTTTCCGCATTTTGTTCATTCCTAGAAAGGAAATGTTTTTCTGTTAAGCGTTTTTCTTTTCGTGTTAAGAGAAAAAATGCATTAAAGTACATAGTAGTTTGTCGGGATCGCTGTATTATTTCATGTTAACCAATATTTCGTATCAAGCGTTTTCGCGTTCAACGTACTTTATTGTAATTGATATTTGATTTTCGAAAAAAAAATTATATTCTTTTCAATCTTTATGCAAGCAATATCCAAATTATTGGACACTGATCATACAGTTTTCATACTAATTAGAAAAATATAATTTTTTCAAGTTAAATTACGTTTGGTTAATTTAAGGTGATTGACTTTGCTCGGAACCATGATTTTTAAAAGTATGTGAATGAATATTCACTACTGGCCATGAAAATGGCTACATCAAGAAGGCGACATGCTATAGATGTGAAATTTAAACGAATTCAAAGAAGGTGCTGTGATAAGCAAATGATTAGCTTTTCACAGCATTCAAACAAAGTAGGCACCGGTAGCGACACATACAATGTATTTAAAGAAATTGTTCAACCGGTTTCTCATACAAAAATTGCATTTGAACGTTGTTGCCCGGTGTAAAGTTGTTGTGATGCTTCGTGTAAGAAGCAGAAATGAGTTCCAGCACTTTTCTGACTATGATAAAGATCCAATGGTAGCGTATCGGGATTGCGGTTTATCGTATCGCAGTATTGCTGCTCTCGTCGATCTAAATCCAATAGCTCAGAATATGGAATCGATGGGTTCAGGACGGTAATACAGAACACCGTGATGGATTTCAACGACCCCCTATCATTAGCAAGCGAGAAGACAGGCATGTTATCCGCAGTGCCTTAATGGATCGCGGAGCCATGGCACGAACCCTGAGTCAGGAATTAGGGTCGTATGCAAGACAAGTGTCTACACGAAAATTTCGAAGACATTTGCAGCAGCATGGGCTCTCAGTTCAGAAATTGGCACTTTGAACAGTGCACGTCACATTTCTGGTGTGTTACGACCCGTGGCTCTACCCTTTATTCGAACCCTGCCAAAACCTACGTTTCAGTAGGATACTGCACGACAGCATGTTGTCGGTATTGTACGAACCTTCCTTGATATAGAAAATGTTAGGCTGTTGTCCTGGCTTTCTCGTTCACCAGATATCTTGCCAATAGAAAGCGTTTGTTCCACTTGGTTCTTGAGAGACTGGCTCGTCACCATAAGCTAGTCACAACGGTTGATGAGCTGTGGCATCATGTAGAAGCTGCATGGGCATCTGTACCAGTACATGCCATCTGATCTCTGTCTGGTGGCCGCGGTAGCCGAGTGGTCTAGGCATCGGATCGTGGCTAGCATGTCATGAGTTCGATCCTAGTACCCCTGAAGACCCGCCGTGTAGGGGAGCGATGCACGTTAAATCTGTCGAGAGCTCAAACGTCCTCCCGTTGGTGTGGTGTGGTAGTTAGGATAGAGGGTGCCAGCTCAGGTGTCGTCCGCGTCACTTGACCATGGTTCAAAATTACGCGGACCGTCCCCAAAAGCCCTCGTGTAGCTGAACAGTGGGACGTTAATATTCACTCACTCACTCCGATCTCTGTCTGACTTAATGCACAGGAGTATAAGTGCTGTTATTACTGCCAGAGGTGATTGTTTTGGGTACTGATTTATCAGGATCTATGCACCCAAATTTCTTGAAAATTTAATCATTTGGTATTTCCAGTGTTATATATTTATATCGTATAAATATCATTTTATTATCCGCCTTTCTGCCTGGTGTAGCACTTTTAATGGCTAGTAGTGTATTTTATATTAAATTTAATAATTAGGGCATGCATGTAAGGATATAAAACCTATATCTAAAACAAAATCTTCTATTTACCATTAAATTTTTATTTTCCATAACATATTCGAATCTTATATATATATTAAACAGCTAATTATTTCTCAGAAAAATATATTCCAAAAATAACACTTTTAATCTCAGCTCTAAAATTTTATTTTCCTCGTATGTACTCTTCCACCCTTTACTTTCCAATCGAAAAAAATGTGTTATTTAGCAGTTCCGAAAATAAGTATTCAGTCCAATTAAAACCAGGTCACTTGGCGTTCGTTTCTTTCAAAGAAAATATGTGTCGATCGGTGGATAAATAAACTCTCTTTTTTATAAAAGTTCTTGATGCTGATTCAAAGCATCGTATACATATAAAATTGTTTTAAAAATGTTATTACAAGAAAAAAATATTTAAATCCAATTTTTTGACAAAAAATGAAGACATATTTAAAAGAAAGAATGACAAGAGAAAAAAGAACGACATATTTTCTAAACATTATTTACCTTTTATAAAAAAGGTTCGGTAATAAGAATATTTTGGCTTCATGTATTGCTAAGGTTTCTCTACAGAGACTGAACTAAAAAATTCGAAAAAATCACATTATTTTTCAGAGTTGCGATCAAATAAAATAATTACTTGTGTTTATTTTTGTTAAAGTTCCTCTATTCTAAAATATTAAAATATGAATAATTCTATTCCTAAATTATTTAATTCAAAAATCCTTATTCAGTCTTTACAAAGAAGTCTTAGCTAGGTATAAACAAAATATTATTAAAAAAGTACTTTTATAAAAGAAAAGTGTAATTTTTTATTATTTTTTTTGCCAAAAAAATGCATTTAAAATAGTTTTTTTATTGTAATAATCTTCTTTTTAAACAATTTTAAGCGTATATTCTAATTCAATTGATACTAAATATCAAAAATATTATTCATTTATAAGGTTTTGCAAAATTAGGCTTCGAATACAGACAGTCAGCTTAAACCTTAAAATAATGGAATAATATTAATCAAAATTATTCTTCCTACAATAAATTAATCTACTTCTCAACTTGACACGCATATTCTTATTTCATTTGATGCATACATATTTCTGCTTCGAGGTTATAAGCCTAAGAATCATTCTCTACCAGTTGATACAAAACTCAAAAATGTTCCTAACTGCAACATTGCATAGCTAATACTTTGTCAGAAACAAGCCCTTAACTGTGTATTCCTTTAGAAACGAAAAGGAAGTAGAGATTTGAATGATACTTGGGATTTGTCCCTCTTACGTAACAAAAAGAACTTATTACGTCTGTACAAGTCAACATGAAAGGTTTTTGATGTTCTCTAAAGCATACCATTTTGATAAGGTCAAAAACTTCTGGCCTGAAAAATCGTTACCTTTGGATGATATAAGGACTTCCAAATATGATATAAGCTTCTTTCCAAAACCTCAACCTACAATTTTTGCTCTGAAGATAAAAATATATGGTTACTTTCTGAAAAACAAGTAATATAAAAAAATTAGTCAATTCCTACTTAGATCAACAAAAAAAATTATTTTAGTTACTTTTTATTAAATAGTTACAATTAAAATAAATATGAATATACATATGACAGAATTACAACATTAAGTGGCAAATAATTTTTATTAATAGTCATTAAAGTATATCTCATTGTCATCCAAAACAATCTTGTACATAAAATTTCAGTTCAACTGTTCAGCTTTGAAACGTGAGGGAAAAAATTTTTTTGAAGTTTTGAACCAAGTCGCTAAAAATTAAACCAACTTGGCTGTATCTGTAATTCTTTAAACAATTAATTTAAGTCAATAATTTTAATTAATTATAATTAAACTATCGTATTGTTACCCAAAACAAGAGTGTATAGAAAATTTCAGCTCAAATGAGTGCATTAAAATGTGAGTAAAAAACCTGTTCAAGTTTTGACACAAGCCGACAAAATGGTCTCTAAATCGCCAGAAATGATGCCAACGTGGCTTTATTTGTAATTCTTTGAATAATTAGTTTCAATCAATAAATTTTTATTAATTATAATTAAATTACTGTATTGTTCTCCAAAATAAGCGTGTATATAAAACTTCAGCTCAATTGAGTGCTTTAAAACGCATTTTATTAATGATTGAAAACTTAAACAAGATAAATATAGAGAGAGTGTGAGCTAATAGCAGGAATTGAAAAAAGATTAAAAGGTTTTATGTTTATAGCTGAATCAAAGACAAGAAACCAACATATGATAGATTAAATTAAAAAAAAGAAACGAGTCTTACAGTAGTCGCATATGATGTGTAACATCTGACTTGTTATCATGGTAAATACGCAATAGTGACTTTAATCCTGAAAGAAAGGAATCGGTTATGACTGGAAATAATTTTCTATTGAATAATTATATCTTCAATGAAAATTTTATTCAATTAACATAATGAGTAATGCAGTTTTTTATCAAAAATATTTATTATTGTTCAATTTGGGGAAGAGCGGAGACAATAAATTTATGAAAACTAAAGTATGATACATATACTTGTGATTTCAAAGTATTTAAAAATCGTTGAAAAACGGCGTCAATAACAGTACCACTGTTAGTTGTCGAAACATTTCGATTAGTGTTCATTTCGAGCTTGAGTTCATCTTTCAGAAAAGCTATGAGCGGCTCAGCTTCTGGCAAACTGAAGTTAACGTTAAAATCACCACTCAAAATCATGGGAAGCGAGTGATAGTTTTTTTTTAAAAGAGCAGAACCACCTTCGGTATACGGTAAAAGTACAAAATGCAGGAAATCTTAATTTTTTTAACTGTTTGATTCGGAGAAATGTATGCGACCACCAAAATGACAAGATTTGCTGGTATGTGCGGTAGTCGGGCGTCTTAATTGCTACTACAGTTGGACCCCTAAGCGAGGGTAGCGAAGAGACACCGTCAAGCGCATGCTTAAAAATTAGAAATATTAGAGAAAATTAAAAATACCCGTTTACTTAATTAGTTTTTTTTAATCGAGAAATCTTTTTTAATCACAATTAAAAATATTATATTGACATCGACAGGAATTAACATCAAAGTATGGAAATGATAAGCACTTAAATATTTATTCAAATAATTCCATATTACTTACTCCTATTTTTTTTAAGAATGATGAGCTTTGTCAGACGCTTAACAAGAAATATAATTGTTAATATATAGTTTACACATATATAAATATATCCTCAGATTTCACACACAACGAGCCCTGAGACTTTGACATTTGAGCGTAAGAATCACAAGTTTATTCTGGATGAAGTCTAATAAGACTTGCTGGTATGTGCGGTAGGCGGGCGTCTTAATTGCTACTACAGTTGGACCCCCAGACGAGGCTAGCGAAGAGACACCCCAAGGCGCTGAATTGGTCAAATCAAACAGCGCGCGCTTCCCCCGACTTCCTGTTACGCATTTCCGTCCCTTTTCACGAAATCACTCCAACAAATATCCAGCAACCGAGAGTAAAGATGTTACACATCAAAAAACCATGCTTTCATTTGCAAACTTAGACTAAACTACTTTTGGGCTTAGCAGGTTAAATCTTCTAAATTGTCACGAAAACTTGTGAGCTTAGAGACCGTTGGTAAATATATGGAAGTGATCTATATACCACAAATGATAAATCAATATTTCAATAATTGATTCTTCTTTGCCAAGTATAAAAGATGGACTATTTTCATATTTTCACCTTTTTTTAATGGAAACCTTTACATATATATGCAATATTTCCTTTTAATTTCATCCTGAATAACATTTTAATTTGTAATGGTCTTGGCCTTCAGTACTCGCTCGTAAATAATTGTTGCTTGCTCGCCTAACAGGGTTTAATCGTAATCGTATCTTTGAAAATTAACAACTTTTAATTTTAAAAGAAAGATTACATCAGAATCTATCAAACGATATTTTTCCACCAATCATAGCCTCCGTCCGCGGAAGTCACGCGGTTGCAAGATTTCCTATTTCAGCTTCATATAAATAGCCAGAACTCTATAAATTTCCTATCTTTGTCTTCGTCATGTTGTAATTAGCCTGTTTTTGTCTTCTTGCCTGCTTTATGTGATGTCGAAATGCTGTTGTCCAGTAAAATTTATATCTGTGTGTGATCATCAAAAAACGTTGAATGCTATCTAAGATGTTTCTTTTCACCAAACGATTCTTCGTCACTACAACAACCACAACCTTGATAATGGAATAAGTAAACTCCCCCTACTCGACCATGATTCTCTACTTATATTATTTATTTTGTGTGTAAATAATGTAAGAAACCAATTATTTAAAATCGTAAAAAAATGAGCATACGATATAGATTATTATTTTTACGTCATTTTTAGAATGCTAACGTGTTTAGCGTTGGGTTAGAATCGTGGATTAGAATAGCGGTGTACTAAAGAACTGTTGTGGTAGGGAGCTGATGCATGTTAAATCTGTTTAAGCTATAAGTCCTCACGTTTACGTGGTATGAAAGAGTACAGAGGGTTTGGCGGCTCGTCCTCGTCACTTGGCTATGGTTCAAAATTACGAGATCCATTGACAATAGCTCTCATGTTGTTTTCAAGAGCTACGTTGTATAATAAGCAATTAATCACTATAGAATATTCTTCTGTTTTGTATTTGTTGAGCTTTCTAAAAGTCTGGAACATTTTTAACATGTACAGTATATAAATTAATTAATGTCCATTTTAAATCTTTATCAATCTCGAATTCAGATTAATTAAAGCAAATTATATTTTTGTACCAATAATGTACACTACTGGCCACACAAAAAGCATAACAAAATGTCACAGCGAAATTTATTTGGCAGATAACATGTTGTACAAAGATCAAATGACTAAAATTGCAGCCTCTTGTGACTTGTGGATGATGACAAAATCAGTAGTTAGCGTAGCCACCCTGTGAGTGTGACCTATTTGGCACTGCTCCTTCACCGTCTTGCCTACCTAAGGGTGAGGGGGGGGGGAAACAAAGCTTCACCAACAACTTCCATAATAACTATTATTTTATTACTCTTGAAACACACTTAATCAATCACAAGTGAAACTACAAAAGGAAACCCTAGGAGTGATATATAAAGCGAGCAATCTATTCTCAATGAAAAACTCTAAATAAACACGACTAAGTGAACTAGACAAAGTGAACAAGCGCTAGTGATCCGATTACTAAATCTAATTCAATCTATCTTATATCCTTAATCTAATAATTTAATATCTTAGCAACTCCTTCCTTAACTCGCGCTATATCTGTGAAATACTCAATAAAATATTCTAATATTCTCACCGACGTATCACCGCAACAGCTCTCCTGCTCCTTCTATCTTACATCTACAAAACCTATATAGACTTTATATAGTCAAACTAATTTAAATATCAGGGTTTCTACTTGAGATGCTGTGAATTAACGCGAATGCTGGCCCCAAAGTTTCCCCAAGAGGATTAGTTAATAAGGATGCGTATAGATCTACCACAACCCTTGTTGGTTATAACCACTGCCACGCGCCTCGACATAGAATCAAAGAGGCTTTGGTATAGCAGTCCATGTGGCTTCCACATATTACCAAAGCTGATCGAGTGTAGAAGCGGGTGGTGTGTGCAAGGCTGAGCACGAAGTGCGAAATTTGAATTGACGTCATCTTTCAGGCGTCATCTTCACGCCTACCAAATTTCGTTTATCTAACATAAGTCTTTCTTGGCAATGGGATTTTTTTCCGTCAGTGTATGTAGGAGAAAATCAGCTTACACCCTCACTCTCTTTCGTCGCGAGATCTCCGGAGTTATTTGACCTGCGAAAAATTTTGTAGATATGTTCTTTAGTTGGTTTAGAGATCCGTTAAGATCGGGTTTTGCGGAAATTGACCACTAAAGAGGATTGGGGTGCTGTAATAGATAAAAATTAGATTTGATTTTTTTAACCTATTGCACACACACACCTGCACAAGTTAGATTTGGAATTTATGTCTCTTTTTTTTATTAGAGATCCATTATAATTGCGGGTTCAGCAAAAATTGACTCTCCCAAGGGTGGGGGGGTAATAGATAAAATATTCCCATTTTTTATCCTATTTACATCTATAGACTTGAAATCTGGTAGGCATATTAATTTCGTAAAGAAGAGATCCACTACTAACTCGTTTTGCGGAAATCGTGTTCTAGAAAAAAATAATATTTGGATATTTTTTTAAATAATATGTATGTGTATTGACTGACATATAAACCCGGTAACTGCCGGGGGGCTTATCTTTATTTATTTATTTTACTTTGCTATTTTATTTGCTAAACCATTCTTTTCTTAGAGTTTAATTTGAAATTTACTTAAAAATGAACAAAACACAAATTAAATTTTTAACTAATTTTTTTTTCATCTTTATATCTCTATTGCTATATTTTTCAATTCACCCGTGAGAAAGACAGATATACGACTAGTAATGTATATAATAAGGTTTAATACTCTGGGAATCTTACAAATATATAAAATCTTATTTCAGAATAACGTATAGTAGAAGAGATTGTTGAGTAATAATCTTCAATAAATGTGTTACATTTATAGCGTTATATAGCGTTCTCTTGATGACAAATACTTTTATAAGACTAACTAAACTTATTGAAATCTCTGTTAAAAGGTGAAAAGGGAGATATATAAATGCAATAATACCAATTAATACACGTAATTATACCAATTAATACACGTAATTACTCCAATTAATTTCATCTGAGTTAATCTATGTAATTGGGTTTTTTGCATCTTGCTTCTGGATTCTTTCCCTTTATATGCGGAAGTCCCCGATTAAATAACACTTAACTTGTACTATTTAATGGTATACATATATTTTTTTGAAGCTGCACGTTTTATAAAATTTTCATTTATTTGAAAGTATAAGTAATGAAATGTACTGAATATGATCCATAGAACTTTCAAATCGTTCTTGCAAAAGAATTTAAATTCTAAGTAATAAAATTATAATACTTATTTTCAAAAACATAAAATACTTTTAATTCGTAGATTTTGGTAAAGAGTAATTTTTTGTGTTATTTTTTTATATTCATGTAAAATATTGTAATACTTCTTGTTATTTCAAGTAATTTCTTTTAATATATATCTTTAAAAAAATTATGTTATTCTAAAAAATTTTCCTCGGAACACATACACATATTACAAGTTCTGCAAAAAAAAATTTTTTATTTATTTTTTATTTATTTATTTATTTATTTATTTGCAAAACAAAAATAAGGGTAAATTGAGTTAGTGTTATATTTAATATACTTTTGAATATTCTTTCTATTAAACGTCGAATTTAATAAATCTAAATTAAAAATTATTGTTGAATTTTAGATTTATTTCATATATTATTTGTCTTATAGTGTAAATTTACATGATTTTCTTAAAATACTATCCTTAAAAGTGAGTAATAATGAAAATAAAACTGAGAAATTGTATAAATCAGAATAAATAAAAATAAAAGTAAATTATAATAAACTCTAATGAAAAGCAATTAATAATGAAAAATAATTATAATTTATTTCAAAATTTATTTTTTCTCATTTTTAATTTTATTATGTGTTTATTATATCCATTTGACATAAATTTCGGTTATTTTTAGGCAAGCGCCAAACGATTTTTTCAAGAACCTAAAATCTTATAATAGTCGCCTGTTAAAGAAGTTTTAATCTTAATTTTTCGAGAGAAACAATAAAATTAAGGTCAACTTTTTAGCCACTTATTCTCCAAAGAAAAGCTTTAAAAAAAAAATTTTTTTAATGTAGTAATGAAATGAATCAAGACTATCTGTCGGATTTTTGAACAAATTTTATTGCCAATTTATAAATAGCGAAAAAAAATTTACAAAAGTCCAATTTGTTTTTCTCACTTCAACTTCTTGCTAATAAACGGAAATATGATAATATATTTTAGATGTTTTTATTTATAATTCCCGGTCGATTAAATATTTTACCTTCATTCTCTCTTGTGTATAACTGGTTGTTTAAATCTGTTACTCAGAAACTTAAAGGTACTTCTATAAAAAAAACTTCAATCTTTGATATTTTAAAAATTTCTAGATTTAAATAAATGGAATAGTTTTTTTAAAATGCATATATTTAACTTAAACATTCCAAATAACGTTTAGTAAAATAATAAAAAATAAATTAAATAAGTAGGGAAAATATAAATGATTTGTAAAAGTAATTTATATGAGAAAAAAATCTAATAATACGTTATCTCATTCAAAACCATTTCATATAAAGTTCTTGTTCAATGTAAACTCTTTCTTAGTAAACAACTGAACTGAAAATTCCTCTTTTGCAAAATTTTCCAATTATGGGCTTTTTACGAATCAAATGGCATTGACTATATGGTTTTAAACGACAGAAAATCAGTTTTTAAGTGTGATGAAAATGATAATATTGCATTAAAACTATTATTTAAAACAATATGCCATTTTTTTATCTTAGCTATAAGATATTCTATTTGATCAATGATAAACACTAAAAAAATATTAAGATACGCTTACATGGAAAAACTCCATTGATCAATGTTTGGGTTTAAAACGAAAAATGTAAAATAAAGAAATTTGGTACTTTATTCCGTTACATCCACTTTTTCATCACATCTTTATATCCACATAAATTTCGCTTTTAAAGCCGAATTGGAGCATTTTTGCTTGCTTCTTTCAACAATATTTGGATTTCATAAAACTACTGCTATCGTAGGAAGGAAGATGAGCCCAACCTAAGATACATTGCTCCCAAAAAATTGAGACTAGTCCGGTTATTTAATTGTCACAGTGGTATGATTATAAAACCAGCTGCAAATATGCATTTGTATCTGTATTTGTACCCATGATAATTATTCCTTCCTTTTCAGAATTTCAGCATCTTTCGAGAGCAGCCTCAGAGGACACACCCATCCCAGCCGTTCTTGTCCTCATCTTGCCCCACGACGTCCGGTATGCCTCCTGTCCGGCCAAGCGCCGTCACCCACTCCTCGGCTTGCCAGGATCACGTGTATGTCCGGCTGTCTCTTCCCGACGTACACATCGAGGACGAGAAAGTCACTTCCTCACAATCCAGCTATTCCCTTCCCGCCGTTCGAAAAAGGTAATCGAATTTCAACGTTGTTCAATTAAAAAGGAATTTTATGCCGTACTAATTCTTTTAATCTAGTAATCGTACGATCGGATTTTTTTAAGAATATAACTGAAATTTTTGAATTACGATTGAATGTAAAGTTAAATTTACCGAATTTTAGAACAGTTCAGAGTAATTCCCCATAATATCAATGCACTTCTTAGAAAGAATTTTCCGTAGATTAAATACTTTAATCCAATCACCCCTAAAAACTGATGAATTATGTTTTTGTAGCCTTAAATATCCTCTTTGGAATGAAGCCAAAGCCTTTTTCTGTTAAAAAATAACGAAAACAAAAAAAATCTCACAAACCATGATCAAGAGTATAAAGTAGATGTTTTATCACTTTTTTATATATTTGTTCAAGAGATTCAGTTGGCGAACTTACTAAAACGAAAAATGAAATAATATAGTTAAGCATAAATTCTGTAACATGTATTAATCGAACAGTGGCTGTGTATTGATCATGGTCACGAACTCGTGGCCGGTGATTTCGAGTCGCAGGTTTGAGTCCTGATGCTATTGAAAATCCACCGTGTAGAAGGTTTGATGCATGTTAAATCTGTCGTGGCTCAAAATCTTCAGATTAGAATGATGTAAAAGTTAGATAATTGGGTGCTGCTTCAGGTTTCATTCTCGCCATTTGACCATGGTTCAAAATTACGAAA
>BMAO01036248.1:0-18549 GCA_019973975.1 Trichonephila clavata
GCGCGTCCGCACTCTTTTGCCACAACTGGCGGTAAGTCACCTGCACATCGCATAATGAGTTTTATTTAATTTCTAACGTCCTCCTAAAAGGAAATATCTACCCTTCCAAAAAAAAAAATTCCTATATAAATATATGCATGTCCTAATTTCTATTTTGTAAATATTCCCCATGTAAATACTTTCCTATAACTCGTAATAAATTGTTTAGTCTCTTTAAATTATGTTGCCTATTCATTTTCTCAAAGTTAACCATACATCGGTAAAAACCCCTAGACACCCCGCCAAATAAAAAACCCCGCTATCTGAAGAATCTAAATTTTCGGAAGATTTTGGTTAGATTCCCATATATATATATGTGTGTATGTGTGTGTGTGTGGCCAGAGGGTTGGCGCGGTTGATTTGCCGATGACCTTCTGCTCCCAAGGTTGTGGGTTCGACAGCGACCATGTCGCATGATTATACGGCATGCAAAAATCCCTATAGTGCCTATTTGATTTGCATACTCTCGCCAAAATTAAATCCTAGTATAGGTTTGCATCGTCAGAGCTCAGGTGCCTCCCTCTAGGAGTAACTGTGCGTCATAACTACCTGTGGTGATTGGTTTTCACCTATATGGTGTTGCACTAAAAAGAGATATCAGCTCCTGTTGAATGCACTAGGTCAGAAAAGGTTAAACATTAATCCGCAACCCATTAGAAATAAAAAAAATATTCATATATATTCAGCCTTTTATCCTTTCCGAGTGTCGATAATTGAGTACCAACTTTGCTTGGAAACTTAACACAGGATATTTTCGTGTCAGTGACTGCACATCAGGGCCCAAGGTCACGTATACTAAGTTGGGCACATTAGGCCTTGGTCTTTATAGGCTGTTGCACCACTGATTTAATATATATATATAATATATATATATATTTATGATTTACAAAAGAATTTTATCATTGTTTACATAGATAAAGTGCCTGGTAATTATGCTATTATCTGTAAGTATTTTTATAATACTATGATTAATGAAAATTTTTTAAACAATAAATCTTTCAATAGGTTGGAATTGTCAGATAAAGAAAATTACTAATCGAATCACTGCTATATACAGGAAATTGAATGTTTCCATTCATAAGATTAAGTTTCCATATATATTTTAACACCTAAATTTCATTAAAATCCTGTTAAATTTAGAACTGTAACAAATGGTTTTAAAACTTATATCATGTCTGCAGGCAAAATGCTGCACAAAATTTTGCAAGAAATTCATCAATAAGCAATGTAATAAAGCTATAATTAAAAATAGTAAAGAAATTATAGATTTTTTTAAAGATAAAAATACTTATTCAGTTCATAGTTATGACTTTGAAGATCTTTTTAACTCTATTGATATCAATGATGTAATTAGGGTAATTTTAGATAATAATAAAAATTATAACCTTAATATTAATTTACAAAAATTTAGTACTCTAATAAATTTTGTCCTAAAAGAAAACTACATTAATTTTAATGGTTCTCTGTACAAACAAACTAAAGGTTTGCCTCAAGATGGCCCTGCTAGCAATAGTTTGGCTAATTTATATTTACACTTTTACGAAAATAATTATATTATTAATAATGATTATTACATTTTTAGATACATAGATGACCTAATTATTTTAGGTAAAAATAATAATTATAATCCCAATATCAATTTTTATCCGGGATATTTAAAGCTACTTAAAATTAATAATAATCCTGTTAAAACTAATTACTTGGATGTATCATTATATATTAAGGACTATAAATTACATAGCAATATTTATGATAAAAGAGATGATTTTAATTTTAACATTCTTAAAGTTCCTTCCTGGAATTCAAACTTATCTATTTTAGTATATCGAAATATTATTTTGAATTCTATTGATCATAACAAGGTATTAGTTAGTGATAACTCTAATATATATTTACATATTAATAACTTTATTAAACATTGTATATAGAACACTGTTACCCTCTTAAATTTATAAAAAGTTATATAACAGTTAAATAAAAAAAGTTTTTTCAGTTGTACAGTTTATAGATAGATGGCGCCTCTAGCTAAATAATTTTGTAATATTATATTTATTAAAAATTAATCGTTTATGTCTGGATGGTATTTTTTATTTTCTATAAATTTTTAAAATAAAATATAGAAATTTTAAAAGTGTATATATATATATATATTGTAATATTGCTACTTTATCAATACATAATAATTATATGCGTTACTGTTATTGTCCATAAGAGGCGAATATGTATTCACATGGTAAGTCTATTAGTTTGGCTTTGATTTTAAATATTTTAGTAATTATTAAAGGCTATAACATTATAGTATTACATTAATTGATTATGGTTTTATATATAATATAGTTAAACTTCTCTAGAAATTTATTGCTTTCCCTATGGCCCAGAATACTGGCAAATTCAGGTGAAGGTTGGCTGGCCAGAAAACTTTGTTTAAACCTGCATTCCTAGTTCCTAAGGCTGGGAGTTTGCTTTAGTATTTCTGTGGCTAAATCTTTTCTATTATGACGATAGTTATCTTAGGTAGATAACTATATTTTTAGTGTATTTTTGAAATATATATATATATAATATATATATTATATATATATAATATATATATATATATATATTATATATATATATATTATATATATATTACGAAATATTTCCTGCAATAGGGAATAAAACTAAAATAGCTTCCTGTAAAAAAAAGTTAAGAGACGGAAAACTGAAAATAAATTTACTGCGAAAATATAAAAATGATTTTATTACGCTAAACAATTAAATATCGCGCATCCAAGAAATTTATCTTGTTAAAGAGGGAATGAGTGAATCCATTTGTCACAAAGTTCATAGTAAAAAATGTGATGTCTATGCAAAATGCTAATTGTGAATAATTGCATCATTCTTCTTAAAATAAAGGAAATTAATTCTATTCACTTCGTATATTTTTGCATTGCTCTCTTTCTTTCAAATGACATTAAAATTTAATTTATTTCATGAATATATTCAAATTGTTTTTTTTTATTGGGATGAATAGCAGGAAAGGTGACAAGGAAAAAAGGCCAATGCAATATTTTATTTAATTTTAGAGAAATATGAAGTTATTTTTGTTAATTATTTTTTATGGTTCGAATATCATTTGGCAAAGTTGAGAATTAAAGCATGCCTTTTTTCGCTGAAATATTAAGAGTCATTAAAGATTAATTGCAAAAAAAAACCAGTAAATATTTTTTTTTCAAAAGTTAGAATTAGGAAATTGTTTTTAAAAAAATTTACATATTCTTTCAACTACAAAATGTTTTTAAAAACTATTAAGATTAATACAAAGAGGGATCAAAATAGATTACTTTTGGAATAAATGATTAAAAGTAATTAAAAAAAGAACGGACATTTTTATACCAAATTAATCTTTGTTTGCTTCCATAGACATTTTTAATTATTATTTTATAAATTGAACAGTTAATCACGATGATTAAAAACAAATATTTTGTGATGCGGGCATAATTGTTATAATATATTGATCCTTAAAGAGGAAAAAAAAACAATGTTATAGTTTACGTGAGATTTCAATAAACTATTAAGTTTTTTAGTGAATAAAATTTTACTTTAAAGCTTTTATTGGTGAAATCAACATAGAGGAGATTAATACAAATTATGGAGAGAGTTTTATCAATTGTAAAATTATTGAAAAAAAGAATGAAGTGTTATAATTTCTTCTAAGAATTTTGGAAGTATAATTTTTTTTATTCTTTTATAACAATATTATGTAATAATGTTTCTTTTTCTGAATACTTTGACTTTCAATACAGTTTTAATTATAAATATTCAAAATATTTTAATAAATATACGTCGTATAGCATTGTACATCAGAATAATTTATAAATACAAATTTTTGAAGTGCATTATATCTAGGAAAGGGAGATTGGATCTTGTAATGTACATTAAGAAATGTTTGTCTGCACGGATTAATTTAAAAATATCATCTAAGCTCAAATATATTATTATTTAGAAAGCCATATTGTTTAAAAATAGACTTTTTAAAAGTGATCTGTATATTAAAAATAATTACATTCATTTCAAATAGTTTGGGATATCTAAAAGAGACTTTTAGATTAATTTAAGTCTGAAATATTATTCAAATTACTGAATATTTAATAGTATATTCTTTATTTGTCATTCGATGATTAATAGTGTTGATAGTCTAACTAAACAATGCATATTCACTGTTTATTATTTCCATTCACAGTTCATCAAATAGCACAAATACAAAATTACTTTACTAACTTCTGGAATTCCCATCACTACTAAATAATACTGAGATATACAGCTATGTAATTGAAATTAATTTTTATAAACAATGAATTTTTTAGACCAAAATTTCTCAAGTGAGGAATGCAATATTTGCAAGCATCTGACTTCTTAATTACTAATTAAGTCAAATTTAAAACTTCGTCGAATTCTGCTTAAAAATTTCTTGTTACGGATATATGAAAACATTTATGTAATGCTACATAAACATTTTGTACTGTCCATATTAAAATATTTTCTATGCACCCTTTTCAAAGTTTTTTTCACACACAACAATAGATTTTTTTTCAATTCTAAGACAGAATAAAAATTAAAAAGCAGCAAAACTGTTACAAATGTAAATATATGAAAAGTGTTAAGAAAAAATGGAATCGAATCTCAAAAAAATTAGCACATTTTTATGTATTTTTTTGTCATTAATCCCTCTAATTTAGACAGTATAAATCGTTTGTGCATAAACTAATAAATAATTATTTCTTATTAATTGATTTAAGATACTCATATCATAAAGCTATAGTTTTTTTCTTTTCTCATGGTGTTAATATTCCAACTAAAATGTTTTTTGGGAACTGAGTATAATCTTCTGGGTAAAAAGAAATTTACTTCAAAATCACTAATTAAGTGTTGTAAAATACTATATTTAAATGCTATTTCGCATTTTAAGTTATTATTTAATTATATTCAAATATTTATTTTGTTAGTTTTATGCTTATTGCCAAATATTTTCAGTGAAATATATCATTAACAAGCACATCGAAATATAACTTAAATATATGTATAGAAATATGGGCTTAACTTATTGTAGAATATATTATTTCAATATATAACATTTGCTTCTTTTTTAAAATTTTATTTCAAATCATACCTGTACCTAACATTGGGGTGTGTATTTTGAGGGCTGATTTTTTCCCATAAAAATGATGTTCAGGTTATTGAAATTAATTTTTAAGTGCAGCTTTAAATAAATTTGAATAAGAAAACGTAATTTATCTCTTATAAGTGGGATATTAAATAAATGTCTGAAAATTTAGAATTTACTTATGTAGCAATACATATATTTTGTTTTGGAAAAAGTAACATGTAAAATATATTCATGTTGTTTTTCTACAGATGTATTGTTAAATTTATTGTCATTAATTTATCTCTTATTTTTTCTTCAAACGAAATACTATACGCAAAGAAACAAAAACAAAAGTAAAGTTATTATAAGAGATAATCCCATTGACTTAAGAAAGTAGAAAATAATTTATAAAAAATTGCGTATCCCTAACGAAGCAATATTCAAAAATATAAACTTTCGAAAAGTACTGCAATTTTTTTTTACTACGCAATAAGTGATATTTTTATTTTATCGCATCATAGCCTAATTTATATGTTGCTGATGGAAAATGTCGTCAACAACATGCTAAGAAATTGTCACATATTTATGTCATTTTAATAAATACTTTATAATTAAATTTGTGTTTAAATTGAGCAAATTCAAGATAGATTTCTACATAGAAAACTAAAAAATGAGCTGCAAACCTATCTTTTCCTTAACTGCACATTTCATTGAAACCCAACTCACTACGAAAAAATAGTTATCACTTCTAGAATCAACCACATTTCCAGCAAAAGAATAAGCTCATTCCAGTCCACCATTTTTTCTTGTCATTGGACAGGATAGGTGATTTGTCACCCAGTTCCGGCAGAAAATTCATCACTTCTGGCTTTCAAAGAGTGTTTTCTATTAAGGGCAAGGACTGTCCCTCTTGCCCATGGGCAAATTGGTCTCTGATTATGTGGTCCGGAACATCCCATCAGCGAGGCACGTCAAGCGGCAATAATTGGCCTCATCACTTGAAGTATTAACGCCGCAACCATGTTCTTATCGATTAGCGAGTGAGTTGTGTATGCGACTCAGGTACGAGCAGTTACTTTGCTTCGACAAAAGTGACTATTATTTCGCGTCAAGTTCAAGGATGATAATGAAAGCAATTACGAGGCAACAGTTATCGAAGGAAAATGATGGCAATTTTTGCCGTTTTGTTTCAAGGATATATTTCGTTCCATGAATTTCAACTAAGTGAATGTGTTAGAACAATCTTAAGTGTATCAATGTATTTTACTATGCAGTATATTCCACATATTTGAGCGTATGGTTTTCATTTATTATTAATTGGAATAACTGTTTTACGTTCAAGATAGTTGACTTTATAAATTGATGAAGAAGAAACGTGATAATATTAGATTAAAAAGTATTTTTAAAGGAAATTTTATTTATGATTATTTTTATGAGTACTAAAATAGTTAATGTATTATTTTTATTTATTTATTATTTATACTTGTAAATTTTTTTAAGTTTGTTTTAATAGAAACAATGGTTTAATTACAGTTATCTTATAGGATGTGGTTAAAATTGTTTCAGGTTCAAAATAATTCTACCGTAATGAATAGAACAAGAATATAAGAAGAGGGATGATTATGAATTACCTTATATTTTCGAGTATAACTGATCCGTGTACAAGAAAAACAAATCTAGAAATATTTTTAAATATGTCATCATGAGGGTGTAAATATTGTTAAGCGAGCAAAACTGAAGAAACATTTTCCAAACAAATTTTTATTAAGTAAAACGTAACGGACAAAAGTTTTATCTCTGGCAACCCCTTATCAGAAACTAACATATTTTTTTCTTTCACTTGTTATTTAGTACAATAGCTGTGCTATTCATACTTCCTGGGCCATTTTTAGCATCGAAAATAATCTAGAATATAAATTTGCTTAAAAATCACTGATCTATGCTTCATGCCTTGGAGGTAGAATTTGCTGCATGATAATTATATGAATTCAGACATTCAATGAGTAAATGAAAATTCTACGAACTATTCGGAAACTTGTATTCTGACACTGTCTTTGAAGGATTTATGAGGGTTTTTTTTAAGAATAAAAGTTCCATTTTAAATACCCAAGAAGTTGCATTAATAAGGAAAGAGATAAATAAAAAAAAGATTTTAGAAAATTAAGTGGTTTTTGAGATTAGTGTTATGTATATACAAAACGTGAGACACCCTTACTTTCCCTTTAAAATAAGTACCAAAGATTCTTGACTCATACACGGAAAAATACGGTGTTTAATAGTTACAAATGTTAGATAGAGTTATTGCAGTGAGCTGCTTCCATTTAGAATTGGTCTTGGGGCATCAGTCAGTGCATGTTTCTTCTTTAAAAATATAAACGCACTCTTTAGCGAAATATTCTTTTGTGAAATACTCTTGTGTCAAAATACTTAGCTTGTGAAATGTGTATGTGAAGTATGCTATTATTTGTGAACTACTCTATATCCATATTGCAATATTCATCATTGAAATACATTCAACAATATTATATTGAACTTGGACTTTTCATTGAATCGATTTTCTTTCAGCAGACTGGAATTCGAAACTGAAACTTTTAGTCTTAGAATACAATCTTATACAATCCGCTAGTTTAACGATAGTGTTTCTATACATACGGTGATTTGTTTTTCATATAACTGTGGGTAAATATTAACGAGGTAAGTTTTTATGGTTTTAACATTTAGTAAGACTTTAATTTATTGACACAAAACATTATTGAAAACAAATAAATACTTTATAAAACCAGCTGAACAAGGTTTTTAATATACTGCAATTAATAATTTTTTCAAACTACATATATTATATGTTTAACATGACATTTATCATATCTTAAAAAATAGTAGAACCAAGCTTATCTCTAAAATAATGCACTCTGAGAAGAATCTTAAGAATTTGTCGTTATTCATTTAATTCCTTAAACTTAATGGCATAGATATAAAATAAACCAAAATAATTTAGCCTTACAGAAATGGATAGCTTACTAATTAGTTCCATGATAATTATGAATAATTCAACTTACGGCATGTACGAATGATGTTTTTTTTTGTTGAACAAGGTGCCTTAGAAATTTTCTGGGAGGTAGCTGAGCTATGCTTAACTACTTTTTCTGTTATAAACATCCCAAAATTAATCATAGAACACTCCAGTTTTTTTATAGTTTCTTACGGCCTTGAGGAAATTTGTGAAACTGTATATGTTAGTTTCTAATGTATATTAACTTTATTAAAGCATGGTCGTTGCATATTAATCTTATTTAATTATTATCTGTTATCTTTAATTTTGTTAAAATATTGTCTGTGCAAATTAGCTTTAACAAAATATTGCCTTTATAAGGGAATCTTATTAAAAAAAAAATATATTTTCAAAGAAAAATAGTCGAGAATCACTAAATAAAGAATTTTCACTCTCCATACCGTCAGGTAGCACATACTCAGTGAATAATTGAATTCTCAGAAATATTTATATGGAAAAAATCAAATAATGATTAATAATAATAACAACCAACCTTAACCCCCTGAATACAAACCGAAGGCACAGTTTCACAGTTTACTCTTCTTCACAGAATATTGGCAGTCAATATGCTATATCATCACAAGTGATTCATATAAAAAATATTAAATACACACTGTTTGAAACACTTGAATACAATTATATAAGAAAAACAAATGAATTTATGGTTACCTATATATATATATATATGTCGTGTTTGCAAGTGAATATCAAGACATTTTATTTAAACCGTCTTTACTCCATGAAATCAATTTGGAATCTGATTTGCAAGAGAAAGAGAGACGGACACGTGTTAAAAATCAAGAATTCGCGGCTACTCAAAAGCCAGATGTCTTCAAGTACATGTCTTATTGAAGAGTTATACTTGAGAATATAAGCATGACATTTAGGTAATAAAAATTAAAGGTCGGAGCGGCACAATTCTGTTAAAGCCATTTGTTCTTCATTCCCGAACTGGGTAATAAATTTAATACTTGAAGATGTAACGGGAAAATAAAATTTAGAAATGGTCTAGGGTTTAATTTTAGATCTAATTTAATTATCCTTACATATATATATAAGTGAGAGTGAGTACGATAAACAAACATTTAGTGAAATGTTATACATGCAAAGAATAACAAATATAAATTTATATTTTACATATGTAATATATAAATATGAAGCTTCAACTTAACTTTAACTTAGAAACAATTATTGTAAAAGTTTTATTTAACAGGGTTAGAAGCTTACTAACGCTACAGTTTCAATATAATTATTGTGCTACTACATATTTAAAGAAAAGATGTAAACGAAAATTTCAAAATATTTTAATATGTATATTTTTCTAGAATAAATTTTAATATTGGAGTATCAGAATCACTCATATACAAAATTTATACCATCAAGTAAATTATGACGAAAATTTAATATATTTATGCGGGCATATAGGTTTCTCAGCTTACCTGCATTTTTATGATGAACTATTACAAGTCCATCATCTCTAGTCCAAGAAGTAACAATGAGGAACTCTTTCATGAAGTCAGGCACTTGACAACGGAAGACTGCGGTGTTACCGTGGATCACGTACTCATCATAAACGTGGGCTTGATATTCCTGTAGAACCACTGAAAAATAAAAAAGTAATAAATGTATTAATTTGATTAAATATTCTGTGAAATTTATGGGCAGAATATTGCAAGACATGCTTCGCTGCCAGGCATCAGCTAGATTGCCCTTTTCTTCATACATTTATAATGTAATGCAGCTATAAGGATACGATATTTGTGGTTGCTGATGATTACGCTATACAATACCAATTATTAAATGCTTAAAGTTAACATTTTTTGAAATTTTTTTCTTTAAATGTGTGTCTTTTTCTTAAATTTATAAAGTATGAATAAAATGAAAGAATTTAAGGAAAGTAGAATACATAAATGAATTCTTTTCAGGTGTTTTTAAATTTACAGAGAAAACTATGTGCATTACGTTATGATTTGCACAACGTAACGTGTGTGCACAGACACACACAAACATATTTACTCTGTTTAATCTTTTGTAATCCTTCATTACTATCACGTTGATTTTTATCTTTTTTACATTTTGTAGCTACATGCCCCAGTGGTATAGTAAAGTTAGAACCTTAATTTTGAACAAGAAAATTATTCATTCTTCAAATTTCAATCATAATTTTCATAGCTCCCTCTATATGATTACAGTGCATTGAATCCAATAATAATGTACTGTAAAATCCAGCAAATTAGGCGCACATATACTTTCAAGCTGCATTTATAATTGTTTGGATATATTTAGCGCATAACACGCCCCCCCCTTTTATGAAGAAATCTAAAATGCAAGTACTCTTATGTTTTGAAGTTTTCTTCATTTTATTTCTTGAAGTTTGAATTTCACGTACTCTTACATTTTGATTGATTTGAGGGGTTTTCCTAGACTTTGGAAAAATTAGTATTTATCTAGAATTACAACCCTAGTTCAATAGGTATGCCATTTCTTTAAAAAAACCAATATTCCGATCTGTAAAGAATCTAATTTTATTTTATAAACTTATCTAAATTTTTATATTTGAGCTATCATTATTTTACCCGGCGTAAAGTAAGCACCTTTAGATTTCGATCTTATTTCTGGTGTTAAAAGTGCGCGTTATACTCCAGATTTTAAGTTACTTTAAAGCTAAAACTGCTATACAACTTTAATTATAAACCGTAAAGATTATAAAGATAAGTATTATAAGTATTAAATTCTGTATATAATTTTGTGTTTGACAGGAGCATGGAGTCACTGTTAATTAATAAACTTGTTCTTAACATAGCATTATATTAAATTAATTACCAAATACATTGTGCAGTACTGATACATTTATAGGTATATTATATCAGTGTAAATGTGTATTTTACTTTTTATTATGACATAATATATATTTTGTTTTATTTTCAGTAAATTAATAATATTTTTAAATAAACTTTTATTTTCGACTTTTCGTTTTTCTTCCGCCCTTACTTAGGTTTATCACGCCTCCGTAGGAGGGCGCACCCTACAGTTGAGAAACATTGGCTTAGAGGAAAAATAACATAGCCTTCAGTATATATAAGATCAAACTGAGTATTTTTAATTAATAATTAATTTCAGGAATTTTTTATGTTCTATATTTAAAAGAGATTCATATCGTAGAAAAACTATTTAATATATGTTTAGCATTTCAGTAAAGTCGTTTATTTATTCCTTATTTTGTGAATCAACTTTTATCAAAATAATAATACCCCGTGAGAAAAGCATTTGAATAGGACACTAAATATGATTAAAAAAGACAAAAAGAATATGTGCGCGATCTGTAATTTTTTATATATTTTATATATGAAGAAGATATATGTAAGATTCATATGCAATGTAAGAATAAGAGTATATAAATATTCATGTACATGTAATATGCTGTTTTACGTTTATATAATTCATTAATTACAATTGGTTAGAACTGTTAGCTCTGTATTTAATTTAATGCTACTAATGTTTAAAAAATGGTAATTATATAACTGATACTTCAAAGTATGTATATTGAGTTAGAAACTCTAAGATTGCATTTTTTTAAAGGCGTGTATAAACTAGAATAATGTAAACATTGTCTGTGAGAGTAATTAATCTGTTTTAAAAAATTTAATAAAAAAAAAATGTTGCATATGTAAGAACAGTTGCCGGAACCGGAATATGCATTAGATATTAAGGACACAACTTAACTCTCATTGAAGAAAATAAAGTATGTAAAACTAGCATTCTTCGGAGAAAATTAAATAAGTCTGTTTTTAAAAATGTTCGATAAATATTTTAAAGCATTTAGTAATATAATTGATTTGGATGGATATAGATATGCATGCAAGCAAAGACATGACAGAATATATATAAAGAGCAACAATTGTAGCCTCGTTTTTAAAGAACACATAGAAATTTTGTACTTCCTCAATAATTTAGGTTGTACTTTGGAGAAAAAATCTGCTTATAAGAAACAATCTTTGTAATCAATTTTAGAGAAGAAAAAAGAACTGCAATATTTCTATTTGATGTGGTAAAAACCCATCTGTGCTTGCTGTATCACCTTTGTAAGACAAATGCTTCGGCAAATAACTAAAAGTTATATCAGGTAGGTTTAGCAACTTATGAATAGTTTATCTTAATTCCCTCTATTTTGTATTTTCAATAGATAATTGATTTTAGACTTTAACATCGAGAGTAATATTTGTATCTTAATCTTTTGTTCTTTGAACTAAGAAGTTTTTGATACCAAAATGCAGAAATTATTAATTTTTGCAATTAAATTGTGAAAACATGTTTCATATTTAGTAAAGAATTATTGATTACATGTAAGTGGGTTCTTTTCTACATGAAATAAATTTATTTTTTATATTATTGCTATACATGTGTAGTTTACAAAATATTTTGCAAAGTTAATCTTTCATTATTTATCACAATTACATTACCTCTTTAAGTGTTACGCTTAAAGTAAAACATTTAATTCAATCAAGTCTTATACATGAGTGTGTGTGCTTATAATGATGGTCATCTCAAATATAAGAAAGGTAAGAGATCTCAAAGTCAAATTTATTAGAAAGATAACAAGCAGTAGGAAGGTAAATCAATTGAAAATATAGTCTTCTTTGTGCTGAGAAAGATCATAAAATCGGTATTTTAATGTTACTGCCCCAGTTGCCTCACGATTTGATATTGCATGAAAAATAATCTTGGATGTTTTGGCTCTGCTGTTTCTGCACATCCAAAACATTGACTTGGCTTTCCTTCCTTAATTATTGCCCAGAAGTGTTGAATAGATGTATATTGGGAGAATAGACTGCAATGTAATCTTGTGGAGGAAAGATAAATTGAATATTGTACGCAGAGATAAAGTGACAAGCACGATACTTTTTAGTGTGGACGCACGGATCCACTAAATTTAAGGGAAGAAAACAGACTCCAAAGTATCAGACATATAGCTTTGGCCAGTCACTGTACTGGCGATCCGTACTTGTGGAAGCAATTTCAATACTTAGCACAAATTAGTAAGTCTAATCATAAGGGAACAGTTAAGGACCCTCTCATTTCAGTGACTACAGACTAATGCAATAATTGTGGTGGTTGAGGCAGAAGCGTGATTGATGTAATAATACAACATCGTTTTATTTAATTGTCCGTGTAAGTGTTTTTCAATGCAAAATTATTGAAGGAAATGTTTGTGGTTTTCAGGTAAATGATAGCAATAAATGTGCCTTACGGACATTCTAGCATACATGGACATTGTAAAAGACACTAATTGTTTTCCATCAGACCTTATTTTTTGTGATACGGTTTCGGAAGTGGGAAAACGGACTATCACTGCCATGAACCATCACATTATCATTTGACTGCCGCGTGCAATCAAAGGTGGGTCAGTTGATTCCGATGCTTCTGGTCCTTGTCTTTGTTACTGGACTACGTACAATACGATCATCGATTTCTCAGAAAGATCATTCTCATTCTCAATAGGTAATAATTCATCTTTAGTGAAACTAAAAAAAAATGCGCTTGGACATTCGTATTCTTCTTCGAGATATACTGGTTCATTGGTATGATGTGAAAATTAGGAGAAGGGGTGACATCTCAGGTGTCGTGCTCGAAATTTGACTTTGGTTCAAAAATGAGAGGTCCATCGCCCCAAACATTCTTATTGCTTTGAGTGCGACGTTATTCATTCACTCACTTACTCGAGATCTACTGAAACTGCTTACTTAAAATAACGGCCTGAAAAAGAAATATCTTCCTTTCTATGACGCTTTATGGTGAAGGTACAGGTACACACGGTGTAAGTCTACATTCTAAAGCTGCTGATTTGTATAATTCATTGAAGTATGGCGAAAATGTCAAGCCTTTTGGAGGCTTTTTTCAAACTTTCTATCGATCTGCACACGCACACACAAACTGGTTGTATTTCATTATTGTGAAACAAATTTTAGTTTTGATGCATTAATTTTTTGTTTGCAAATAAATTTAAGATAAGACTAAATTAAATCGTGAGAGTGGGTTGATTTAGGGTAAAACTATTATTATACCTGGGAGTGTATGAGGAAATGTGCAGAATCTTGAAAGTTGTATTTTAAAATCACGAAGAGGGGGAGATTTTGTAAAGTGAAGCTCAACAATAACATACATAAAATTGGTAGACTGATATTCAAATTTATTTTGAAGCCACTTCAATCGGTGAGAAATATTTTCAGATTGTTTTTAACATTTTAGAATACTTTTCTGTAATAGATAACATCGAAACTTTTCGAAAAGTTAGGGTTTTTCAATGGTGTGAATGACTTTTTCACGAGAATAAAAACAGTAATTCTTCGAGCAAAGCTAGACAACTATTGACTTCGATAGTAGATAGATTATTCAAAACCAATAAAAAAAGAAACTCAACAGAAACAAAAAGATACGCATTTTTATTTTAACTGAATGGAAATACTGTTTGGAGAAACCTTTTGCTTTATAGAAAATGCAGACTTCTCTCCGGAACAATATCAATACCAAATATAACATAAACAATAATATCACTACATATATAAATTTTCTTGTTGACCCTTCTTGGATTTAGTGTATGGCAAATATAACTTTTTACTAAGCATGAAATACTAATAGAGTTTATGGAAATATTTTTTTCTTAAATTTCTTGGAATTCTCTTGAAGGAAGAAAATGTACTAAATAAGTACCCGAAAAATAAATGTTCCCCTTTTACTAAAATATATCTTTTTGAATATCCATTTGCTTTTCTATTCCATTTTGAAAAACGTAATTCCTTTCTCTTGTAAAATATAAATTAAAATACCATAATAAAGCTCGTAAAATTAAATTTAAGAATATTATCCAATACATGTATGTAATATACTAAATCCCCTTCATTAAACGGTTTAGAGTGCACAATTAGCATTTTTAAAATAGGAGCTCCAAATATAAAATCTACTTTAAAAAAAAAGTGTCATTTTCTTTGCGTATATTAATGTTCAATCAAAATGCAACATCATTGCGAAAGTTATAAAGATGTGAAATAAGCAACATTATCGTATACTTTCATAAGACATGCAATTTATTAGCATTGGGCTAGTAGCGCCACCTTGCGGCCGCGGTGGTCGAGTGGTCTAGGCATCGGATCGTGGCTAGCATGTCATGAGTTCGATCCTAGTACCACTAAAGACCCGCCGTGTAGGGGAGCGATGCACGTTAAATCTGTCGAGAGCTCAAACGTCCTCCCGTTGGTGTGGTGTGGTAGTTAGGAGAGGGGGTGCCAGCTCAGGTGTCGTCCGCGTCACTTGACCATGGTTCAAAATTACGCGGACCGTCGCCAAAAGCCCTCGTGTTGCTAATCAGTGCGACGTTAATATTCTCTCACTCTCTCACTCAGTAGCGCCACCTTTTCTTCAAGAACCATACAAGAGAAAGGCCGGAAAAATACTTATGAGTACAAAAATTGTATTTCTGATAGTTTCTCTCTTTTGGATTAAGTAGCTTTAGTAGTCCTCGTCGAAGAAAAAGGAAGTCAGTCAAGCACGTCTCTTAGTGTGACTCATAAAAAATAGTGGCTTATACAGATTATGGATTATCCTTCAAAAAAGGGGTACTGATATTGCACAAATCAAACAAGAATAAGACAAATATTTAATTAGTGGATTCGGGAAACAAAATAGGGAAGTTTATAATAGTTTTCAGTGTTAGAATTTACTTTTCGGATTAGATATAAATACAAAAATAAAAAGAAATACGAGAGTTGATCCAGAAAAAAGGTTACAAGTCGAATAAAGAAATATTTATTATTACTAGACAGAAAATACAAAGTGAATTTAGAGTATACGTGCCTATCACATTTCGACATAATCACCAAGTCTTTTTAGGCATTTATCAGATCGCAGCACCAACTTGTTTAACTCGTCTTGTGTGAGAAATCAGGTCCTAGTCCACTGATCCTGATCTCGACAGATGCTTTCACAGAACTGTCTTGGAATATCGCAGCACATCAGAAAACGATATGTTGCGCACTACCATAGCTCAGTCCCAGCTCTGACGAGATTTCACGAAGAGCTACCCGTCCATTTTTTGAATAATTTCTTCAATTCGTGCCGTGTTGATTTCTGTCGTCGAAGAACTTGGCTGGCAGCTCCCTGCCATATTGCGGTTTTTGAGATCCTGTCTGTCTAATTGAAAAGAGTGACACAATTTCGCTACATGTTGTCTGCTCATTGAAGATTAGCAGGCAACACATAACATATATTTACCCATAAAAATTGAATCACAGTTTGCATTTCCAAATTTCCTAAGAGTCTTGCCATTTCAATCATCCTGAACCGTCTGGGAATTTTCCCTACCTACCAGCACATCAGCTGTATGGCAAGTAGCACCATCTGTCTCCACTTTGGGGGAAAAATATCTTCACAATATGTAGTTTGCAGATGCTGCGGCTTGTAAACTTTTTTTCTGATCAATCCCCTCGTAACAATAGAAAGCTACAGTATATCACATAGCAACTTATGGATACCGTTTAATAATATTAAAAGTTCTTTTACAAAGGTACAATTTGTTCAAAGAAAAAATTCATCTTAAGACTGCTTTGAATCTGATAGATGGGTCTTGAGAAAATTTAGGGCTCATTAATTAATTTCGATAAATATCAACTGAAATCTTTAAGATGACTAAGTCAAGTTCCTTAACGCTACCTTACAGGCATTGTAGGATATTTTTAGATTTTTAATTACAATGAACTAACATAAATATTTAATAAATGTATTTAATCAAATTTTTATTATAAATACATATTTTCAGGGTACCATTGCATTGCATATGTCCAAGTTTGTTTCTACAATATTTAAAATAAAAAGCATCAAGTATCAAAAATGTGAGAGAAATTGACATTGCAATATAAAGCAACATGAGGACTATTGGCCACATGCCTCGGAATTTTGAACTTCAATCGAGTGACGAGGATGACACCGGAGAGGGCATCGCCTTCCCTCCTAACTACCACAGTCTATTCATGGGAAGACAATGAACCTTGACTGATTTCACATGTATTGTGTCCCTCTCTACACGGTGGGTCATAAATTATCTAGCTGACCAGTAAAATTCGGTATGCTGTTTTGTGCCATGTAACTATTTTATCATACACTACATATTTGTAAATTGTAACTGAAAAACCGAAACAGGGACTTGCCATGAAATTAGTCCTTTTTTATTAATCTATATATATATATAAAGGGATGATTGTATATATGAAATCGCTTCATTCCAACATCGTTCAACCGATTCCTATGAAAGCTGTGCATGTATATGTATTTTTTAGGAGAAATATTGTTATACTTTTTGTTGCAGCTATCCACCAGGTGGAACTACAGTTAAACAACTTTCCTTTCAGTGGCCGCGGTATCCTAGTGGTCAAGGAAATAGACTCGTGGCTTGCGTGTCATGTGTTTGAGCCTAGTACCACTAAAGACCCGAAGTGTCCGGGAGCTATGCACGTAAAATCTGTCGAGAGCTTAAACATCCTTTCGTTGGAGTGATGTGGTAGTTAGGAGGTGGAAACTAGCTCAGATGTTGTCCTTGTCACTTGAACATGGTTTAAAATTATGAGGCCCGTCGCCAAAAGCCCTTGTGTAGCTGAACAATTCGAAGTTAATATTCCTTCACTCAATTCCCACCGTTCAATCAATCGCCTATTACCAACATGGTTGCCAAGCACAGATAAATTTTGTTTGAATAGGTTCTTTTATAATGTGTTAATCTCTCTCTTCTCTCTCTCTTTATATATATATATATATGGATGTTTGTATGTATGAATTCACTCCACACTCCAACATCGTTCAACTGATCACAATGAAAATTGGCATGTATATGTATTTTTTGTGGAGACTATTTTTATGCTATCCTCTTTGTTGCAGCTCTCCATCAGTTTGCGCTACAGCAAAGCAACTTCTGCACCGTTCAATTGATCTCCACATATCACTGTTCAATCAGTTACGAAATTTGTAACAATGTGTTACTTTTGTTGAGAAGAGATTAACTAGGGAAGAGTTTTTCAAAAATTAACCCACAAGAATTTTATAAATTTAAATAAATCCTTTCTATCAGCTTTTAGACCTTTAGACTATAAATTTAACAAATATGGGTTTTTTGTTCAGCTGAGATTCTCAAAAAGCTTTTTTCTTGTTTAATTTGCAATTCACGTAAAATTAACTCATTAAAAGCTTCTTTATCCTTCAATCTGTATAATTTTTATTTCAACCGCGCAAAAAACGGATATACCAGTAGTTTCATACATCGTATAAGGAAAAGAATTATAGCTGTTGTAAAGAA
>BMAO01036249.1:0-61902 GCA_019973975.1 Trichonephila clavata
TGATTCAATCAAACAAATAGAAACTGCACTCACACAACTTAATTATTGTGTTTATATAATACTGTCTACATTACATGCATCTGAATTTCCAAGCAGTATAATAATTGTACAGGACGATTTACGATTGACCATTCCATATAATGCAAATTCTTTCAAAAAATAATTCAGATTGTGATAATTCATTTCTAAGCATCCATGTAAAATAATATCTCATTTAACAAAAACGTTATTTGGAATGAACTTCCCACGTGGGTGAATTTTAGAATGAACAAATACTCACCCCTCTCCACCTCTAAATCAAAGACATCTCACAAATTTAACGTGATTATTAAAAGGTTTCGTTCCCTAGAAGATAATTTGGAATAAACATCCCCTGATACATATGGCTAAGATGGAAATAGTCTGGTATTGTCACAGAAAAACTGGCTTCTTGCACCATTTTCCATGCAGGTCGAGAATTTAATTCAATGCGGATAAATCAAATTTAAAATAAAAGTTACACAATATTGGAATTGAAGTTTTCTCAATAAGAAAGAGAACTGGAATGGTTTTGTTTGCCTCACAAACTAGTATGATCTTATTGCAGAAATAATTTGTCTAAAAATGTCTCCGGGTGTGGTAAAGCGTAACCAGTAAAATTCATACCCGAACATAGATCCACCATTCCTGAAACTAGTTGTTTTTCATAAACATCATAATATATATTTCTCACACAATCATTAATAAATATTTTTTCTTCTAACACAGCCTATTTTCTCTCGATTTCTGGTTTGTCAGCTGTTTTTTCCGGTGCAGTTTTCGATTTCCACAACACCGGGAAAAAATCAAAGCGTCTAACACTTCAAATATTTTTCAACTGAAAGGTGAAGCATTTTCAAAGGAGAGAAATTGGGTTAGGAATTCATTTATTAAAGTGGCCGTATTGCCAAAAAATGAGTCTGTGGCTATCGTGTGCACAAATTTTTAAAAATATTTGCTCATTCATAATGGAGAACAACAATGCAGCTCTTAAAAGTGGCTTGTTTTCGTCATAAGGAGTGAGCGGAGGAGTTGGAATTTATAGGCGAATAAAACTGAGCGACACTTATTTCATGCTTGATGACACTTGAATGTTTACGCTCGAGAGTGGTCCCCTAAACACCCCCATGTAGAAATGCTGGACGTTGCATCGTTTTGAGAATAAAAGTCCTCCTGTTGGCGGGGTTTGGAAGTTTGGAGAGTGAAGTACCCTATCAAGTGCCGTCCTCATCACTTGACCGAGGATCTAAACTATAACATCCGTCATCCATAGCCATCGCGTTACTTTAGAATGCGGTGATAATAATAAAAAGTCGCCATTCATTGAAAGAAAGCAGCAGATTGGGTAAACCTAATCGATTATGACTCTGTTCCATGCACATCTAAAGATGGGACTCCATGATCTTTAATTCCGATCTAAGATCATGAGCAGCTATTTAAATAGACACTGACAGACATTCTTTTACTATAAGAAAGAACATCCAAATCACTGAAAAATTCAACATGACACAGGTCGAAGGTTTAGTGGATATTAATGCAACATAATTTTCAAAAATAGTTAAGAACACGAGAAAAGAATATGAAACCTCAAAAAACCATATTGAAAGCTCAAATCTTGGATTGAATTTAGCCAGCCATCACAATGTTTCAAAACGACTGACAGCGACTGGCAAAGACTTAATATTGCGGACACTTTTACACATTTTGTCAACAGTAAACTCGCGACCTGGACTCGAAGGGGGTTGTTACATATAGAAAAAAGAAACTACGCAATTGATTTAGAGTTGAATATAAATTGAAATATGTAATATGTAAAAATGAAACATATTCTTTGAAATTATTTTTAATATATCTATTGACGTTGGATTTCATTTTCTATCATACTATTATCGTCTCTGCTTTGATTAAATAATTTATTTGATTCTAATTTTTCTTGCTGTGTATTTTAATCGTTTGGTATAATAAGTTTTGTTGCTTAAGTTGGCATCCTTTTATGTAATGAATCTCGATGTGAGAATAGCTTAGTTGACTGTTCGAATTCCAGTTTGATATGCGTTTTGGACATGCAATCGAAAGTGCAGTTGCTATTATTGATGGATTTAATTAGATTTAGATTGCAAAGATTTTTGAAGTGAAAACTTCTTTAGCGGCGTTGGGCACTTTTTGGTAGGGGAAAATCTTATGGGTTCGCTTCACCGACATGCTCTGACTAGCGCATGCGCAGTGTGCTGTTCGCCTTAGACACTTTTTGGATGGGTGAAATCTCGTGCGTTCGCGTCACCGACATGCTTATAGCATTTTTTCTGTAGCTATACAGCTGGCTTATAGTGCTGTGCATATCTTATAAGTGAAATTGAATGGATTTAGTGAAAAGTTCAATGTGTATATACTGTGCATTGTTAAAATATTGTTTTTGTTTGATTATTATTTGAATCGTTTAATTGAAGAATCATTGTACAGTATAGTAGTGAGTACTAAATAAATATACTAATATCTGTAAAATAAAAAATAAATAACAGAAAATTATTTTATATAAATACTTGCATTTATTTTGGCGTTTGAAAATTTTATATTTAAAATTATTTTAAATCGTCGTATTTATTCTGGCCTTTGAAAATTTTGTATTATTTATTCTCTAATATTTAACCTCTGCAGTGCATCACGCAATCCAGATTAGTATTTCACAGTGGCTTAGACGGTTTCTTACTACCGTGGTAAAACAGACATCTAGTTGTTCAATCATAATTTTATCGTGGATTTTGAAATTAAAAATTTAAAAATCTAATAATAATTCAAGATTAATGTGTTGAAGTTTAAAATATGGTTAAAAATACAAAATTATAATTTATTACCTTATATCATTAAAATCTTTAGTTAGAAATAAGGAAAACAGCCCCGACTTTAATTTCATTCAATATTTTATTTTATTTAAAAATTTAATATTTCGAAATCATTATTTATTAATTTAAATTGTCAAAAATAAAATATACGCTCTTCTATTTTTTGCAAAATGATTATCTATAACTTTTTATCATTCGATTTTATTATTAGAAATTTGCGAAAAAATATTGTCAGGGAATTAGGGTTATTTTAAATATCTTTTTAGCGCGTTTTTCCCGTAGTGTAAAAAAAGCGCTATTAGGACGCAAATTTCGTCTTCGTTCCATATTTTGTCGTACCTTTTTCTCAGCTAATAATTAACCGATTGACCTCAGGTTTTCGGCATTTGGTCGCATTTGTGCCCTAGATGAGCCGAATCCTATTTAAATTTAATAATTTTAAATTTAAAAAAATTTTAATTTGTTTTTAAAAATTTTTTTTAAGTATAGTACACTACTTTTTGTTAATAAAAAGTTCTTAAGTTGCATTATTGTAAAATACAACATGTGAAAAACGCGCTAAAATTACTTAGCCATGCCAATGATTGATATCTTGTTTTCATATTTGCTTAGATCCTTAACATTTCCCCTTAATTTCTACTTTGGCAATGACTATTCACAAATCACAGGGAGGTACTTATGATGCTATTGTCTACGAATACGAACGCAAACATCCTAGAGAATTAGTTTACGTAGCTTTAACAAGAGTAACGAGGATCCAAGGTTTATTTTTGGTTACTCAAGAAAATATTAGCAGCAGCTGGAAATTTTGGATTGGTAGAACCTCTAAATGCTTCAGAAACAGATAAACATCATAAAATATCAACAAGTCATCGAGAGGATCTAACGTTAGAATTGAAAAGGTTACAAAACAATACACTACAAATGGTCACTAAAACTTTTCTAGAATTCATCTCCAACAAGAAAGGATTATCGATATTTTCATTCAATTGTCAAAGTTTGCATGCGCATGGAGCTGACCTAAAAAATGATGCTATCGTAAAAAAGTCAAATGTTCTGCTTTTGTCAGAAATTTGTATGAAAAACGAAGAACCACTTGATATTCCGAATTTCAACTTTATTGTAAGTTATAAAAGATCCGAAGTTCTACAGCAGGCACTATTTATCACAATACTCAAGATACGTCACACTTCGTTACTTCACATATGGACATACATACTAAATTCACTAGAAGTATTGGTGTTAATGTTTCTGATATAGGTGAAATATATTCGTTGCCCGTTGCGATTCCGAGAATGGGCAATACATATTAATGGTTGCCGTTTATATTTCTCCTGGAAAATCTATGAGACAGATACAACGATTTTTATTCAAAAATTTGATGATTTATACAAAAAGAGGTTCTGAAATACTCGATAAAAGATTTGGCGAAAAATATGACCTCTACCTCTAATATGAACTCTATATGAACTCTACCTCTAATTGAATTTCTAAATGAAACATTAAATTTAAATATGCCCAATAATCGAAAACTCAGTATTACAAAATATAAAACGACGATCGATGTGGTTTTTACGCGATACTTAGATAAATTTGAATAAAACATTTCCCTTTCTTACTTTAGTTACCGTACGCCCATTGCATCTTTTTTAGAAAAAAAATGAAATAATTGAAAGAACAAAAAGTCTAAGTATTGTTGAAATTAATGATGACAATGATGCAAACAATTAAAATAATGTTAAAAATCAAGTACATTGAAATTTAAGTAAATACAAATGCTATCCATAAATAATATGATTGTATATTAATTGTTATTTCAATTGAATTGTATTTATATTTTGTCATAATCTTGTTCAGCCCGTAATATATTTGAAAAAAAAATCCTATAAACATGCATTTAGTTGTTGCTCGGAGTGTTAATAGATGTGAAAACCAGATTGATGTTGATAATTTTAATTCAAACATTATGAAATTTCAAATTTTTATTCTAAAAGTTCTAAGTTTTCGCTTCTATCGGCAGTCTCTATAACTGCCAATTTTTTTTCTCAATGTTCTTGTGTGTAAATATGTGTTCTTGTTTGATGCGTCCTAGTTTTAATTAAAAAGTTTAGTTTATTCCGAATGGATTATTTTTAGCACCCTATTTCGAGCAGTGAACCACCGAAACAAAAAGGACAAATCGGTCAGTGTTGGAGCGGTGCACAGCCGGGAATAAAAACTACAGTGTCGTCTTTCTCGCACGAACGCAGTTGGAAAATATTTAGTTTTAGGAACACTAAAAAGAACATGTATTTTGACAGTCAATTTTTTTTCGAAGAAGGAAACTTCACGTTTCCAAAAAAAGCACACACACACACAGTTACTGTTATTCTTTTAAAGGAAGAAATATTTTTATTTAATTTAAACAAGCCCTTCAGATTAGTATTTGTAACATTGCAGACCCAGGACATTCCCCAGGAGCGGGTATCACTTTTTAGTGCGACACCGTACAGGTAGATACCAATTGCCGCGATGTAATTTTGACACCCAATTTTCTCCACAGAGGAAGGAATCTGATCTGATGATGCAGAATTTTGCAAGGAATTTTTTTTCCGACAGCGCTCAAGTCAAAGAGACTTTCTAGGGATCTGTAACATGCCGCCTAATCATACGACAATGACACTATCGATTTTCTAAATCATGAAAATGCACCGACTTGGTCCGGCATCGAACCCGCAAACTTTCAGTGTTCAAGGCCAGTACCTAACCAACTATGCCACCCGGTCGGGTTAAGGAGGAAATATAGAGAAAATGAAATACATGTAATGAAAGTGTGATTGTGAAAAAGGTTTTTCCGAATATTTGAAACTAATAATAGAGTACCTCAAAGTATTTTCTATCGTCATTAAAGAAAAACTCTACACAGCCTTACACTTATAAAAATATCAATAACACAAACAGCTACTTAAAAAATTGTATACATTTACTCACGTACTCAACATTTTTAGATGGATACCCTAAAGTGTGCACAAAACAAAGTGCACCACTTTCTTCGGAGTGCAAACATCCTCGTCGCAGAGCCATGCCTGTACATTTCTTTAATTTATGAATTCCGAACAAAAATAAATCACATCGAAGTTTAATTGCTTTTTTGTTATTTTTCTCGAAAAATCAAGAAATAATTTCTTCAAAAAAAAAAAATTAAATACGCAATTTAAATATGAAGAAACTTCAACACGAAGAATGAAACTACGCGATTTGTTGGGGAATGGATTGGAAAGTTTTTCATAAAAATTGTTTTAAAATATTTCCTTTCATTAATTAAAAGTTTTTACTCAGTTTTTTACACATAAAAATACTCATAATATAATGATTTATTTATAAAAATGCATCTAATTGTGTAGTAAATATGCACATATCTAATTATGAATTTGTAAGCATATCTTAATTAAATTAATATATTTACTATTTACTTCATTTTTATTTTAGTGCATCTAATCACTCATCGTGAAATGTACGGAATTGTAACCACTACAAAGTATCTAAAAGTTGCATTGCAACTTGCATTTATATTGTTTTCACTACCATACAGAACTGATAGGATGCGTGTGGTTTCATTATAAAAAAATACATATTATCAATGCACTCATTTTCCCAGTTTCTCTAAGAGAAAATGTTTCTAGTCATGTGTAAATTAAAAGGCAATTAAAAAAAACGTAGTTCTAAGTTCATTAACAGCTCCCAAATAGATCATCTCACTTGGAAAAGTAAATGAAAAAAACCCAGCTATCCTTTCCTTTTAAAACATTGTATACAAAATAGGCTGCATTTCTATTTACATTGAAAGGGAAGTATTGTATATATTTCCCACAAATATATATATATATATATATATATACTTGTGGTTAATCCATAACTCTGTGTGTCCGCCCTTCAAATATTTGTTCCAGTGAGTACAAAACAAAAAAGTCGTTAATATTCATGCCACTTATTTATGAAATACCATCTTAACAGTGAGACAAACTCAAGCCAACTGTCCCAATTTTTAATTGTATTGTATATTTCTTTCCAGAATTACTAAATCATCATTTTTTAGTTTAGGTTTTCAATCCAAAGTAAAGTGGGGTAACTTACATGCGAAAGAAATAACAATTAATGAGCTGGAATCGGAATCTTATGTTTGGGGCTATCTTTTCTGAAAAATGATTAGCTGTTTAATTTGAGATTTGAATATGTACGTTGAGAAATTAAATGTGTGGCATACTTTCAACCCAATCAAAATATACTTTTTTTCACTGAATAGTAAAATTGGGAATCAGTTATGTATTATTCTCAGTTTGTTTGTTTTTAACATGTTTTTGTTCCAGTAAAAAATTGAAATTATTTTAAAGATCCAATTTTTTTAAATTTTAAGAGTGATGAAAGTTGACAGTTTTAACAAAAGTGAAGGATATATTCTGAAGCTACTAGACATAATATTTCTTTTAAGATAGAAATATAAGGGAAACAGTGGGTGCCAATATTACAACATATTATTTTAATTTCAACCAACATCCAGCAAATGAATGCAAAAAAAAAAAAATTAACTGTACAAAATTGTGTTTGACATGAAAGTAAAATACTTAAATGCTAATCCTGCTCGACTGAAAGACATGGCTGCCTGATTTGATTATCCTAAACGCTATCTTAATTTTGTAATTTAAAAGCAACTTCATGTAATAAGACTTTTAGACAAGGGGGTGGGGAGTAGTAATATATATATTTTACTTAGAATTCTATTTTTCACATTGAATTTTGTAAGCAATGACAGCTAGATTTAAGTTATCAAAAATAGTATAGATTAAAAGCTTGTTCCAATTTATTCACTAAAATTTCTCAGTCTTATTGAAATTCAATTAATGCACAAATGAACAATTTTTACTTCAGACAAAATTTAATACATATATAAACTTATCAAGTGACCCATTTCTCATCCACAGTACTAACGCAATTATATGAAAACAAATTAAATGCTTAATTGCTTTAAAGCCATGATGTGCTACAAGAATTCACCAACAAATATTCCCTGAAAGACTAAATCATAAATGCATCTAGAGCCTTACACAGAACATCAGCTAGCATTTTCAATTAAACACGTTTTTCATTATAAAGTAAATGAACAGTAAAAATAAGCAGTTTTTTTAAGGACTCTACTTGGCTTCAACTGGTAGTATTCTTGTCTTCCAAGGTATTTTTATGTGTAAGACTTTGCTCAGACAATTAAATTCAATCTTCAATAAGGAGAGACATCGTTAACACTAAACATAACAATTTATTTATCCAGTGTTATTAGGCCTGGCACCTTCGAGCTGGGAGATCTACTTTACGAATACAGAGTGATTGTAAACAAAAACAAAAGTATCTACTAACATGAGCGTTCAGCTGGCGGTTACAAAGAGAATTCGTTAGGGAATTCTTAATACAAGGCACTCATTTGTATTTTTTTACACATATTCCTTTTAACTGTTATGTTCCTGTTGATTCTCTTGAACGTCCTTATACATAACTCGACTTCTGTCTAAAAAGGTCTTGTGACATTCAAACTATTCATAGCGCAGTTTGAATTATTTAGTATCGGCGTTAGTTAGCATCGGTAATCGAGATATAAAAAATATATGGCAATTGAATACTTCAAAAAAAAATTTTCCAAAAAAATTTATTTGAACTTGATTGGAGGAATAGAAAGTATTTTATTAACGATTGAAAGTTTAAACAAGATAAATATATATACAGTCGACTCTTGATAATTCAAACCTTCGATCATACGAGCCTCTCGCTAATTCGAAGTATATGCTCAGTCCCTAGAAAAACTCTTGATATTTCGAACTAAAACAATATATTTGGGTACACTCAATATTTCGAAGTAAAATCTGTGGCTGTCCAGACTACAACACGAAATAACTCGAAGTGATCTTACAAAATTCTCGACAATTCGAACACTCACTATCATGTACAGTTCTGGTACAAAGATGTTAGAGCTTACAAGTTTTGTGTTGTATTGTCTCTGCGTCTCTCCCCTCTAACGTATCATCTTTAATGACCATCTGTTTGCTAATCCTTCTTAGTGTTATCCGGTTCATCACTTTATACACTTTCACTGCTTTCCTTCTTCAAGTGGACAATAGACCAACCACACCCGTTGTTAAACATCCATATATCTTTCGTTTAACACGTGGCCTTGCTACACATGTGTTAAGAAAGGCTGGTCCTCTATTGTGAATAAGAGATGCGTAGGATTGTGCGCATGAATGTATTGAATGCATTTCTTTAATACAGGACTTTTAACTTCTGCATAATATTTATATTGTATAATAAAAGTTCTTTTAAAATTACTTTGACGTAATTTTATATATATGTACAATTTTTGTTTTATTACATCGTTTCAAATTTAAATGTGTTAGAAAAAATTTCTCTTCGTGTACTTTGGGACCTTTTTCTACCCTCTTGATGATTCCAAGTTTTTCATTGGTCCCTTTAACTTCGAATTGTCGAGAGTCGACTGTATATAAATAAATAAATATATATATAGGGAGACAGAGTGAGCTAATAGTACGAATTGAATAAATTGATGCTTTAATTGCTATTCAAAAATTGTTGAAAAGGCTGGTGTTTAAAAAGCTCTCTAAAATTTCTGCTGTATAAGCTTAAAAACTATAACAACTAAAAATCTTCAGGTTTGCATTCTTCGCGCACAGAGATTGTTCAAACTTCAATTCCTCATTCTCTGTCTAGATATATCTTAAATGCTCGAACTTAGCAAATTGAATTGAAATGTATTAGTTATGTACTGTTTTGTGTGATTCAGTGGTTCTGAATAAGTACTATGCGTTTAGAGTGCATTTATATAAATACGGCAGAATTCCATGTTTCATTAAATAACTACCGCCGCAAGTTATCCTGATTTAGCACATTCAAAAGCTTCTATTTATCATTAAGTCTGCAGAAAGCGCTTCAATGATGCATTATATGAACTATGTTGTAACGCTTGTGATCGTCGTAACAAGGCTTCTTTATACATAGGGAAACAAATTATTTCTAATGACCAAAATGTCTCGTAAAACACTTCAGAAACACTTCACATTAAAGAATTCATAAATTGATAAATACTTCAGCAAAAGCCATTTCATCGGAACACTAATCTGACAACAGAATTGTCACGTAAACATCAAACCTCTTGACCACACTTATTAGACGATTCACGACAGGAGTTTTGAGGATGACCAAAAAGAAATACAGCCGAAAGGGGAGATCATTTGGAAAAAGACGCGCTGTCCAAAAACCTGCTGTTTTTATCCGAAAATACTAGATGAAGTCGTGTGAATAAATTGCTTGTAACTAAATTATTTGTTATGTAGTTTTCTACCAATAAAATTGTTCGACAATTGGTTCTCAAATTTCAAAACAATTTCACAGCTGTATTGATAACTAACTTTCGCCTATACCAGAAAAAAAACCTCATTTCTTAAAAAATATGAATAATCTTTATTTTAATTCGTTTTTTGAACGTAAAACTAAAGTAAAATGTAGCTTGAATTTTAAGATTGACGTTGCAACAGTTGAAAATGTGATCTATCTGGTACAGTCTGAGCCATTGGGCCTGGGTTCGAGTCCCAGAGAAGACATGGATGTTTATAAATGTATAGTGTCTTTGGGGCATTGAGGTACTCTAAATAGCCATCGAGCCGCAAGAACTCTCGTGTGGTTGGTGGAAGGGAAGAGAGGTGGGTGGTACCTGACCCCCATGGTGTTCTCCCTAAAAATAGGAGGGGGGAGGCTAACCGAGCAAAATCGTACAGTCACCTGCATGATGCGGAAAACTACGGTTAACAGCAGGTGTAAATTGCTAGTTCCTTGCCACAATGACTTCGGTGGACCTCCTCGATCTGCCCCCGTCAGACAAGTGGCAATCAGTGGTGTAACGTACACCCCCGCATCGCGAGGAGGGGGCAGGATTCCAGGAGTCTCAAAGGTTATGGTTTTGCAATCCCTCCCCGGCTTGGAAACCAAAATCTGACTTTGCATGAGCGGGATCTGATATTCTCTGTTGCGCCACTGGTGACAATAGAAACAACACAGTTCAATATCAAAATCACGATGAGAATAAGCATTCCGCCTCGAAAAAGGAATACCTGTAATAATAACAAACGCATTTCTTGCAGCACATTTTGCACTTCGAAAGTAGCAAATCTTTTTGCAAATCGCAGCAAAAATGACGCATTCTAAGACGTTAACGAAACAACATTATTTTGCTTTCCTTTTTTTTTTGTTTACTGGGAGACATGAAACAACCTCATCATCAACTATTTATCAACCTCAAGTTTGAAGTTGATAAATCTTAAAAAACTTCCTTTCTTTGAAAGAGTTTATAAGAAAAATAACTAAGCAATATCCTTTTGAATGGAATAACATGTTGTACTTGAAATTGTTTTAGTAAAACAGCAAAAAGTGGATCTGATTAGGAGCACTGAAATTACTTCGAAATATTTCGAGTGTGTGGAAGGAAAAAATCCGCAATATTAAATTTTTGAATTGAAATCGAATGTTTTTTTTCAATGTTAATTCAAAATAAATTTTAACTGCCCAAGAATGTTGGGAGTTTATTATTGATGTGTAACATCTTTACTCTCGGTTGCTGGATATTTGTTGGATTGATTTCGTGAAAAGGGACGGAAATGCGTAACAGGAAGTCGGGGGAAGCGCGCGCTGTTTGATTTGACCAATTCAGCGCCTTGGGGGTGTCTCTTCGCTAGCCTCGTCTCGGGTAGCAATTAGGACCCAACTTTAGTAGCAAATAGGGTCCCGTAGACAGAAATCCCAACTCTAAAGCAATGAAAGCGCCCTCTTTTGGGAGGGGTGAATGGGCGTTTCTAAAGGAAAGGCCAAGTACTCATGTAGTACTGGTCTTAATGATCGAAGGTAAATAGTTCCTTCATAAAAGATAAATTAAATGTCTTTTTTTTCTTAATTTTCTATATTTTCTCGACTTTGAAATAAACATTTTTTTCCATGCTATTATTTTTCCAAATTTGCGTTTACTTTATTCCATTTTCTGATGATTATGTTCTGACAGCTGTCATGATGAAAAAAAATGGCATCACAGAATCATTCAAGCCACTTCTACAACAGTTGAGAGAGATATTCTGTTTGTTTCCAAGTGCAATCCGAGCTCGAGACAGGAAACCCCTCTTTCCCATTCTATTTTTGTTTTTTGAAGGTCCAGTTTACAACCAGCTTTAAGACTATTTACATGACAACTGACCCCTCTTTTACTGCCTAACCCATGGTTCACGTACATAAAAACTGGCGGACATTCTAGTTATACAAAGAAATTGCTTTTTTTACGCTGTTTCGTTTCTGTCTGAGGAACATCAGTTTTTCATTTGTTATATAGATCTACAATAATAATTAAATATCTTCAATGAGTACGAAATAAGGAATATTCCGAATTTTGTACAGCAATTAATTTTATAAAAATATCAGTTTTAGTTAAGACAGAAACCTTTATATATAAATATATTTCTATTCATTCAAAACAGTTTTCTGTGATATTTCTCAATATTAAATTGCATCAAAATCCTTTTTTAAACAGTTTAATGACAAGAGAAATTTATAAGAATAATGGAATGAATAGTGTAATGTGATTTAAATTATTCTCTTTCCTGAAATACTTCAGAACAGTTCTTTATTTCCGATTCTGTTCAATAGTTTGATTTAAAAACGTTTTAAGAAATGTAATAAAAAAATCTTATATAAATTTAATAAAGTACAGTGGCGTAACAACCAATGGGCTAGGTGGTGCCGTGCACCGGGGTCCTCGCGCCTTGACCACCAAGCAAGTCAAACTTGCGATAATTTCTCCTATAATTGAAATATAAATATAAAAGATTGTTTCATAGCTCTGGGTATGGTTAGTCAATATATTGGGACATATGTGCGGCAGAATGCTTATTTGAAAATGGACAAACAGTCATTTTGGTGGTCTCATACATTTCTCCGAATCAAACAGTTAAAAAAATTAAAGATTTCCTGCCTTTTGCACATTTACCGTATACCAAAGGTGGTTCTGCTCTTTTTTTTTTAAAAAAAAACTACCATTCGCTTCCCATGATTTTGAGTGATGATTTTAAAGTTAACTTCAGTTTGCCAGAAGCTGAGCCGCTCATAACTGTTCTGAAAGATGAACTCAAGCTGGAAATGAACACAAATCGAAATGTTTCGACAACTAACAGTGGTACTGTTATTGACGCCGCTTTTCAACGATTTTTAAATACTTTGAAATCACAAGTATATGTGTCATACTTTAGTTTTCATAAATCTATTGTCTCCGCTCTTCCCCAAATTGAACAAGAATAAATATTTTTGTTAAAAAACTGCATTACTCCTTGTGTTAATTAAATAAAATTTTCATTGAAGATATAATTATTCGATATAAAATTATTTCCAGTCATACCCGATTCATTTTTTTCGGGATTAAAGTCACTATTGCGTATTTACCCCGATAACAAGTCAGATGTTACACATCATATGCGACTACTGTAAGACTCGTTTCTTTTTTTTTCCCTTCTTTCATCATTTTGTAAACATTCATTGCACATAATATAATCATAAGGTATGCAAAAAAAGGATGAGAAAATCAAACTATTCAAACGGAAAATAAACACAGTTTCAGAGTAGTATGTACTGTCAAAAATTATGTAACATTTTATGAACAAAAATTTTTTTTTAAAAAAACGATGAATACTAGTAAAGTGATAATCTTTTAGAACTCCTCTCAAAAAATTTCATAAAAGACTTCGAATTCTTTTTAAATTATTACGTGGAGGAAAATAAATAGAATGTTGACCTATCGTTGTTGAAAAATCGTAATCGAAATCTATATTTGAAAATGAAATTCTCGCAGAAAAGCAGCTTGCATTAATTTTTTTCTATTGATATTGAAGGTTGGAATAGGTTCCAATGGCAATCGAATTTTGCGGATTGAAAATGCAGCAATCAATTTCATACGAAATTTAAAAATGGAAGGGACAAATTAAAATGTTTCTACTTCATTAGAATTAGTAAAACGCGAAAAATATCCCACTCATGGATTAATTTCATAAAAAAATATTTACACATGACTTGATCTCTTACCAGCAATTCATATAGCCGACTCAAAATATGAATAAAGATTTCTCAGCACTTTTCCGTAGAGAATCAAATAACAAGGCTAATGCGATCGTAGAAATGTTTACTCGAAATATAAATGAATCATTCAGAAAGGTTAAATTCTGTTGATATTTTTGTTTCTAAACGACAAGAATCCGAAAATGATTTCCTTACCATGCGCGGTGTACGTGTACCTGTGTGAACGGTTGTTTTTACATTTAATTATTTTACATTAATTTAAGAAGGGAGACGTAATTTAAAAAATATAGAATTTTGCATATTATTTTGAAAATATCATTCTTATGAGTGTCTTCCCTTGACCGCTATTCAATCTTCTGAGATCTATTGCTTCTAAATATGGTATTAATAAACTGACATTATATCAACCCACTTCACAAATCAATACCAACTTAATTTACAGTCAAACCTATGTTTTACGCCTCGAATCTAATAACTAAAGTCCCTATTATCTTCGTTGGCGAAGTGTGGTTGTTGATTTAAAAAAGAACTCTGTAAAGAAATCCTGAAACAAAAAAGAATATTCCACATAGACATCATTCTAAAGAAACAATTTGAGGACGCTCGTGTTTAAATTATAAGCCAGTAAAAAGAGGAAGGCAAGTGAAGGATATATTTTTTTAAATAATGCAACAAAAGTATTAAAGCCAAATAAAAATAAACACATAAATCCTACACTTAGTAAAATCTTAAAACAAAATAAAATTTTTCCTTGAGAAATCCATTGTTTTTTGTCTTGCATCTTGAAAAACATAAGATCAAAATTTGTTTCAAAATTATTCTTCATTATTTAATAATGTTTATAATGTGGTTTGTGGTAATCTTTCTGCCGGGGGGGGGGTCCAAAATTTACAAACCGGTTGCAATAGATTTTGTCCAAAAATAAACATTGAGAATTAAAAAAGAAAGAAAGAAAAGGTGTATTGAGAGAGAACTGATCGATCCAGAAAAAATTTAATTGCACAAAAACACACACACACAATCATTTCTACAATCAAAACAATTTTATTCAATAATCCTTCAGAGAAAAAAAAATGTGTCTCTTACTCCGATTTGTTTTGTCTTCGGCTTTTACTTTCCATGTGTTTTAAGTTAGCAGTGACGTGGTTTCTTGTACACATACTGGTTGAGTACAGCCGATGAGTGCATGTTTTGATGTATCTTTTTGAAAGAACGCTTTCAAAAGGGACATGTTTCCAGACTTCAAGGAAAAGGAACAAAGCTGAAGCAAAAATTTCATCTTTGTTATGTCTTTTCTGCTGCCAGCTCACTGGCTTCACATTAATTGCTTACCAAGACCGAAATCACTATTTTTTTGTTTTTAGAATAAATCAGGATTTCGAAGGGAGAGGTTAGACATGTTTCTCTTTATTTCAGTAGTAGCATATTTTGTTTTTTTTATAAAGCCAATCATGTAATTGCAAAACGGACGTTTCTAAAATCAAAACAAGCCACTTATAAGATTGAGACTCGATGAGTGAAGCGACTAAAATATTTAATTGGTACATATTTCTAATTGTGAGTTCCACTCATCAGCGGGAATGAAAGTAGTAGCTGCATTAATAGCAAAACGACAATCCACATGTATTTCTCTCTACTGAGTGTACATCATTGAACGCGCCTTTTCGGTTACATCCGCTTAAATTTGTACTTCTTTAAGCTTAGGCTAAAATTTTTGAATTTAAATTCTTTAGTATAACACGAAAGAAGTAATTTGTTGAATTTGTTTTTCTTCAATAGACAGCTAGGTTTAAAATCTTAAAACTAGAATATTTTTCTTTATGGTTCTAATTAAAAACATACAAGTGATACACACGGGTCTCAAATTTAATACTACACTATTCGCTAAATATTCCTGACTCGCATTCAGTTCTTGCAGAATTTATGTCCATTGTAATCATGTAAGAAAATTAGCAAATGGACTCATTGCAACAAATTTGTACCTCATTTTAATTCATAAGAACGAAAACATAATTTTTTAGAATTTAAAAGTGATAATCAAACATAAAATAATTGTATATATTCTTATACGGAATGCTGCATTACAACACTTCCAGAACTATTCAGACTCACAAATGTTAATCTGAAATTGTTATTTCCCAAGAAACATGCAAACGAAATGAAACGGATCTTCTTTAGTACTTCATCCAAATGTTATCCACACCAAAAGAAAAATTCCTTATTTTTCGTTGAATGCTTTTCTCAAAATATATGGAGAGGTATTCTGGTGTGGAAGTCATCACGATTAAGTGAAACTGGGAATAACATCTTTCTATGAATTTAAGCCACTGCGTTGTTCTTTAAATTACAGAATCACATGGCTGAATTTTCGATTAATTCTTTCTTTTCTTTTTCTGTTTGACTTCAAAGCGAATTGGACATTCATACATGCCAAATACTCTCAAGAGAAAACAGTATTAAAGTGATTTTAGTACAGATTCTTTAAAAAATTTATTAAATTAATTTGTTCTATTATAGTGAGTGCATCGTAGAAAGAAACAGAAAAGAAATATTTTTCTTGCTTGCTCAAACGTTCGATGGAAATGTTTATGAAAAAATTCTACAGTTTAAAAAAATAACTCTCTGGTTTTTAAGTAACATTCCCTATGTTATAAAATATTTCAGAAAATAGTACAAAACTATGACAATGATATCACCTTATTTGTTTTATAGTTTTTAAGTCTTTCTTTTCATTTTGATCCATTATCAATAGTAGGAGTTTTTACGCCCCTCTTTTTATTTTTTTTGTTTCATATAAACCAATTTAATAAATTTTTTATACTTTTCTAACTTCCTCCACCTCCCTTTGATTTTAAAATAAAATATAAAATTCGTATCTCGAAAAATAAATTAAGGCATAAAACAATCGTGAGCTGTACACAAAGGAAGCTTTCATCTGAATCTGAGCCGTAAAATGGATAAAATATTCTGAAGAAGATGCGTTGGTTAAAATAATTGAGAATTATTTAGAATGAATGTTTATTTTTTTTACTTGATCAACAAAATGATTTAAATCAGTTATACTCAACCTTTTTTTCCCAGAGCCACATACACACGACACATATTTCCCACGGGCTACAAAAAGAGGATTAATAGAGGGGGGGGGGACCAAAGCTACAGAAAAAATTTAAAAAGTGCTAATACTACATTGACCTCATACTATGCTAACCATCACCTGTATGGTGCTCAAAGCTACGGTTAATGACAGACGTGCATTCAGCCCTTTGCCGTGATGCATTTCATGGGCCTCTATCTGGCATCTTCAGACAAGTGTCATTTGTAACAACAGCAACATTAACCCCTCTATTAAACACATACACACAAAAAAAATTGGTTTTGAGCATTTTCATTTAAGTTATGGGTAGATTCGAATTCCTTTCATCCATGATCATGCCCCTTTGTTTACATTCAACTTTCATGCAAAGTTGCGGTGTACTTTATGTTTTTTCCTTTTGAAAAAATCTCACTTATTATAATTTCTTCCAATATTAATTTATCAGGTGCGGTATGGCAACAAAAAGTTTTATAATTGCATTCAAGTTTTAACTGCTAGAATCAATATTATTTAATTTTTATTCATTAGTTGTTTGTAATTCTAAAGAGCCACCAGACCTACGTCAATAGAACTATTTATCTCTAAGGAAAGTTCATCAAATGTTTTTACTGAGATAATTTTAATTAATTTTTTTCATCCCAAGTTATTGCCATATATATGGACTGCTTTTAAGTATTGGGTTCCGGAAGCAGAAAAATACTTCTTTTTTATGAAGAGTTGGTCCGTTTTGAAGAGATTCCAAAATATCAATAAAAAATAGAATACGATAATTTTGAATTAAGTTTCACTCTGCAAGAAATTCTCAAAATTGTTTCATCAATTACATTCATTCGGGTCCCTGCACACAAATAAATCGAGAATAATAAAAAACGTTGTTAAATTAGCTAAAGCCCTTCCAGATTCTTAGAATATTATCCTTTGAATTTCAGTGGAAGATATCCAATACTATATCAAAAGACGGTATAAATGCAAAAACTAAGAATAAACAAAGAGCAGGATATAAAATTCCTTTTTTCGCGTGACAACTGAAGCACTCAAATGGCAAACAATAGATTCACAGAAGTTTCAATTGATAAGATACCATTGTGACGGATCTATACGCGTCCTTCCATTAACCCTCTTGAAAATATCTTATTGAATCTGTTTAATTGATTTGTGTTGGAGTTAATTAGAGTTCTGAATAAATTAGAAATTATCATGTCAAGTCGTCCTTCACTTCCTCCCACACCTTTAGTGGGATCTCAGAGTAGACGGAGTGGAGGGGGTTACACCATCTCTCTAAAATGCTAGCATTATATGATTTATTTTTATTTTGACTTGTTGATTTTCCACTGTGTGTATTAGGAGTTCCTGATCGACATTGCATGATTTCAAGCCCTAGTGCCACTGAGTGGAGAGGGGCTGATGCACGTTAAATCTGCCGCGGCTGTAATATCTCCCGTGGTGTGGTATTTTGGAGAAGTGCTCACTTGACTGTGGATCAGAATTACGAGGCTAGAGTAAGACACATTCATAAACACTCTCTCTGCACTCTGTTTGGAGAACAGCACACATTTCATGTTTACATTCTTTAAGTACAAAGAGAGGACTTATTTCACAACAAGACGATTGGTCCTACCTTTCAATTGTGTGCGCGATACAAGTCAAAAAAAAAAGAACGCATCAAAAAAAAATTTGACAACGTTCCACAAATTCTGAAATTTTTCATTTCCCCCTTATTTCATTTGGAGCATAATGCCTTGTCCAGTTCTCCAATATTTCAAGAGTTCAGCACTGAATTGAACTTAATTCATTCAAACTTGCACGAGCATTTGTATCGTATTATATAAGCTTTGTATTGATTTTACTAAAACAAATAGTTCTTTTCAGAACTAATGATCATTTTAGATTTTATTTCTTAATAAGAAAAATAAATAGGATTCTTATAAGAGCCAGATTTGGAAAAACTACAGGTAATCTGCAGACAGGCATCGGATCGGGAAACGTTTCATTCGAAAGGGGGTGACCAGAGGAAGACATTTTTTCCATCCGCTAAGCCCTAAAGAGGAAGGAATGTTACAACAATTTGATGCCTTAGAGCTACTGGCTTTTATCTGCCACCTTTTCTGATTTTTTGCGAGAAAACGAATGCTTCCTGAACTTGTAGAAAGAGCCCCACCAGGAACTGTAGGCAACTGTAGTGATAAGGGCTGGAACAATGAGGGCAGCTTTTTCTCTTTTTTTGAAGCACTGTTATCTTCATGTGAAACCAAGCAAAAAATCTCCTAATGTGTTGATTTTTGACAATCACAAAATCATATAACTTCGCAGGCTATCTTATATTGCTGAGCTAAAAACATCATCATGGTTGGATTGCAGTCGCACACATCTCATCGTCTCCAGCCCCTTGTTGTGTCATTTTTCTACCAGTCAAAAACGCACTTTAGCCAAGCATGTGACAACTTTATGGTCACTCATCCAGAACAAACTATCACAGACAAAAATATTGGTGAGGTTTTGAGCATCACTTACTTCAAATCAGCTACAGTTGGAAATGCCGTTGAAAGGGTTTAAAGAATATGGGATTGAGCCTCATAATCCTCTTGTGTTTAGCGAACATGACTATGCTGCGGTAAAAACTACTAACCATGCTGCTGTTGGCGATGAAACTGAGAATAATAGTGCTAATCTTCAGACCCCGGTAATAGAAAATCAACATATAAACCCTCCAGAAAAACCAGAACTTATGGCAAATGCTGATTCCGATGTACCAAAGAAGCCTGTTAGTGTTTTTTTTATTTCAAACCATTGCCTAAAACAACATAATGTGAGAAAAAAAAAGAAGCAAAAAATTGAGCTCTAGCATTCTTACAAGCACACCCACCAAAGAAATGTTAGAACAAAGGGAAAAGCAGAAGGGAAAACATGAAGTTTTTTTAAAAAAAATACAGAAAAAAAGCTCGTGAAGCTAAAAAGGGAGTAAAAAAACTCAAACTTTTCTTTTAGGCCTAGTAAAACTTATGACAAGAAATGCGATCGTTTTTATTTTGCATAAATTTTTTATCAACTTTCAAAACGTTTAAGTTTTTAAGAAGCTGTCTTTGTCTCAATAAATGTTTGCGTTTTTATTTACACATCAAGTACATATTTCGTTTTGTTTTCCACACACAAAAAGGGTAAAAATAAAAAGAATTCAGAAAATTAATGAGCCATAAATTTTCAAAAATTCCGAAGTCTGAAATAAGATTTGCTCATTAATAAATAAGCTACCGTAAATTATTTAAATTGGATTGAATTCTTTTCCCCCATCTTGATTCACTGTAAAATCGATTAGAAAAGAAATACCCTAATTGTGTGACTCCGCAGCGTTTGGAATAACTATCCTATCCTGCATTTTGAAAATCATTCCGAAAATCGATTTCATTTATAATTAATTAATTATCTTTAATTTAACATTCATGAACATTATCTAGATCAATATTTAAAACGCATACCACTGTGTTTTAGTAAATTCAAATACTACAAAAAAGAAAAAGAAAGAAATTCTGGACTTTTACTGTTGTGAAAAAAAGTAAAAATAAAAAAAGACTCTTGTTTCCAAGTTGATCTTTTCCTAATTGTTAATTTCTATATCCAGCAGGAAAAAGATTTGTTTCGTCTGCGCTCTTCATTTTCTGCGGTTTCGGTGCCACACCTACAAACTGCCGTGCTCAGCAGAAAGCTATATCTGTGAAAAAAAAGAAATACAAATCCTTCTCTGGAATCCATGCAGGAAAATAAATTACATTTTCAGCAATTTTTAATTGGACTCCACTTAACGTACATAGAATTCATATCTTAATAATTTCGTTTTTTTTCATAAATTTCTCCCTATTCTAGAAATTTTTTGTATTCGTTTAGTTCGAAGGCACAAACATAGAAATTTATAAACGTTTAACTCCATTGCTCCGTTCGTTTGAAAATAATATCCAGTGCCACTTCTTACAAATTTTTAAAAAAATATTTTCAATTTATTTAAGGAAATACAAAGAGATGTTTTTTTTTACTTTTGCAGTGAAACAAAAATGCTGTAGAACATTTCCAAAGTCTACTTCTTGTAAAAATTTAACCTTATTTCATAACTAACTCTTACACAGCTGAAAAATAAAGTTACCGTGACACAGAAAATCAGTGAGAATATTCAATCGGTATCAGAAGAAAGGATGTTTGAAAATATTCAAGTTGTTTGCTGATGTCATTTTACAGAGCTATTGAATAATTTTGCAATGGAAAGGGGGGGGGGTCATATTTTGAGAAAAGTTCGGGCATTTTATTTTCCCTTTTGTCATTTATAAGGAGGTTAATGTTATCTTACGTTTCTTTTCCCTGAACGAGGTAAAAAAGAATAATAGCTTTTTAAATAGATTGAAAAGTTCTGTTTGAATTGTACGAGTCAAACTGCGAAAAATGCACCCAAATCAGAGCGTTGGAATTACTTTGAAATATTTTAATGATAAATCCTATTAATCGAAGTGGATTTCAGATGTTTTCCTAATGTTAATTCAAAGTAAATTAATTAATATTACTTGATACTCTCTTCTTTCCCTACACTCCTCTTCATTATTCATACAAAAGTAACGTGAGATGTTCCATTACTGAAAAAGAAATGAAAAATTTCGGAACATGTATTGTCAAAAATATTCTAAAAAAAAGAGTGACTGGAGTACTTTATGGATAAACGATAATCCACGAATAGAATATAACTATTGTCCGCTTTTATCGTATCGTTTTCAAAGGGTCTCCAAATGCATTTATAGAAATGCACTCTTAAACAATGCATTGATAGAAATAGTCTCTTAAACGAACTTTTTTGTATCGGCTCTTTTTTTTAAAAAAGAGCATTGACTACTGGTAGAGTACCGAAACGGAATTGTTACATTTGCTAGTAAATAAAAAATGCACGTCTCCTGTGTCTGAAAGGAATCACAATTCAAAATTTAGGAATATAAAAATAAACCTAAACACATCCTGTCGTGGAATTTCATTAAAAATTATGTACCGATATTTGCAAAATTGTATGCAACCTGCTCCTTAACATCCTTTTGGGAGACAAGAATTTCTGATACTTACCCCTGCACGAAGGAGGCCGCGGTAGCTTAGTGGTCAAGGTAACGGACTCGTGGACGGCATATCATGAGTTCGAACCTAGTACCGCTGAAGCACTCTGATGCTCCTTAAATATGTCTAGGCTCAAACGTCCTCCCGTTGGTGTAGTGTGGAGGTTAAGAGAGGGATGTCAGCTCAAGTATCATCCTCGTCACTTCACCATGGTTCAAAATTACCCGATTCGTCTCCAAAAGCGCTCGAGTAGCTGAACAGTGCAACATTAATATTCACTCACTTCCCCTTACACGAAGAAAATCAAATGAGAAAGCAAATCAATCCTTGCGATAAAAAAAACATACATAATTCTGTCTCTATGGTAAAACATTTTTGTTTAGTGACTAGCCGTAGTATATCCGGGTACGTGTTGCTGTGGTTCAGTCTGGTTAAATGGAAAAGAGAAAGCGCACGTTTCTAATATGTTTCATTTCACAATGCATGAAGGGATGTAATATTTTTTTGTTGTTTCATCGTCTGCACAGATATAACAATTGTCTGGTATGTCTACTGTAAAACATGCAACATAAAATTGTCCACGTGAGAAGCTATCTGAGTCTAGATCTAAACGAACTATTCTAAAGATTGACCAAGGGATTGGTTGCCAATCGGATTGGGAATTGCAATCTCTTCGATTGCAATGGCACATCTTCTGGAATCATAGAACGAGGGCATCTCCACTTTAGACGAGTTCTGTTGACTTTTCTGGGTTTATTATTATTTATTTATTGCAAGCCACGTACCGTTGCAAAGCTTTGGCATTTGTTGCAACAAGTTAAATGACACGCTGCTTTTCAACTGTAGTACGTACTAAGGTGTCCGAATTCCTTCCCATCTATTGGTGGAATACACCTATTTCACCAATATGAGTACCATCTGTAGTGGTATTCTTTATGCATCGGAATATTTAAAACAAATATTGGAGTGCATTAGAGCCTTTTTATGTCATTAGAAGAAGTGTTTTAGAACTCTTTATACATAAAAATATCAACAACATAAACAATTTTTTAAAACAAAAATCTATGCATTAATTTAATAAATGTATATTTTTTCTTATTCAACGTGTGTGAACAGTTTTTCTAATGCCCGAAGAAAAGAAATAGCCCCTGTTGGAACGAGGCGTGGTGTGGAAGTTGGAAGTGGAGGTGGCGTCCTCGTCGCCGGTGCGTATTCGGAAGACACTCTATTTTACGAAAAAACAGAAGAAATACGGCAATGAACTCGAAGTCTTATTAATTTCTTCATATTTTGGGTTTCAAGTAAATAAATAATAATTATAAAACGACAACTTTGTGAATATAATTTTTATAACGCTTTGTAAATTTCAAATATAAAGCAAAAGCAATGAAAGGATGTTCGAAAAATATTTACTTTCCCGAAGTCAAAAACTAACTGTTAGAGTGCCATGAAGTATTTGTTTCTGCATTAGGAAAAGTTTCTCTAACCAATTTTTACATAATACAATATCAATAACAAAAGCAGCTGATTTAAAAATGTAGCCATTAACATACTTCGAATGTTTATTTACATATTATACACCTGTAGATTGGAGTTCTTATTCCTGAAAAAGGGAAAATACACCTGTCTTCACTTGCGGGGTGTGGAATTTCGGAGCGCAGGTGACGTCCTCGTCATCAGACCACGTGGTTGAATAATTCTCTATTTAAAATCCATAGACAAGAAATATTTCGGTATTTCAAAAAGTAATCACATTATAAGTTCTTTTTCAAGAATTAGCAACATATCGTAATGTTTCTTTTCATAGCTCCAGAACACATTAAAATATAAAGTAAGTAAAACATACAGAATTGTAAGATGACATTACGTTCGGAACTGCAAAAGTGAAGAACTGAAGGGTTTTTTTTGTTGATATTTAGTGTCAGTTGAATTAGAATATAAATTGATTTTAGAATATTATTTCAAGAAAAAAAATATTCAAAAGAAATTTTTGGCAATAAATGAAGCATGAATGACAATTGAAAAACATTCTTTTTTTTTTTTTTATGAAAAATGCTTCTATAACAATAAATTTCAGCTCTATAACTAGGACTTCTGTACGGAGCCTGAACCAGGATTTTGCAAAAATTTCAGAGTAGCGATCAATTTAAATAATTGTAATTTTTGTTGTTAAAATTTCTGTACTCTGATATATTAAAATGTAAATAACCCAACTTCTATATAATATATTTTAAAACTCTTAGTTCAGTCGGCAAGTATTTTTTCAGCACCAGAAGTGGCCTTTATGCAAATATATAACTGGCTTTGTACTAAAAAAATATGTCAGTCAATATCTATTTAAAAGTTACACTATCAAACTTTTTATTGAATGAACACAGAAATAAAGTTTTATTTACGATGTTACGATAGAAAAGCACATTAGTTATTCATGATGGATCTCCATTTTTTGAACCTTTGTCAAGTGACGAGGGTGACACACCTCAGCTAGCACCTCTTCTCCAAACTAACACACCATACCAACGAGAGGACTTAGATCTTTGACAGTTTGGTCGAATTCCGTGCTCACAGGCTTGTGTGAATGTTAGGAGTGCGGTTCCGTCCGTTTCACAGGAAAGTGTTGCTCGGAAAAAACAAGAATTCAAAAATGTTTTCGAAAGGTATATACAATGAATATATTTTTTCCCCAGGAAGCAACAACTTTGTAAATAAGTTTTTAAGGCACAGAGTATACTTAAATTATCAAGACAATAAAAAAAAACAATTTCCAGTTATTTGGAAACATCGGAATCCATAAAAACATTTAACTGGACATTATAAGTTAAAATTAATGGGTAGAGTTTTTGGGAAGGCTTTTTATATAAATACAGTAAAAATAGTTTAAGACGCAAAACTGAAGGGACTGAAATATTTTTTCGCGTTAAAAGAATTTCGTGTTAAAGTATATTTAAAAAAAATCATATATTCAACAAAATTACGTTAAAAAGAGGAGTACATTTTATTTACATGGAGCTCCAATTCAAACTTATTCCTTTCAAAAATTTTTTCGTGATTTCATCTCTTTTTTGAATTGTTGTTGACAGTATAAAGTTAGCAATACCAAAATCTTTACAGATTTCCATTTTCGTCTTCTGTTTTTGCCTTAAGAAGCTCCATCTTCATTTTAAGTGAAACAGCAGTGTGTGTATGTGCTTTCCCCCTCAGCTCTTTGCCATTGTGCTCATAAAAAAAATTCTTCTAATATAGAAAAAATGCGAACCAAACTAACTGCTTTTTAATCACACTGCGATATACACGTCACGGAATTCCAAAGCCAACTGATGAGAGATAAAATATTTTTGTGTGGCGTTTGTAGGGGGGTGGAGGTTTTAAGCTCCTCAGATAAATTAAATTGGCTCGTGTCACTGGCTATTCTGAAGGTGTTTCAAATCCGAGTTAGCCTTCTTTCTACGAAACACGTGAAACCACCTCTATTTCATTTCACACCCCTCTCTTAACTCTAAAATCTTCATAACTCTTAAATCTTGCCTGCGTGGCTGGTATTTTCCGTATTTTGCTCCTTCTCAAAAGGGAAATCTTTTCCTGAAAATACATCGTAATTCGTCGGGTCCGTTGTATTATTTCGTGCTAATTGATATTTCATCTCAAGCGTTTCCACGTTAAACGTATTGTACTGTACATGAAAAGTAAAAATATATATTAAACACAAATCAACTTACATACTAAATACAAAGCAATCACCCCAAGTTAACCTTTCTAATGCCTATTAATAAAAAGATATTCCTGTCGTTTTCTTGTGAAAAAAGCAATGGTAGGCATCAATAGCCCGCATTATTTGACAGCCTACTATGAGGGTTGGAGGGTGTTTCTCTCTATATAAAATATGAACTATGTTGTTGATTTAGATTTGAATAGAAATTGAAATATGTAACGTGTAAAGATAAAGTAGGTTCTTTGAAATTATCTTTAACTTACTTTCTATTGACGTTGGAAATTATTTTCTTCCATTCTATTCACTTGACTACTTTGATTTAATAACTAGTTTTTCTTGATGTGAACTTTATTGACTAATATTCAATCGTTTGATAATTTCAGTTTGGATGCTCTAGTTGTCATTGTTTTTGCAATGAATTTCGATAGAGAATAATGCAGTGGACTGTTAAAACTCAATTTTTATATGTGTTTTTGATGATTTGAAATTCCGTTCGCTGGAAAATTAACTTCATTAACTAAAACATGATTTTTCGCAATCACACAAAACAGAACGGGAAAAAAACGTATTCAGCAATATTTTTATTCTTTTATTAGAGAACTAATCCTAAAGAAATTACATTGTTAGTTGACATATCGTACTAATTCAGATAGCATATAAAAATATAACTTTTCGTATATAGTTTTAAATGGGTTGTGTGTACATGTCGAAAAAAATCATTTTGTACTTGAGGGTTTTTTTTCCAGGAATATTTCACCAATAGATTTCCTGTTTCTTCCACTTGCGGTTATTTACAATCAATCCCAATAAAAATGATTTTATATCTACTTATACGGAATGCCACATAATAACACTTGCAGAACTAAGCAACCTCCCCCAAATTAATCTGAAATTACTATTACCAAAGAAACGTGTAAACGAGATGACACTCTCTCTCTGTAATTCTTATTTTTTTTGTATACTTGATCCAAATGTTACCTGCACTAGAAAAAAAACTCAACTTCATTTTTCATTGAACATTTTCCTCGGAAAATATGGACAGGTATTCTGGTGGGGAACTGATAACAATTTAAAACTGGGAATGATCTCTTTCCAAGAATTTCAACCATTCCTTTGTTTATTAAATTACAGAATCAGATGGGCCGATTTTTCAATGAATTCTTTCATTCTTTCTTTTCTGTTTGATTTAAAGCGAATTGGATGTTCAAATATGCAAAATACTCTCAAGAGAGTACATTGTAAATGTGATTTTTAATATGTTCATTCATAAATTCATAAAATTAATTTTTTTCTTTAATTGGCGCATCGGAGAAAAAAAGAAATGAAATATTTGGACTTACTTGGAATGAATGTTTTATTTTTTACTTGAGCAATAAGTAAGTTTGAAGCCGAGTGGCTGAATGGCTGCTTGCCGCGTTTCCACGCCACAGGTACGGGGTTCAAATGACGAGCTGGGCAAGGTAAACTCAGCCATTCATCTCTGGGTCGATAAATAAATATCAAGCATGCTTGGGAACCATACACTGGGAGGTTTCGCGTCAGACTGACCATCTGACCGGAAAATCTGCTCACGCCCCTCAACGTTCAAGGTCACGAAAACTGAGTTGATCTAAGCAAGCTTTGGCCCTCATGGGCCGTTGCGTCACTGAGTTTATAACATGGTTTAAATACTCCAGAAAATAGCACTTGAAAAACAAAAGCCTATCAAACGCAACACAGTCGATCTAAATTAATTCATATTTTATTTGTACGAAAAAAATTATACTGAAAAAAAAGAGCTCTCATAAGTAATCATTTTGAAAAAAGTAAATCTTAAGTAAAAAATAATTTCCTTTAATATTCTAAATTATTGCTCTTAATTTTTTTTGTTACTTTTTTGTAGTTAATGTGTGAACGGTATTATTTTCATTTACATTTTTTTAGCAATTATTCAGATCTTGACATGTTTTTGAAATTTTTCTCGATGTATAAATAAGGTATTTTTAATCGATTTTCTCTAAAATTAGCCCAGATGACTGACCTGTTATTTTGTTTTAATTTCATCTTTAGCTAATAAAACTAATGCGAAAATATAAGGGCAGTCTGTCTACAGGGGGGGGGAATGCATTTTCTTAACGCAATTCAAAAGCTGAGTAATTAGACTCTTTCCAAAAAAATACCATAAAAAACATTTGGATTCAATTTATAAAAATATGTTTTAAAAAATGCTTCTGGTTAGGACCATTTTAAATTACAGCATGAAAGTAAGAGAAAATCAGACAAAATCAAGACCAAACGATAATTTAATCTTAGGTCGAAAACTAAAAAATTAACAATTTCCTCTCCTTAAAAACCACGCAATGTGAATACAATAAACCGAATTAGTTTCATAAGAATGTAGAATAAATTGGAAAAAAAGTAATCTTGAGAAAAAACTTAAATGTACATTACAAGAAAATGTAAACTACAGAGGGAAAAAAATGTTTTCTTCTTATTAGCATATTCGATTCGCAAAATTCCACTGGAGAAAAAATTAATATGAGCTAAACAAATCGATGATGTTTTTAATCGTTAAAAATGGACAAGAGTTTGAAATTTCAAAAACGTTAGCTCCTTATTTTTTAAATAAATATTTGTAATCCATTTATAATCTAAAATTCTAGATTATTAATACAAAGGAATGAAAAGATTATGCATAATAAATTAAGATAGGACATTTATGTCAGTTTTCTTTTTATTTTACGCACTAAAATCTAAACGAAAATTCTATCCGGTTTAAAATAATCGCAACTCAAATTCCGTTGCATAATAATTAATTCACATTTATAAATATGGTAATGTATATAAGTCATTCACATTTTCATATTCATCGTTTAGTAGAGGGACAAGCAAACTTATTTTCATGAAAAGGCCTGAAGAAAAAAAAATTTGGGTGGACCAAAATCATTTATTATGAAATGTAAAAAAGATTTTAATATAAATTTTTAAAATTATATAATACTACTGCGATGAAGAGCCGTGGTTCTGTATTCTAGTTTTTAAAAAAAAAATTTTACTTTAAATACACATGCATATTTTAATAATTTGATGCACATTTATTTGAGCAAGCTCTATTTTTGAACATGTGAAACATTTTTAATTAAATAATATGTACATGTTTGTACAGCTTAATTGTGGACTACGCAAAATTTGTTCCAAATTCTGCATTGTTCTCGAATTTTTATAAATATAACGAAATTTATCAAATGAATTTTTTTCTCTAACATTGAAATTAAAGATATCTATGCTTTTCTTTCAAATTCCACGAAAGTCCAGGTAAAACTTGTAGGTGGACATGGTTTGCTCAACAAGGTCAAGCCAATAGAGTAATTTTGTGACGAATTAACGATAAATCTTGAAATACCGTACAAAATGTTTTGCTTTTTCCACAGCGCAGATGTAAGAAAAAAAATAATTAAGTTTCATTTTAGGTATTTCGTGCCGTATTCCAGTTGAAAAGAAAACAAACAAGAAAAAAACGAACTGCTAAACATCCTGTTATTGAAAAACCTTTCTACACTAATTTTGATTTTTTTAAAAATTTAATTGAAACGCAATATTTAAAATTTAGATTGCTCGATTATACATTTCTAATAGAAAATTATAACTGATGTCTTTTTATTTATTTGAGTAAAGAAAAAAAATAACTGGTATGCATCACTAGCCAAAAAATAGCGCGTAACCAGCATTTTGCAGAAACAAAAAATCCCATAAAGAAAGCAAAATTAACTCTGAAGTGTAAATCTTTTAATTTATTATTATTTTTTTCCGGAAAGCTTTTTTCCCCGAAACGCAGTTTGAATAAAATATTATTTTCAGTTAAGAAAAATCGCATTGAGCATTTATTTCTATGTATAATAAAACTTACAGAAATCACAATGAATTGCATTTAAAACCATATAAAATAATCTGACTTTCCGTCAAGAAAAAAAAATGAATCTTTTGGCTATTGTCTCAAACGAGCGAATTACATACACCGCCAGGCAGGCTTGTGTGCACTGAATTATGGTATTTCATTTTCAACATTGAAGACATATATTTTCATAATTACTGTTGTTGTTGTTTCTTATGCCACCTGATCTCGACTGCGTCATATCTAGGTAAAAAGATTATTGCAGAAATTCGAATAAAATTCACTAAAATACAGTTTAAGTTGGTGAAAGCTGTCACTCCGAGTTACGTAATTATCCAATACACATTGAAATAATAATGAACAACAATGAGATGAGGGAATTTTTGAAATATCATCCCGATGGTGTAAATTTTAGATTAATTTGGGAAAATAGTTGATGCGTAGTTAAAAAAAATGTAATAAATACAGTTGTGAAATTTTTTAAAGTATCAGAGAAGAAAAAATTGATCACGAAAATGAAAAGGAAGCTGTAGGAAATTTCAAGAAATAAAAACACATACTAATTTAAATGATTCAGTCAAACAAATAGAAAACTATACTCAATAAGAAATTAGAGTATAAATATAACACTGTATACCATGCATCTATAAACAAGTTATTTTAGTTCTGGATTTCCAAGCAGTATAATACTTGTACAGAGGGGATTCATGATTGATCATTCTGGTTTGCAATCGATTGCGGAAAATAACTTCTGAATGCTCCTTAATTTCTAAGCATCCATACCAAGTACAATCTCATCTTACAAAAACAATACAAAGTTCATTTAGAATTAGGGAACGTTATTTGGAATCAACTTCCAATGAGTGTGAATCAAAGAATTAACAAATGTACCCCTCCCCCCTCCTCCTTATAAATCAGAAGGATCTCATAAATTTTACATAATTATTAAAAGTTTTCGCTCCCTAAAAAATAATTTGGAATCAATATCTAATCTTACGGATGGCTAAGATGGAATGTTCTGGGATTGTCACATCAACTGCCTTCTTTGCACCGTTTCCCACAATCACTGGGCCATGGTTCAAAATTACGAGGTCAGTCGCCAAAAGACCTCTTGTAGCTGAACAGTGGGACGTTAATATTCACTCACACCCACCGTTTTTCTTGCAGATCGAGAATTTAATTTCCGTGCGAACAGATCACACTTCAGGCTCCCTAGAATTTAAAATAAAAGATACACAATTTTGGAATTCAAGATTCCTTCAAATAAAGACTACTGGAATTGTTTTGTTTGAATCAAAAACTATTATGATTTCATTGCGGTAATAATTTTCCTTAAAAGCGTCTCCGGGTGTAGCAAAACGTCACCAATAAAAATTATATCGGCACATATATCTATATAACTTTCTCGTCTAGCTGTTTATCAGATAACCGCATTACTTTTTTTTCTCACATAATCACTAAGAAATACTTCTCTTCTAACACAATTAATCTTCTCTCGATTACTGAATTGTTGCCACCATTTTCCCGTGGAGCTTTCGATTTTCACAATACCAAAAATTCAAAGCGTCCAACATTTCTCAACCAAAGGGTAAAGTATTTTCAAACGAAAACTTGTGTTAGGAATTCATTTATTTAAGCCGCCTTACTACGTGCAACCAAAAAATGTGTTTGTGGCTATTGTGTATATAAATATTTAAAAATATTTGTCCGGTCATTTAGGGAAAACAAAAAGTCAGCTCCTGAAAGTGGTTTATTTTCGTCATAGAGAGTGAGCCAGAAAACTGGAATTAATGGGCGAATAAAATTGATTGACATATTTATTTCATAAGTGATGCAGACTTGGATGCAAACGCACGGGTTAAGTCCACTAAACACCCGTCACGTAGAGGGAATTGCACATTACATCGTTTGAGGCTCAGAGTTCTCCTGTTGGCTGGTGAGGAAGTTTGGAGATTGAAGTACCAGCTCGGTATCGTCCTCATCCCTTGATCGAGGTTCCAAATGATAACATCCGCCATCCATAGCCCTCACGATCAAATCAAAAATCAAATCAATTCATCCTTCATGGAAAGAAAGCAGATTGGGTACACCTAACCGATTATGACACTACTCCAGGCACATCTAAAGAAAAAACATTGACGATGATCTTTAATTCAGATCCAAGATCCTGAACAGTTATTTTAACAGACGCTGAGAGACTTTTTTTTATTTTAGCAAGATTACCAAAATCATTGAAAAATTCAATATCATGACACGGGAATAGTGGTACCATCCACAAAGAAATACCGTTAAAAAAGAATTCACAACATAATTTATCTGGATAGAAGATAAATCACTGTCACTGTCGACTGAAATAGACTATAAGATATTCTGGAGATTTTCTCGAAACTCGAAACCAAACCATCATTGCAATCGTGACGTTATAAGCTTCAATTTAAGACTTAATATCCTCGTTAACAATCTTTTTCAGGCATTTCTTTTTTAAAAAAATAAATAACCAGATGTTAAAACGAGAGTATCATCAACATGAAATCTAGTAACAAGCTCAATTCATGACAGCAAGGGAAAAGTGTAGTAAGTGCATTCTTCCGGAAGAAATCAGGGCCATAATTTCTATTCAAAATGACTTAAATAGATAAATGAAAAAATGCGAGTTGTACATAAATTCATACAGATAGCCTGTGAATCGCTACTTAACACCCAATCCAATATTTATTATTATTTTTGAAGGAAAATCACGAAAACGAATACCCATATGAAAGTCTCGTTAGTACTAAAATTCGAAAATTTCCCATTTGAACAGAAAATTACGGTTTTATTTTTCTCGGAATTTTTATCTAAATAATCGAACAAGACACGTATGGAACAAATGGCCATTAATTAAACCTCTTTTCAACGATTTAAACCAATTCAAATATCTTCTCTTGCGATTTTTTAAATTTATTAATAAACACACTGTCTATACGTTTACTTGTGTAAATACTTGGATTATTTAAATAATAAGGCCGTGGGTAGCCTAGTGGTTAAAGTATCGGACTCCAGACCTGAGAGCATGGGTTCGATGCCCGATGCCACTAAATATCACCAAGTATAGACGGAGTACGTGCTCGTTAAATCAGTGGGTCCGAAAGTCTTGTGGGCGGTCGCAGCAGAAACCACGAGTGTAGGGGGCTGGAGAATATTTCCCTCCCCATCAGTTCCATGCCAAAATTGTGGAGGTGGAGATAGGTGGTGTCGCCATCTATCGTTAAGAAGTCCAACCTATCTCACAGGCAATGACAACTTTCATTCCTTCCCTCCGGGAAGGACACGTCAACAACAACAACATTTAAATAATATCATAAGAAATTAATTACCATTGACATAATACAAATATTACGCTTTTTATGCACGCAACTTGTTTTGTGTGAAACTTTCTTCTTGTTAAATTATTAAAAAATGTGATTATGCATATTTATATACGTTTTTTTTAGAATTTACGGGTTGTTAATTTTGGTATAGTAAATTTTTAGTATGTGAAGATTTTGAATACACTATACCAGGGGTCGCCAATGTATGGCACGTGTGCCGGATGTGACACGCAAAACAATTCTCAGTGGCACCTAGAAAATTATGAGATGAAGTTAAATCTCTGTCTCTCCTCTCCATGCCTCCTGCATTTTTATTTAGACTTACTTTCCGCCATTAAACCATTCTGCTGAATCACCTTGCATGGCCTTATTGTGTTAGTATATATATGCAAAAAAAAACCTCTACTTAAAAATGTAACTTATTCTTAGCCTTAAATATTCAAGCACATCACTTATTACTGCATCGTGAGAAAAAAAAATTTGTTAGTCCTTTCCCCCATTCAAGGCTTGGGCCCCAATGGTTAAAGAAAAAAAAATGTTTTGGAAATGAATCTCTCTCAAAATTCTGCTGAGCAAACGCTTTGCTGCTAAAGTATGATACATAAAAGCAGAGTTATATATTCTATCAACATGAATAATTTGAATTGAAAATAAATTGGATGAAAAAATCCTCCCCTGTAAGATGTTGTGGGGCATGACTCTAATTTCATAACAAATGAATTTTTGAAAGATTATAAGAGCAGCTGCAATTCTTCCAGAGTTGTGGTTGATAATTGCGAATCTGTGTCATAAATACATTGGAAATTTATTTCTTTCGTATTGCATTCTTTCACATTTGGTGTAAACATAAAAGCTAAGCAAATGCTCGAGAATAGCATAAAGTAGCACATTAGAATTATTTTCGGTCGTCCAGTCTTGTCTGTTAGTATTCCCGTAAAGATTGTGCTTGAGAATTGAAATATGACACTGATTGCTGAGAATAAAGACAAATGCACTAAAGAAAATCCCTGGAGTTTTAGGAAAACGGGTAAATAAACCTCTTCAATGTTTCCAGCTGTAAAAAAAATATCAAAATTGTCTCATAAGGAAAAGTAAATTAGCATCAAATATAATGAAAATTTATTGAACAATATTTTAATGAGAGTTAAAAATTATGAAATTTTAATTGCTTTTGTAACTTTTGCTATAGTTATAAACACAGAAATAAGAATTATCTATGACGATTCAAAAATTTAAATGTGCATTAAATTTATCAGCCTGCGAAAGTTTTTCAATTGTTGTCTTTTTATCTTTCACTTTAAAAAAAAAAATAGAGGTCGCTTTTCTTTATTCATAGATACATTATTTGAGAGTTTGATAAATAGAACGCTATAAGTTTGAATTTTTTAATTGTAAAAAATGTGAAAAAGTCCCCTTTAAATAAGAATATCCTTCGTGTAGTTTTATACTGCAACTTTAATATATCTCTCCTTCTTAACTCAGTGCCGCAACAACTTATGAGGGCCAAGGCCTATTGTACCCATATGGACCATGGGCTCTGAGGTGCATGAGTATATGTTCCGATCAAGTGGTCAGTCTCTGAAGCAAAAACTCTCATTCACCTCCTTTTAAATAAGAGACATAGCAAATTGATTTTGAAACGCATCCTGCTTTGTCTTTAACATTTATTTTAAATTATTTAGTTGGCTGATATTATAACCGTAACTGTGCCTTTTACTACAACAAATTAAGCGTATTTTCACTCTTTACAGTGTTTTATTATATTCTCTTGGCTATATTTTTATAAACTATACTCGCTTTTGCATATTTAAAAAGTTATAACTTATTCACAACGTTTAATTACTTTTCTTCCAATTATGCTCCGAAAAAACGCTTTTGGAATGCGTAGCTCTTTTTATAATGGTAAAAAGAATGAACATGCTAGCGAAATATTGAATACACTAAATAATATTTGCCTTTCAAAAACGAATATAGAGAGTACTACATAATTATTAAATAAATGTTCCTGTTAATGTGGCTGTAGCACTATAAATATTACTGATTTAATATATCGATTTCTAAATAGCAAGATGTAAGTTTAATAATCGCGTAATTCATTTATCATTGCACAATATTCCAAAAGGTGCAGAAGATTATGTGTATCTATAAAAATATATCGCTTACATTCATTTCTTCGTTACGGAAGATAATTATATTCACTGCTGTGATAAGGCTGTCAGCTTGGTGGCTTAGAACAAGCGTGTCCATCTTGTAAACCCAAGGTTGAGGGTTTGATCTCGGCTTGAGTGAGTGAGTATTAACGTCGCACTGATTAGCAATACGAGGGCTTTTGGCGACGGACCGCGTAATTTTGAACCATTGTCAAGTGACGCGGACGACACCTGAGCTGGCACCCCTTCTCCTAACTACCACACCACACCAACGGGAGGACGTTTGAGCTCTCGACAGATTTAACGTGCATCGCACCCCTACACGGCGGAACTTTAGTGGTACTGGGATCGAACTTATGACACGCTAGCCATGATCCGATGCCTAGACCACTTGGCCACCGCGGCCACTTGATCTCGGCTTGTGAGTTGATGGATATAATCATAGACACGTATGTTATATGGTTATGTCGCATGTAAAAGATCCCTTGAGCATTAATTTGGCTCTGGTACTCTCAGTGAATTTAAATTAAGGCAATATTTAGCTTTCGACGAGGTTTTGAATTAAATCAATTCAAGTGTCAATTCTTTAGTCGCCAGAGTTGCCTCTAGATGGTGCCACCAATGAAATATTTCTTACACTTTTGGGGACTTAACATGTTTGCAAAAGCTTGGCTGCCAAAATGCACAACTAAAAAAAAAAGGAATCTATGGTTGGACCTCAAAGGAAGGGAATCAAATCTTACTTTTATGCATTTAAAACGCTTCCATTTACTAGTGCAAAAATTTGTATCTCATCAAATATAACGTATGATACACGAGTAAAGGTAGACTATCACACATTTCATTGAGTTTATATTCTTTCACTTCTAGTATAATTGTTGTATCAGAAAAAGCAACATAAAAAAATCACGCTCATTGGGAATAATCAAAATCTCAATAACGAAAATACCCTAAGAAAGCAAAACTATTTTCATGCCTTTGATTTCCAAATTACTCTAATGTTTCGATCCAGTTAAGAGCATATGAGATGTTGAGAATACATTATCGATGTTTAGCCTCTTCGTTATAATATTCAATAAATATCTAAGAAAAGCATCAGAGATCACGAAAGAAACTTGCCAGCAATCAAATTGAAAACTTAATTGTTCTTTTATTAAACAAACATTTATACATCTTTAACTACAGGGGAATTATAAAGCTAAACCTCCATTAGACCTGAAAATCAGTGAATATTAACGTCGCTCTGTTTAGCTACACGTGAGCTTTTGGCGACGGACCTCGTAATTTAGAACCATGGTCAAGTGGCGAAGACGACACCTGAGCTGGCACCCCCTTTTCCTAACTATCACACCGCACAAACGGGAAGACATTTGAGCTCTCGACAGATTTAACGTGCATCATGCCCCTACATGGCGGGTCATTAACGATACTGGGCTCGAACTCATGACATGCTAGCCATGATCCGATATCTTGACCACTAGGCTACCGTGGCCACATTATACGAAAGAGAGAGAAAGTTATATTTACGTTACACTATAAAGCTACACAAGGGCTATTGGCAACGGACCTCATAGTTTTGAATCATATTTAAGTGACGAGGAATAGATCTGAGATCACACCTTTCTCTCCTAATTTCAAAGCCACGCCAACTGGGTGATGTTCGACCCTCGACATATTTAACGTGGATCGGCCACTTCAGCATATGACAAGTTTTCAACTGTACTGGGCTCGAACTCATGACACGGCTCTGCCATGAGTCTGTTACCTTGATCTTTAGGCTACTACGGACAATCCAATAGTCCTGAATGTGTGAATGTTTATAAACAGTGCACTTTAAAGCATTGCTACTGAAGATTGACCTCATAATTTTTAACCCCCTTAGAACAGAAGATAGTAATTTATTAATAACTAGTGTTTTTACATGGAAGATACTAAGATTACTAAATCTATACTTAAATACATGTTAATTATCAACATCAGTGACCTTGTACCAGGAATGCACACATTTTTACAACAACGAACATAAAAACCCGCTCTCTTAAAATCGCTTACATCAACTCTTTTCCTGATTTAATTGTATGAAAATTTATGAAATAAAGAAAAAAACCTATAAAATTTATTGTTTTCTGGGGAAGTTATTGCTATAAATTTCAGAGATTAAACTTAAGATGGCTGAAAATGAATTCATGCTTCGTATATATAAATATCTTGAAGAAAATCAGTATTGCAACTACAAAAAAGAAAAATGTTAATAATTACAAAACACAGCAAAATATACTCTAAGACCAATGTAATTTTTGCTATAAATAATCTAATGAGTATAAAGAGTGATTATTTTCAACCTGGATTAGTATTATTTTATAATAAAAAAGGCAATTTTTTATCCCAATTGGTCGCACGCGGTATATAGATGGCTATATAATTTTATATAATTAAAAACTAATTTTTTAGAACAGAGGTTTCCAAATTTTTTGTGTCATAGACCCCTTGCCATGTTTTTCGTTTTCTGGTAGACCCCTGCTTACCTAATATTGAATTTTTGCAAATTTATCAACTTAAATGTCTTTTTGACAGCTGGTACTACTACTTACTTTAAAAGAATTAAATTTTTAACTTTATTGAAACATAGCGTGTTAACCAATTAAAGTAAAATAAAAAATTTTTATTTAATACATAAAGCAACTGTTACATAAAATAACAGAACAACAAACGTTTTTAATGAGAGAGATGAATCTGGTGCTTCAATAACAAATTTTTAGTATTTAATATATATATATATATATATTATAGTCAGGTTTAACCCTAAATTTCCTTTGTTAATAAATGCCCAGTCACAAGCCCTTCCTTCCCTCCCCCTTCTTTTTTGGTTTTTGAGGTTGGAAAACTCACTGAAACTCCCTCTCACTAGGAAAAGCAATTGAAAATTTTCTCATAATATTACATAATTCGCGACAAATAACAGGAATGTCTTTTAAAAGCCAAAATTGCGGACTTCCATTTCTAAGCTTTATTTTAAGATCGTTAGGGCCCCTAATCTGATCAGTTCCTATTGTAATATGACATTTTTTTTTCAATGTGACTATATACGGATTTATTGTCTTCTTTTTGGTATTGCTATAAAAAAGCAATCTCAAACCTAGTTTTAAAATCTGAGTAAATGTTATTTAAATATTGAAACTTAGGTTAAAATGTCCTGACAAATTGTCTGGGACACGGTGACGCGCGTCCAATATTATACTTCATTAATTTAGTTCTGAAAATTAATGCTGAAATGGTCCTTGTGGGTCTTAATAAAATGTATGCTGTCACCTAGTAATCACAAATTATTCTCACTAAGTTTAGTAACCAAATGTTAAATTGGTAAAATCTGGTTTTTCCACTAGATCAAATTTTTTTTTAAAGATTTAAGTCAGGATCTTTGGTTTAATGAGAGCCACTATTATAGACCCCTTTTTACACTTCATGGACCCCAAATTATTTTTTCGCTGGCATAGACCCCTTGCAGGCTGTCATAGACCCCTGGGGGGTTATATAGACCACTTTGGGAATCATTGTTTTAGAATATTGCTTCAATCAAAATTTCAATAAGTCAAATTTTTTAAATCAATTGAGATATCTTTTAAATAGAAATTCCATTATACAGTTTTAGACATGTAAAAGAAATTTATAATGCTTTGGAAAAAAATTTTTAGCAATGAATCTCAGAAAAATATGCATTTATAAATTATAATTTCAAGCAATTAAGGATATACCTGCAAACCAGCAAAAGAGAGCTGCTTTCACGGGCAAAAATGTTTTGTTGATACTCAGTTTGCATCCTTTACAGATACTGATGTCAACACACAGTTGTGCTCTGAAATAAAAATTTTGAGTCTCCTAGGTCTATCAATATAAAATAATATAAAAAATGACCAGTAATTATTAAAATATAAAAAGCATTTTGTTTTAAATCTCCAAGTGCGTGATTTTTTACAATCAGATACGTGCTAATTTTGACTTGGCTGAACGTTGTTTTAAGAATTATCTTAAGAATAAAATATTTTCATAATAAAAAAAAAGAACGTAAAAAGAAAAGAAAAAAAAACTTTGATAAATTTTTATACTCAAATAATGATTTATGACATTTTTCTGAAGAGTTTTTGCTATCACCTAAAATAAAAAGGGGGAGGGGACACTCTTAAATTTTAGTAACAAAAATTTTAATTGTTTACCGTCAAAAAGCACTAACTTTGTTTTTTAGATATTTTAAAAGGTAAAAAAAAGCTCTTTTGCAAAATTTGTTTTTAAAATTTTTGTTTCAAGATGAGAATTATACAGTACGCATAAGAGATTTATTGGTCACTTCCATGTCAGAAAAACCATCATGTTAAAGTTACATATATAAAGTTTTCAAGTACCGAAATATACAGGTATATGATATTTTTAACAACTCTACAATCTTTTAAGAGATTATAATTTTAATTTGATATTATAAATAAATAAAATTCTCTAATAATTTTAAACCCTATAATTTGTTATTACAAAAATTTATTAAGGATTTCATATTTCTGAATAAGACAGTAAATGATTAAGCTAACAAATATGTTAGAAAAGTAAATGAATACACCGTTAACAAATTATAAAACCCTTTTATAAGAGCATATATATAAATGAAAATTAATATTTAAAAATTATTTTTTCTTTTATATCCAAATAACTTTTTTTATGAAATACCGCGTTGTATTTCTAAAATATTGTAGTTCTCTCTTTCTCCTTCCAATTCATTTACAGGAAAAAACGGCTAATTGTTAGCATAAATTTACAATGTAATATCCCGAAAAGCTTTTCATGATGTTCGATTTTCAGCTTTGATTTGTCAAATGGCAACACAAAGGGTAAAAAGTTTGAATATAATTGAAAAACAATTATCTATTATTTTGTGAAGATATTTCCAAAAAGTCTTCATTAAAAGTGTATGAAAAAAATTCTATCACCAGACATTGGAATACTCAGTTAATGTCAGAGGATTAATTTATTAATTTCTGATATCTAGAAACCTCTTTGAGTATAAATACAAATTAAAACCAAAATATTACTGAAAGAAGTATTTGTTACGTTTAAGTGAAAAGTTACAGAGAAGTAAAAAATTCACGCGCTTACTTTTACATTTTTCACGTTATTGTCAAAGCTTTCAGGGTACTGAAGACCACACAAAAAAATGTCACTGGATTCTTCAGGCATTTTTTCAGAAATATACGAAATCTTACAAAACTGAAATTAAAAATAATTATGAAATTTTTTTAAAAGCAGAATACATGGTAAATTTGTGATGCAGATTTGTCTAAATAAATCTTGTTCTCTTTCAAAATACAAGAAAGTCCTTATAAATATGTGAGTTATTTTGAAACACAATATTCATTTTTGCACTTTAAATAGAACATTTATCAACGGCTAAAATGTAAGAAATTTGTTACTGATTTTAAGTTATTCCAGATTCTAACAGGACATATAAATTGTAAGAGCTATTTATCTAGGTTTAACTTAATTGGTAATGATATTTGTTCTTGTGGTCTGGATGCTGAAACCGCGGAACATGTCTTGTTGTATTGTAATCTATATTTTTGTAAAAGAGGAGGAATCTATATTTGTATTTTGTATTGTAATCTATATTTTTTAAAAAGAGTCGAACTGTTTAGGTATTTCCTGGCCACATATTTTGTCTTTGTTGCTCAATTGTTCTGAAAGCCTTAATGTCTTGAAAAAATTTATTTACTGTATAGATTTTAAAAATTTTATAGGGTCCTCCGTTTTTGTGTATTTCTTCCCTTTTTTGTGTATTTCCTCCCTTTTTTCTTAATTTTTTATTTTATTTTATAATGTTGTTACCACTTACGTCTGTAAGTTTCATGTTATGCAATGTGGAGTATAAGGAGTTTTGCAAATGAATTTATTTAAAAAAAAAAGAAATTGAGAATTTAACTCGAAAATTTCAATAAAACATTTTAAGATGGAAAAATCATTGTTACTAATATATTTAAGTAATTCATTAATTTAAGACATTAATTAAGATTTTTGTAAATATTTTACACAATATTTACAAATCAAGAACTTTTTTATCGATTGTTTTATACATCACATAGCACATAAAAAAATACATTTATTATTTCTTTTAAAATGACATATTGTGTTTTCAAAGGGTAAAATTAAAATGAAACTACCTACATATAAGAAAAAAAGGGTTTCTTTTATTTTTACAAATATTCCAAAATATGAACTTCAAAAATTTTCAGAGTAAATCCATTTGAAAAAATGTATTCCTGTTGAAAAGCTAAATAAAAGCCACAAATTTTAAATGAGGAATTCTAACCATTAATAGGCTTTCCGTTTCAAAATTTAAAATAATATTGTCAAAAGCCCAATACATTGTATTCGTGTGAATGATTTATTTCAGATTAATTTCAAAACTGTGTAATGCATTTCACTTTCATCAGTTGAAATTCCTTTTAAGAAATATTTTAGCTGTAAGTCTATGCATTTTGTGTGTGTACTCCCTTTAATACAATCCTTATTCTTCTATATAAAAACTTTTTCAAATATGTTGAAAAGAGAATAAAATATTTAATATTTTAAAAATACACGTTAATACGTTAACATATGGATTGATTAATTTATCTCGAACTCTTTTTTCTTATTTTTAAACAAATATTCAAAAATCAGTATAAATTTGAAGCTTAGAATAGTATGTGTTCCAAGTTTGGTTACTGCTGATAATATAAAAGATCCGTATTTTTTTTATGAACGGAATACATTTATATTACCGGAATACATTTTATGATCACTTTATCAACCCATTCCACTGCATGAAAATTATTTTCATAAAAACGCTTTAATACTGACTCATTTAAAAAAAAACCGTAATAAATGCAAAATAGCGTTATTTTGTAAAAAATATACCGTAACACAGCAAAATAAATGATTTTCCGATTCTGTAATTGTTTTTTGTCTGATTTTGATACAAAAAATAGATTGCAATTTTAAAAACATCAAAAATCTTTCTTCTTACTATTCTTCTTTTTGATAAGTCAGCTGTATACAAATATACACAGGCGCAGAAGTGCGCGTAACATTTTTTTGTGCGTTAACGCTTGCATAAATTTCCCTCCTCACACATAAAATTTCTATACCGTGAGCTTTATATGAAAATCAAATTTGGTGTAAACTCCAAAAAAACTTTAAAACGTTTTAATTTTTAAACATTTGCAATAAATTTGAAATTTTTTATATGGAAATATTGTTTAATAATGACTTTTATTAAATACTATTAAAACCAAATTTCAAAAATTAAAAAAAAAAATGTAAAATTGGTATTTAGTCTCCTTAAAAATTTTTAAAATGTCATATGAATAAGGTATATCTAGGAATGAATTTCATTAGAATCGTATTAAAAAGTCATTCATAAATATTACACTTAAATTGCTAGAAGGTAAAATTTAAATTATCGAAAATCATGTAAAACGTGACATTGGATCAGACCATAATATTTACAAGGGGAATTGAAAACATTCAGTTAAATTTTTTATTCCGAATCCTGTGGTCGGAGTCATGAAATGCATAAAACCAAACTTTACAAGCCCATTCATTAATGTGTGATTCATCTTTATCATACAGAATCACATATCCTTGTCTTCTGAGGTGTAATGAACATAGCTATTCTTTGGCTTACGGAATGTCATTTTAATTTCCGACTTCTGTTCTTTTGTGCGTTTCCTCTTAATTTTGTGTATTTTCTTTTAAATTTTTAGAACTTTAGGTGCATAACTAAGTTGACTATTTGATGTGGTACAGAGGTATTCAGACTGTTGGACGTCTGAAAGTAGTAGAAGTATAATTGAGAATATTCTCGGCTCAGATTCACATAATATAGTAGGATTTACTGAAGGTACAGAAGGCATTAGATGGACTTGATTTGATGATGTGAAGACTATAGGTATTGAAGACGATATATTTGGTATATGATTGGCAGATGTTAAGGGTTTTAGATATTGTAAAGGTGGAAAAGTTATATCTGTTATTTTTGGATCGGTTTGAGTAGTAGTGGCTATAGCTGGAGGTTTAACTGTTTAAGCGTATGCTTGAGATAACTGAGGTACTATTAGTATGCGGACTTCGAAATAGGAGATTTTTTTTATTGGTTTTAATTTCATGTATTTGCTTTTCTGTTTTTCGCTTGGGGCATAATTTCGAATCTAATGGATGGGATTGAAAACAAGTAATGTATTTAGGCTCTAAATTACAATCCATGAAAGGATACTAAACGGACGCTCAACAAGAGCGCATTAATTGATCGTGGCAGGAAGTTTGTGAATGTCCGAATCTCTGACACTTGGAGCAGCGCAAAGAATTTAAATATATGGATACATTTTACAGAGATAGTTTAGGACTATTGGAAGTTTAAATTAAATGCTGAAAAGTATCTTTATTGCAGTTCTTCGGACCTGGGTAACATCCTGATCAGCAAGTCCTTCCAGGATTTCCACCTCAGATGCACACAAAGATCAAGTTCGGGGATGACACTTTGATAAGAATTCACTGATTTGTGTGGACTTGCTGCTATAATACTTATTTCTCATATTACTAATACTTACTACTAATGAATAATCTAAAAAGGTTTTGGCTAACAAAAAAGATTTACTTTTTAAGTCAAATGTAGTGTCAATAAGGAAGTAACCGGATCGTAATTTTTTGATGGATTTCCGATCTCTACCTATCCCCTTAAGGCTTTCTGTATGACAAACGGAGAGAGTTTCGTGACATTTCGTTGTTAGGTAATGATAAAATTAAAAGGCAGGAATGCATATAGCACTTTTTTCAATGTTAATAGCGCGTAAAACAAGGCCTTTACCCAGGCAAAGCAAATTTGGATTCATAAATGAGAAATGTGCTTCACCCTGATGAGCCTCTACCACCCACCACGGAGTCCAAGGGAGGAAGAGTGCCGGTCAACAATAGTCAGGCTCGGCACTTACCTGGAGTACACCAAGGGTATTGTACTACGGCATCAGGGAAAGGTTCCGACGGGAAAATCCGACACCCCTTATCTACAGCACTAGCCCTACAACACTTTCTCTCCGGGGACTTCAAAGAGACTTTTCACCAGCTGATTGGCAGAAACGAGCCAATTTCTGCTTGCAGCGAAGTGTGGGCCAAAGAATACGCAAAAGGTATCCCCAGGACACTTTTTTTCCTTACGGGACGCCGCACACAGCAAATATGCGCTTTTGCAAGCCGCCAGTGTTAGTCAAAAACAAATAATTAGAAAGAAAATGGGAAAAAAAAACAGAAGAAAGAAATTAGTAAATAGAGTCAAATAAACGAAATACAAAATGAGAACCAAACTATGTTATTAACATTAAATAATAAGTAATCGAACAAATAAGCTAAAATAAATCTTTAATTCTATTCACGTATATATAAAAAGATTGGACTGCAGTCGAGACGGAAAGAGAAGGAATTGTATGACAAGAAAGAGGGTTGAAGATAGAGAAGGATTACCAGGGTACCCCAGGAATACCAGACCTGTGTGTTTGCCGAAGAGAGTAAAGCCCTTTGGAAAATAAAAAGATCACTAGGGTACCTCGGGATTGTGAGACCCGTACTCTTCTAAAAATGAGCTCCCTGAGGAGATCTGTACTTTTAAAAATCTGCCTGAAAGGCATTACTACTACAGATAAATTTCTTCTGTGCATGAATACTGAAACACAAAAATTGAAGGTTCGTAACACACTTTCTTAACTGACACCTAATCAGCCTCGAAAATTTGGTTCTTATAAAGAAAGACAACTCTTAATGCTTTCAAAAACAGAAGCAATATTTTCTCTCACGAATGCCAGAACCTTAAATTTGTTTTCACACAAAATAACCGAATTCCCTTGTATCTGCACATAAGATATCTTGGTGTTATAATTGACAAATATTTTACTTTCAAACATCATAGAACATATTGGAAAAAGAATTTAATAATATATATACCATGAGCAAATTATTTTTTGATTGCAAGTCCAGTTTAAATCAATGTAACAACCTGCTTTTCTATACTGATTATAAAATCTGCCCTGACCTATACTTTCTCTATCAGGGTCAGGCAGCAAAGACCAATATAAAATTACTTGAAAACTTATAAAATATTATCTTAAGATACTTTTAGTTGCTTGATGGTTCATGAGAAATTTTGACCCCAGAACAGTGCACAAAATATTCTTAAACACACACATGCATTGCTTTTCAATAATATCTATAAATCAATTAATTCGTCTAAAATCATGGAAAAAATAAAAAATGTACCTTAAATATAAGCTTTCATAGATCACGTAATGTTTTAGTCGACTGGGCTTTATATAATATTTTTCTTATCTTAAAAAAAATCTGCCTTTCAAAAACTTGCTTTCTTCAGTTAGAAATCGGCTAAGTTCAACCTGCTACAATTACTTTGATTGGTTACTTCACTTCCAGAACTTTAGTTATTACTGGAAATTTCTGCCCAGATCTTTTTTACTTCACAGAGCTTTTTAGAAATTCTTTTGAGTTTCGATTTTTTTCGATCTTTGCTCTCTTAAACATCGAACTTCTTTGATGCATCTGGATTGGCTAGACCATGACTCTCCTACTTCACTGATCACTAAAATTCTGCTTTTGATAACTTTTTGACATCTATTATGCAATTTAAATTTATTAAAAAAATTTCAATCATATATATTTTTTTCCTAAAAAATTTCTCTACTGGCTGACAGAAGAAATTATTCATAGCTCGCTAAAATCAGGAATAAGGATTAGATCCTGATTAGTTCATGTGCTACATTTAAATTTCTCCAACTCCAGAAACAGCAAGTTAAAAATTAGATGATATGTTGAAATGCTTATTCTGGAATAAAATTTATCTTATGTTCTTGAGTGAGTTATGAGTTAAGATTAACGTCGCACTATTCAGCTACTCGAGGGCCTTTGGCGACGAACCTCGTAAATTTGAAGCATGGTCCAGTGACGAGGACGACTCCTGATCTGGCACACCCCTCTCCTAACTTCCACACCACACCAACGGGAGGGCGTTTGAACCTCGACATAATTAATGCGCATCGACTCCCTCAGCACGGTGGGTCTTCAGCGGTACTAGGTTCGAACTCATGACACGCTGGCCACGAGTCAATTTCCTTGACCACTAGGCTACCGCGGCCTCTCCAAGAAAGAGTCAATATTGCTACGATCAAAACAGAATGTTTAAGTGTTCATATTTTCGACTTAAAATTTTGTTTCAAATACTTTTGATCCGGGTGAATGAGGGAGGGAGAGCATGTAACGCTGCAGTATAAACCAAAACGGGAGCTATTCATGACGTAATTCGTAATTTTGAACCTTGGTCACGTGACGAGGATGACACTTGAGCTGGCACTTTCTCTCCTACATCCTACCAACGAGAAAGCATTAAAATCAACAGATTAAACATGAATTTGCCCACTTCACACGAAGGATCTACACTGGCACCAGAGCTTGAACCCACGACATTCCGTTCATGACCCAAACCAGTAAGCTACCATAGCCTAAAAATATTAAAGATGAAGCTATTTAAAAGAACAATGTTTTGGTTGCATATAAATAACTTAGAATATATAACTTTAAATTAGCAATAAAGCACATCTCCGGTTTATAATCGATAACATCATTTCGAGACAATTACCGTTGAAGACTCACCATGCAAATGGCACCAATGCCCATAAAACATGTGGATGCTCAAACGTGAGTGGTGTGGAACTTAGGAGACGGGGTGCCAGCTCAGGTGTTGCCCTCGTCACTTGACCACAGTTCAAAATAAAAAGATAAATCGCCAATAGCCCTCGTGCAGCTTTATAGAGTGACGTAGATATTCGCTTACTCATTCACTCCGATTTATTCTCGAATGCAACAAATAATATTAAAAAAAATTAAAAGTCACATTTCCTACTTAGGTCAATAAAGAAAATTTTTCTTTTAGTTAATTAAATTTAATCGATGAATTAATATTTGAAAAAACCTGCATTAACATCAAGTGCAATGCACTACAAGTTTAAACAAATGTATTTGAACATGAGGAAATGAAGAAAAAAATAAGTACTTGAACCCCCAAGAAAAAACTCGTTAGAAAATCTACTGACATATACTCTGTTGCATATAGTTCTAAATTCATCAGAAATAACGCTGAATGAATTTAAAATTAAAAAAATAAGTTTAATTAATGAATTTATATTTGAAAAAACTGAAAATATCAAGTGTTATATCTACACAAGTGTAAAAAATGTATTCGAACTTGAGTGGATGAATAAAAAGTATTTTATTAACGACTGAAAATTTGAACAAGATATATATATATATATATTATATATTATATATATATATATATATATATTATATAGTAAGAGTGTGAACTAATAGAGTATAAATTGAAAAAGACAAAATAGCAACTTTAAGGGGGAAACATGATCTTTTGTATAATCTGAAATTTTTCTGATGCTAAGTGTGTACATCTTTATTTGATCTCTCTAATCGTTAATAAAACGTCATTTTGTTCGAATATACAGTTTAAAAAAGAATACAGCGTTTAAAAAAGAAAATATTTTCTATTAATAATCTGTGGGAGATTCATATCTTGTTTTTAAAAAGAACATACTCTTGTGTAGATGTTTTATTTTTCTAAATTGATCATATATGAAAATATTTCTTAATGCTCTAATAAAATATACTTCAAAAACAAAATTTACAACTGCACGCTTAAAAAAATTTCGATATTTTAGTGTTCTATGAAATATGTTGTAATTCCTTTCAATATTTTAACCGTGTTGGAAATTCACGTTTCAACTATTTTACTTTCTTAATTCTTTTTATCAAGTTCAACACTTGAATGACATCTTAACCATTTCGAATCATTTGCGATTGAAATTTTGTCAGATTTACTTTTTAGTTTATTGCATTTCGATTTCTCTATTTATTTACCCATTGACAGCCAAGTACGAGAAATCTCGCAATAAGCGTGTGTACTAAAACTGACTTAACGAGATATCCTGTATTGTGAGCTAAAAGCTTAGATTGATTACATATCTCTATTAGAGATAGGAATTATTAGAAAAGATGAATGAAAATTTATACAGTACAAAAACATAATAATTATAAATTTTTATTATTAAAATTATAACTCAGACGATTAGTTTATAACACAATAATGAAGTATATGTGGATGTATTCCAAAAATTAAAAAAATATTTTTATTGTTGTTGTGGTAGGATGAGCTTTAAAGCAAGGATCAACGCAAAGTGCTGGGTTGTTGGGGCACACAGGACAAAAATCCCTAGTCTCCTTAAGTTTTTTTTCGCTTTCTACACATTTGACATGACTTTGAAGGTATCATTTATTTTTTAATGTGGAAGGATGATGTTCTAAATAAAAAGTTGCATTTGTATTATAGTGCTGCTTTCTCTTGCAATGCTGCTGTCACCATCAAATGAAAGCATGATAACCGATTTCCTAATTGACGCACCCTCATTTTTTTATTTCCTCAATTTCTTTGCTTATAGAACAATTATGCAATTTGCTGGGAGATTTTGAAGTAGGGTAGAGAGATTTTCTTGTACAAATGGATGCTTTTCTTTAGGTCTGCTAATTATTACTTATCAGTCAATTCTTATTAATTTACAACTCTTTATTACTACCATTGCCTTATAGTCTTTCCCCAGGAAGGATCATTACATATCTGTATCATAATCTGACATAACATTACAAATCTGACTGTAACCAGATAACATTAGGTGATGAGTTTGTAAAATCAAGCCAAACGAAAAGAAAATCTGTGCACATGAAGATATTTATTGAAAAAAAAAACCCACTACGAGATAGCTCGTAAGTGGCATTCAGTACAGGAATATTATTCAGTAACGTCAACTACGAGTTATCTGGTTTTTTCATTTAAAATTACCGTGAATCCCATTACAATATTATATTAGAAGCTTAATATTATTATATTTTGTAAAATATTTCATGTTTCCTTTAAAATAAAACCTTGGCAGCCAGGGCTGGACATTCTAAATTTTCCTATTAGTGAATGGATCAATGAAGTACCATGCGAAACAATAGTGGAATTTTTTTTTGTTTTTTGTTTTACGGAAATCATGTTTAACTTTGTTAAATTTAATTAAAAAAATGAATATCTGAAAATAAACTCTTCGACTAATCTGTATTTCATATTCACTGTAATTATTTATAATACATTTCACGCGATTATCTCTGATTATGTTTTTTTTAATTTCACATGTTTTTCCTCCAATTTTAAGAAGGAATGATGCAGATTTCCATTTCAATATCTCTAAATTTTAACCTTCAAAATAAAAATAGGTGTTTTTTATTGTCTCAATCTGTTATTAAAACATATGAAAGATTCGACAATAAGAAATAATCATTATCTCTCGGCATTTATATAATCTTAGCTAATTTTTTTTACATAAATGGATGGATTTGAAGGGCAGAAAAGGCTAAGAATTGTTTTTAGTTATAAACCTCTTCGATCCCTAAAAAGGGCAGAACATAGCCTAAAATTAATGAAAATGTTAGTTAATATAAAATCTCTACTGTGAGCATCAATCATAAGTTTTACTAAACTTAGTACTCTTTTAGAAGAAATTTTTAATTGTATCTGTGGAAAACGTTAAGTAATTAATTTCTTTGAAAGAATCAAAACATTTTTTCTCTGAATTATTTTTTACTTTGCTTTCACTTCACTAATGATTTTTCTGTATAAAAATTATGACCAAATTTTGAAATAATCATTTATTCAAGATTTATTGGACAAGGTAGTTATGTTGTATTCCAAAGAAATAACGAAATAACGATTTTTTTACGAAAAAGCACATCACGAAGAAAATTGCATTTGTGTGTCTTGCACTAAAGAATAGTGTTTCATACACTATATTTCTAGTATTTACATTATGCTGATGAAAGGTATAGTATCTTGCCTTCAAGAAATAGCTTTGCAATGATCTAGAGGAAAAAAACAAGTAATAAAAACAAGTATATATATATATATATAAATTATGTCAATTCTTACTTAAGTCAGCAAAGAAAATTTCGTTTTAATCAGTTTTTATTTAATAATTACAATTAATATAAACACATATATACAAATGACAGAATCATAATATTAAACAAGATGGAAATCGATTTTCCTTACATTTTTCTATTCTCCTTTCTATATATGCTGTTAGACTATTTTTGTTTGTTACTATTTATTCATTAATTAAATTTAATTATTCTAATAAACTAGTGTTGTTTTTAAGAAATCACATTCTTAGAAAGTAAGCAATCCCAGGTAGGACTCAAACCCACGACCTTTGGATTGGCAGTCCAACGCACAATCCATTGCGCTACAGGGACACTACGAACGGTTTTCCTTTTTTATACATGCTGTTGGACTTTTATTTTTGTTTGTTACTATTTATTCCTTTTAAATTTTAATTATTGAATTTTTTTTTGAAAAAACTGTATTCAAATCAAGTATCATTCACTACAAGTTTAAAATTATTTATTTGAACTTGAATGGATTAATAGAAAGTATTTTATTAACGATTGAAAATTTGAAGTAGATATATAGTAAAATAAAATCAGGATACAATTATTATTATATATAATAATCTTACAATATTCTTTATTTATAATAATTGCCTTTTTATATTTTATATATATTATTACATATTATGTTAATTATAATTAGTATTATATTAGTTATGTATAATTATTATAGTGTTATTTATTTATAATTATTATTTTGTTACTTATTTTTATTATTATATGAGTATTTTTTATATATAATTATTGTATGAGTATTCTTATATATAATTATTATATGAGTATACTTATATATATAATTATTATATGAGTATTCTTATGTATAACTTTTATTATATTATAACATGATTATTATTCTTTATTATAGTTACTATTAAATTACATTATATGTTTATTATTATTAAAAATAATTATTATTATATCATATTATATATGTAATATTATATATAATTTTTACAAAATTAAATTATAAGATTATTGTACATTGCATAATAATACTATTAGTAAATATAATTTTTTATATTATATTGATATTCATTATTTACTGATCTTGGTTATTCCCACTCTCTTCCTATATTCTGAATTTGAAATAGATTTCACTATATTTCAATACAGTTCTTTATAATTATTTTTCTAACGATTTCTTACTGCTAGGCCGGCATCTTATCTTGGATTCCATTCAAACGACATGCGCTGCTTGGCGTGATTTCTTTATCGCGCCAAGCAGTGCATGGCGCGTAGACCCATGATATCAAACTATAGGGTGAGAGTGTGAACTGATAGTAGGAATTGAATAAACATGAGTTATATGAAATGATATTCAATATTTGTAACTCAGTACAAGAGTGTTCTTTAATTAGAAAAGAAAAGGAAAATTTTGAATTTTAATATAATAATAGCTTTTATTTTTTTTTAATTTTTACAAAATGCTGGCTAAAATCGTATTTTGAATTTTTATATGTTGTGTATCTCATGGAACACACAATATTCATTTTAAAAGATGCAAACATTTTCAATTTTGAATGAACTTGTTAAAGTTGCAATTTTTTATTTGCTAATTGTAGATATGAATGGAGTACGAAATTTATAAGATGGAAAGAATTTATGAATACAGTGTGAAGAACATTAAGCAGCCTTGGCTTCACAGTAAGGCAATTTGACATAAATTATTTAAGGTAACATATCAAAATTCAAATTCTTCCTTAGCGTTACGAATAAATTTACAATTGAAGAGTATGATGGACGAAAAACAAAACAAAGAAAGAAACATTTATAGCCTACCGAATGTTAGTGAGTTCTTCGCTGTTTCAGAGAAATTATAGTAGTGAAGCAGTTAGGAACTTTGAAAAAATATATTCTCCAAAAGTTCGAAAAAGCTTCATCATTTTGCAATTAGTTTTATTGGTGCACATACTTCTATTGATGGACCAAGAAGGAAAGGAATAACTTCAATCTGAGAGCAACTCAATTTTTTAAGGATAAATTTGTTTCCCTCCACAATTATCCCTCTCACGCATCGGTGTACGTGAATTTACCAGTTCAGGACTGGTAGATGATAAATAGTATTTAGTTCTAGGTACTTGGGTTTAATTATGGTGTGTTGGGGAATTTTAATAATACTAATTTTGTATTAGCTTCGATGAAATAAAGATTTGTATGAAAGAAAAAAAATCCCTTGATTATTTGGGTAGATGTATATTTAGTTTTATTTTTAGTTTATCCTTAGAAAACACATTTAGAAAAAAGAATAAATATTAATATTAAAGGATTTCGACATACACATGTACTTTTTTAAAAATGTGAACAGAATTAGCCTGGTAGTGGAAAAGCTAGTGCTATACAGGGTGCCCAAAATCTGCACATCTAGATTCCTGATTGGGAGTACATAAAAAGTGCCCAAAGGGCTGTTCTTGTTTAAACTCCAGTTTACGAGAAAAATACGAAAAGTAAAACATGAAGTCTCAGCTCACAAAATATACCGTATTGGACACACAGAACTAATATCGGCAAAGATTTAAAAAGGTAGACGCTCAAAGTGCCCGCTGGGCATATCAAGGTCATCTTGAGCGCGTAGTGGAATGGATGAGTTCCCCCATTCATCAAGGTGGCATATCATTACGGCGTGGTGTCCACGGAAGTACAAAAAGCACGCATATGAGCGACTGAGTCCGTTTGTGTAGTCTGTATGTTGTCTGAATTCACCAATTACTTGAGATGGCCCCGGAGGAAAAAAATCCAAAAATGTGAAATCTGATGATCGTGGTGGCCATAGAACAGTACCAAATTGTTCGATCTAGAAATCGGGTAATGCCATATTCAACCAATCACGTGCAGAAACACAGAAATGCAACAGAACTTTCATGAACCGTCATGCATCATCATTACTCATCATCATTATCTGAATTTTTCTTGGAAACAATGAATCGTACATTTAAGCATTTTTTATGTACTCCAAACGACGAATCCAGCTGGGAAGATTTTGGACGCTAATTTTGGAACAACATGTATAATGGCGAGAAGGTGATTGAAGGTCAAAGAGTAGTCACAATTACAGTAAATAATAATAATACATTAAATTGCGAAAGTAATTCCAGATTCGATATTAAGTGAAATGTATTTTCTTACTGGATTCGGGTTGTGTTGACTTTTTCTTTTGCATATGATCCATAAAAAGATAACATCCATATACAGCTGCGTATATTACAGCCATACTACCCAGTGTTCTAAATGCAACTCTTCCACCATACTCACTCATAAGGTATCCACCAATCGTAGTTGTTATTACTTTGCCTATAAAAAAAAGTTTCAGGTTATATGAGAATTATACGAGTATATCATAATATTTTGTATTATATGTTTAAGAATAACTGCAGTGGCGTAACGTACACCCCCGCAATCCCCGCACTGCGGGGGGGGGGCAAGGCTTCCAGGGGCCCAAAACCTGACTCACGCTCTTTATGTAGATTTTCTCAAAATTCGCTTTCGATTTTTTTTAAATCCAACTTTTAAGCGATTTTACAATTGGCAATCTAACGTCATTCAAAATCAAAATTTTAACGCGCTTATTACATATCTTTGATCCAATAGCCAAATCAAAAAACATTTTGTTTGATGTACTGTAATCCCCGTGACGAGAGATCCTTTTCTTTAGTGGTGTTTTTTCAAACCTAAATTAAGAACAGATAAAATATAAGTCAGACGGAGAATCCGGGATATAATGCCAGGAAGATAAGAAATTCATCGCTTTTATTATTATAGTATACTTTACATCAGCTATTGTGAGAGAGAAAAAAAAAGACAAGATTTATACTTTCTACCGAAGTAGAAGAGTAACTTATTGGCAACTTTAGTTCCCCCTCATGTATTTCATTTTCATGTAGCGAAGTCGTAAATAACGTACATCTGTTACGCTTTTTTCACGTGAAATAGTATTACAATACTTCGAAAACCATAGAGAGCATTTAAATAATAATTTGCGTCAGATTTATGAGTATTCAATCAAATAAAACATAATGAGAAACGTTTCACAAAATAGCTTTTATATAGAACAGACATCTGTATTTTTATATTCAACGCACTTATATTTTGGGTGTGTTTCTTTTCTATTTAAACATTTCCATCTCTCTTCTTTCATTATTTTTTTTTATCGGAATTAAATATTCTGGTTCAAAAAATGGTATTTTGCCCATAAGACAAGAAGAAACGCGACCCTATCATGAGTGGAGCTAAAAAAAACTTTGAATGTTTCTCAAAAACGAAAAATTCGAAAAGAAAAGGAGTATAATAATGCAAATGTGCAAAATTGGATAAAATTTTAATATCTGCAAGTACATAATCTTGTGCAAGTACTAGTCATTATTATGCTAGTGAACCTGATTAAAAAATCATGGAAATGAAAATTAATTCACAAGAAAAAATTACAATTTCTGACACTTCAGCTAATAAGGATACTCTATCTAAAGAAAAGGAGTCGTAAAGAATAAGGTAAGCGATATCTTTTTTCTTTCGCAAGAATTTGAAAACGAAAATTATTTTACAGTTTTCGTGTCTTTCTTAATGTATAGTTTTTATTTAAGTTACCAGGCTATCTTTTGACTGTTGTTAGAGAGATTTTCCATTTTTATTAATACCATAAATACTCTCTCTGTAATGTTAAAGGTTATTTACTTTGTTTATTCAGACTGGTTGATTTTGTATTCAGTTATAAGTTTATGTTTAAATACTTTTAGGTGATGTGAAAAGGTACATTATGTTTCATCTTGTAATACTTCGTAAGATCTGGCTTGGGGTCCAAAACCTGACCTTTCGAGGGGAGGGGGGCATATTATTTTCCGTTACACCACTGCAGCTATTAAATAGCTCATTATCCTTTTTAAGTACTTTTTATTGTTACTACTAAAACAGTGAACGCAGACTTTTTCTACTTGATTATTGTTGGTATCGCTACAAACCTGTTTTTATTTTAAAAGCTATGAAAAAGAACCGAGTTTACTTTTGTTATTTTCAATACTTGGAATAAAATAAATAAAATATCATTTTTAAAAAAAAAATTTCAAATTCTGGTTTTTAAATTTTTTTGTTGTTGTTTAGTACACAGTAGTAGATAAACGCAGACTTTTTCTAGCAAGTATATATATATAAGATCTGGCTTGGGGCCCAAGACCTGACCTTGCGGGGGGCCCAATTATTTTCCGAAACGCCACTGAATAACTGTGTGATTATTCAATGAAGACTATACACTCCAGCAATTTTTACGCTTAGCTAAAAGTGCCCTGACAAAAATTTTTATTAAATATGAATCAAATAAATATCTATGTTTAAAATTAATGTGTTACAAACTTTAAAGGCCTAACTGGCTTCTTAACTTCTTCTTGATCGCAGAATTTTAGCACTTTCTTGGTTCATTGTTTTTTTTTTTTGTTTCAGTATCATCACACGAAGAGAATTTTTTTTACATCAAAAAACTGTAAATTTCAACCAGTGATTGTTTTTACTGATTTGAAAGTCGTTTCATTCATTTCTGAAACAATTGAAGTTAAAATTTTATATTTTCTTTTTTTTTCTCTCTCTCTCTTTATATATAAAGTTTTTCGTGATGCGGTAATAAGTGTGTTACGTACTATTGCAACAATAACAACGTTCAAGATAACTCTCCAAGTTCGCAACCCCGATTTCGCTTGGGACGTATGCGCTGAATTGGCAACCATGTGCTTCATTTCTCATACTGTTGCCAAAAGGGTTGCACTAGTATATTATTACATGCTTTCACAGAAAAATATCGCAATGATTGCCCGGAACTGGAAATATTACGTGAGAAGAAAGTCGTAGCATCACAAAAAGACTTATTTAGAATCAACTGAACTAAATAATCAGCTTTCCAGGATGCTGCAAGAGATAAATATTTATCAAAATCTGAGAAATTTATTAAAGAAGTGTTGGATACGTTGTCGCTTCAGTGATTATTTTAACCGAAGAAGGGTGTGCCAAGAATGAATTTTGCGGAAAAGGAACTAATAAATAGAACTACTTGTAAATAAAGCCCAGTGGCTGAATGGTAATGTATCGCACTTCGATGATACAGGTCCGTGGTTTAAATCCCGGTCTGGGTGAGGTCACGAATCAGCCTTTCATCCCTTCAGTGGATCGATAAATGAGTATCAAGCCTGCTTGGAGACTGAGGGTTTCGCGTCAGACTTACCACTTCAACGAAGCATCTGCACATGTACTCCAGCGCCGAATGTTACGTAGACTGAGAAGGGCCTTGGTCCTTATGGGCTGTTGTACCAGTGAGTTCAGTACTTGTAAATTACAGTTTTTCAGTTTGAGTAATGAGTAAAAACAGTTGGATAATTTGTACAATGAGGTTGACCCACCATTAGTTTCTTAAACAATATAAATTTGCGGGGTGATACAGGAACAGCACATTTTTCTCTCGTTTCAAAATTAGGTTTGTGAATACAGTATCAGAAGAGATTGCCGATTTTTAGTTATCCATTTATTGCTATATAATGAAAATGGAATTGCATTCCTAAATATTTTTAGTCACATAAATGCGAGGATTACACTTCCGAGTTAATGAGATATATTTGTTTAGTTATGGAGTTTGAGCTTAATTCGTATTAATAGTTCAGTTTCATAATTCGTAAGACGTCAAAGCCATAAATGGCGAGAAAAAAACTATAAAACAGCTATTTCTATATTTAAAAAGGTTTTGATAAAGGCTTTGCATTGAAGAAAGAGAAACAAGTAAATCTGTGTTTGTAATAATCGAATTTGTTTTTAAAAAAATTTATAACACTGCGATTACAAATAACTTTTTTAAAAATTTTAATATTATCTTATATCTATGTAAATTTACCCCAAATTAAGCCTACAGCAGTGATTAGTGAATATTTTTGTTTTTAAAATAGTAAAAATCTAGTCATGGTGCTTGAAATCTGCTATCAAAATCCTAGTAAATTTTAAAAAAAAGGGGGGGGGGATTCAACTCTAGATGAGTTTTTTTTGTTCTCGTTGAAATAAACGTAAATTCAAGAGGATCTGATATGTATAACATGACCCTAAAAAATCTCTAAGAATTATAAATTCAAGCGATTTATGTGCCATATATATTACAATTTATGCATAATGAAATATTTGTAAAATCAATCTACAGACAAGAGAAGAAAAAAACTTCGTTTCTTTTTGTATAGTGTGTTAGTTTTTTATTTACTTGCGTTTAATTAATTCATTTCAAACGTGAGTATATGAAAAAAGAATTAATTAAAGGCTTTTCAAAGAAAAAAAGAAAACATTCCTAATTTCTTGTACTAAAATTATCCTTTTAATATTATTATTCTTACAAATACTTCATTTCAAAATTTATCCAGGATAAGAAAAAAAAATCCTTCATAAGATCAATCTCTGCTTAGGAAATAAAAATTTCATATTTTTGCAGTACTTGCAGAATATGATATTAAAAAATACTAACCTAAACTATACTGAATACTTCCTGCTAAGACTTTCACCGTTGCTTCTAAGCCTTCAGGGGCAACATGGGCAGCATACTGCATTACGGCCACCCAATGCAAATGATAGACCAATACAGATGATAACTCAATAACCACAGCAGGCCAAGGCACTTCCAGAAAAGAAAATGAAATACAGTAAATTGCATACCCTAAAAGAGAAAAAATGAAAATAGCACGATATCCAATCTTGTTTATCCACCATTTTGATGAGTAAAGAAAAGGCAATCCATATACTCCGGACATTCCTCTAGCAACACCAATTAGAAGATCACTAGCTCCGATCCCCTGCAAGTACCAACTGCTGTAGATGGCACGGAAACCAAAGCAAGATCCCATGACCAAAAGTAGAGGTACAAAGAACCAGATTTCAAGCTTTTTCCCCAGCACTAATGCCTTCCTCCATAATTTAGCAGAAGGTGTGTACAATTTTGTTTCAATTTGCCACAAGAAAAATGCTGATAACAAAATAAAGACAATTATTGAAACAAAAGCCACAGTGTAACTTTTCTCGTTCCATCTATTTTGATGCTATGCAAAAGAAAACCAGCGATTGGTGGTCCACTTAAACTCCCCATAATAGACCAGACTCTTTGACGCCCAAAATCATTGTTATGTTCGCGTGTTAAGTCAACAACAATGATGTCAAAAAGTCTATATATCGTCGTGAAGGACACGTTGATTAAGACTAGCATTATGCCATATATAACTATCCATAGTCTTCTATTTCATTACAGTCTGATGATGATTCGATGTGCAATCCATTTCGAATGATTTGCAAAGGTCAGTTTCACACAAACTAATGGACTTGCTCGAACTATTTTTAAAATTTGCAGTGTAATGACACAAATCTGTATTATTTTCCATTTCTGTTTTTCTATATTGATAATCTCAATCATGCTATTGTTTGGCATGCACATTCTGATAAGATGATTGTCACTCATATTTGCAAATTTCGCTATTGTACATGAAACCGTAGAAGGTGAATTTTGGAAAGCATTGCAAGACGCTGTAGTTGACAATTGAGATTTTGTGTCGTAAGCACATTGAAAATTCATTCCTTTCGTATTGCATTCTTTCACATTCGGCGTAAAGAGAAAAGCAAAGCAAATGAGTGTGAATAGGGTGAAGTAGCCCATTAAAATTGTTTTCGGTCGTCCAGTCTTGTCTGCTAGTATTCCAGTAAAGACTGTACCAGAGAATTGAAAAATGACACCGACTGCCGAGAAGAAAGACAAATGAACTAACGAAAAACCTTTGAGTTTCAAGAAAACGGGTAGATAAACATCTTCAATATTGCCAGCTGTAAATAAGAAAAAAAAGGTGTAATAATGCAATATAAATTATTGTCACATCTAATTAAAATTATTTAAACACAATTTCAAAAATATATTTAAAATTATGAAATTTTTATAGTTTATGAAACATTTAACGCAAATACGCTCATGTAAAAGAAATGTATCTTGAACAATATTCAAATACGAAAGCACATATTATATTGATATTTAATTACTAACATTTGAAAGTGCACAAATAAATATTAGTATACTATTCATATAATGCTACCTTTCGGAAAACATTGTGATTTGAAATTTATTCTATGTAAATGTGTTGATGCTTTAAATCAGTGCTTCCCAAAATGGTCAATATCGACCCCCTGAGGTCTATGGCTACCTGTAAGGGATTCATGTTAGCGAAAATATTATTTGGAATACATGAGGTTTAAAGGAGGGTCTACGATATTGGCTCTTATTCAACCAGATCGTGACATAATTTTAAAAGAAAATTTAATCAAATGGAATCCAGAATTGTAACAGATTTATTGACTAAACTTAATGAGATTAATTTGCAGTTACAAGGAGGCAGCATTAATTATAACAACTGTCAAAAAGACATTTAAGTTGAAAAATTTGCAAAAATTCAATATTAGGTAAGAAGGGATTTACGCACAAACCGAAAAACATTGTAAAAGGTCTATGAGACAAAAAGTTTGGGAACCTCTGCTTTAAATGATTGATTGAGTCCAAATACAAAAGATGATAGCGCATACAGTCATTTACATTCATGAAGACAGGCACCAATAAAAATAAAAGATTGGAAGAGAAATAAAAATGTAACTCAAGGAGAATAACGAATGAAATATGAGCAATGGTATTGGTGTCATCAGAATTGGCAACATGAATGAGATCACGCTCATCACGTATAGGGAATTCCAGTTCAAGGTTTTAGAAGAAATGCTTTGAAGTCGACACTAATCAAGATCACATTGCCGACAATAATTCTAAAGAAAGTAAGGGTATTTTCATCCTATTGATTTCCAAAATGGCCTTGATTTTGATACAGTCAAGGGGGTATATGAGATGTTCTCTTAATAATGTATTATGAATATTATTTTTTAATGGAAGTCAAAAACCATAAGAGAAACTTGGAAGCAATGAAATTGAGGACTTATCGTTATTTTATTCATCAGATTTGTTTGCAGGAATCAACTCCAGAATAATTCTAAAGAAAGGTAAAGAAGCGAAAGTGATATATTTATATTCATTAAAAAAACGATAAAAATTACAAAAATAACTAAATTTGCACATAAATAAAGGCTTATTATCAACATTAGCGATTTTGTATCAGGATTTGCTGAAATTTTTACAAACAGAATCAACATAAAAGTTCACTTCTCTTTCATTTCCATCATCTCTCTTCCGTCTTAAGAACACTTATAAAATAAAGAGAAAAAAAAAAAAGATAGAACTTTATTCTTATAGAGTGGAAATTATTTCCATAAACTTTAGAAATTGAATGTAAGATGTTGAAACAGTACTCTTACATCGTTTGAAGATCTTGTAGAAAATCAATATTGCAAGTACAATAAAATGCATATACTTTTCAAAACGGAACAAAGCCTACGCTGATGCAAATCACCAATGAAATTTATGCTAGAAATAATCTAATGAGTACCAAGTGATTATTTCTACTGGTTTTGTATTATTTTATGATATTAATAGCAATATTATCCCAAATAGTTGTGGCCACGGTAGCCTAGAGGTAATGGTCACGACCTCGTGGCTGGAGGAATTTCGTGTTCGAGTCTAAAAATTGGGAGGTAGAGTGCTAGGATGTGGTCCTCAATTATTTACCTTGGTTCACAATTACATGTTTATCACCAATAGCTCTCCCATTACTTTAAAGTGCGGTGTTAATAAGTAAAGTCCTCCCGTTAGAGTGTCCTGTTAGTTTGAAAAGGAAGGGACGATATCAAGTATTGATTTCGTCCACTTGGCCGAGGTTCATATTTGCTGGGTTCGTCGCCAATAGCCATTCTATAGCTTTATAGTGGTGCGTTAATACACACCCAATTGATTATAGTAGACTAGGAAATTATTAATTACTTATTACTAATTATTTAGAATACTTCATGAATTAACAATTTCAAAAAGTCAGATTTTCTTAATCATTGTGACACTTTTTGAAAACTGTAATCTTGGAAAATTTAAGACATGTGAAAAGGATTTATAATTCTCTAGAAAAAATGTTTACAAGAACTTGAATAACAATTTAACAATCAATCTCAACAAAATATAAATTTCTATCTGGGAAATTTAAACATTTAAATAATTACCTGCAAACCAGCAAAAGAGAGCTGCTTTTACGGTAGAAACGTTTTATTAAACTCAGTTTGTATCCTTTGCAGATGCAGATGTCAAAAGATTTGCTCTGAAATAAGGATTTTTTCTTAAAGTTTTAGTACTATCACATAAATAAATACAAAAAACGATCAGTAATGCATCTTTCTTAGAAACTATATTAAATGTTGAATATTATTTTTACTTAACTCCATATATATTTTTAATTAAGTTATATCTAGGTGAAAAGTAATCTGTCTTTCACTGTAGCATATCTTTTTATGTGGAATTGGTATTTTCTTAAAATACAACTTTTGACAATAAAGTTCAGTGAATGAAGTCAGATTTGCCGATCTGGTAACACTGGAAAAACAATACGCTGCAAATGCGTAGTGGCAGGTATTGACCAT
>BMAO01036250.1:0-30200 GCA_019973975.1 Trichonephila clavata
ACACTTGCAGGTTTCTTTTTCGTAGGGCATTAACGAAAGATGAGAGCAGCAGCCCATCATATGTGAAGTTTTAAAATTCTTTATACGGAAGTGGTGCATTTATCCGCTGGGATCGAATCAGGCACCTTTGGACCCGAAGCCGAGTAACTTAACCACTACACCAAAACGATCACCATGGTGCGGAGGTTGTGACTGGCTTATGTAGATGGTACCGCTACAATACTTTTACACAAATTCTCAGGACTTGTTATACTGTAGAAGCTACCATTGTGGCCATTTAATTTCAGACAACCTCACCTTACAGACCTTCAATGATTTTCTAAACATTTGTATTTAAAAATAAGAATTTTAGAAGCTTTCTAATCTAAAAAAAAAATTTCTTCAATAAAAGCAAACTTGACATGTGAATTTAATGAAAATATAATCCATTAGTAAAATTACAAGAGTGTGTGTGTAATTTTGAAGTTGCTGACGGTTTCACTTATTTAGGTTCTGAAATTAACAAAAGGAACGATTGTACTACTGAAATCCGAAAGAGAATTATATGGCTATTAGATGTCTTAATGAAATACGAAATATATGAATCGAATTTAATCCAAAGAAAAAAAAAGGTTCTACTGTCTAAAAGTTTTTTTAAGACCAATATTAACTTATGCATGTGAAACTGGGGCCATGTCTCGAACAGATGAGAAATGATAAGTATCAACGAAAGGAAGATTTTAGGATTTATTTTTGGAGGAATCAAGAAAATAGGCACGTGGCGAAGAAGATCAAATTTAGAATTCTATCACTCGAATCTGACATTGTTAACTTCATCAAAGTACAACGAACTAAATGGGCACGCCACTTTATCAGAATGGACGAAGACTGCACCACTAAAAAAGTCTTCAATGACCTAGAAAAAGATCTCCTAGTTTTGAAAACTAGAAATTGGATAACACTAGCAGGAAGAGGCTGGCCTGGAAAAGGCTTCCTGAGAAGGCCAAGGCCCACTCTGGACTGTCGAGTCACTGGGGAAGGAAGGAAAATTACAAATGCAGTGTAAGAGCTGATTACAGACTTAATTTTCTTGAAAAAAAGTAAACGTTACCTTTATATAAGCTGTTTTCCTTTTATAATTCCTAGTTTTAATGGTATAAAATGGAATAAAATTTAATCCCTCACCATAAATGGAGGGGTTAATTTCCCCTCTATTTATCGTCTCTGTTTGTAACAACTAAATTCATATCCATATCAAATACCTAATGTGGATTTTATCTATCTCTAAAATTCAAATATCGATCGGTATTCTAAACTTTTCTCTTTGTTTTTATTAATGCTTCCCGAGAGAGCTTCTGGTGACGGTCAAGTGACGAGGACGACACTTGAGCTGGAATTCACTCTCCTAACGACCACGCCACGCTCTAGGAAGCATATTGGTCCTCGGTAGATTTAATGTGCATCATTCCCTCTCCCATGTGGTGAGTTTCAGTGGCACCAGGACTCGAAACCGCGACGCGCCAAGGAGCCACGAGTTCGTGTCCATAACCACTAGGCTACCACGGGGGTCTTTGAGTACGATTGTCATAACAAATCAATGAATTGCTATAAGCCCTCTATCTATTCCAAAAACTGATATATCTACTCATTAGTACAATTATTTATTTGTCCAATTAGTATAACAGCCTTGATCTAACTTAACTTTACTTCTTTGATCTCATCCGCTTCCTAGACCGAATTTTGAGCCTCAAAATAAAAATTTTACGACTTTTTCAAGAAATTACCATAATCAAATGAGGAGTTAAAAACAAATTACCATCAAAGCATCATTACTTAAGAGGATGTGATTTGCTTTTTTTCATGATCGGCTCCGTTTTACAAGCAAAAAATATGCACTGTTTACAAGCTGCCTGACACTATTTTGAATTTTGAAGTCCATTCCGTACAGGAAATTTTCCTTGACCCTCTTCTTAGCTCACGATGGGGGAATGGCAAGGTCACGGAGCCAAGTGAAACCGACTGATAATCATCGCATATTGCAATGAATTCTTTAAAGTAAAAGTATGATATCATTTTCCAGTTAGAGTTTAACATTACGGAAATATTATACATCGTCGGAAAAAGAACAGGGAAATGCAGGAAAGGAGTGTACTCATATTTTATGACAACGATCTTGTATCAGGTGCTCAAGCAACTATTGCTAAATGGAATGTACGAAACAAATATGTTTTCCTATTCCAGACTTTTCTTTTCATATCTTGTTTGTGGAACAGCGATTAAAAGCCGAAAGGCATCTCTTTATTAGAAACTATATAAATAAAGCTTTAAAAATTATCTACTTTTAAGTCGAAGCTAAGCTTCCTACTTTTTAAGAAATAAATTCAGGTATTAAATTATGTATTAATACTATATTGACTTTTGAAATTTGTCTTAAGAAATTCGTAATATTTTAATTGTTTGATATGAATTATAAATTCTTATCTGTTAACTCACGTTCTTATGTTCATTTTCCGAACTGTATATGCAAATGTATAAAAATATGAAGTAAACTGTATTTTATTTATGAGTTTTTTTTTTGTATTGTGGAATCTGGATTCAACGGAACTATTTGAACGAAATTTGGATTATCTCGGAGGGTTTAAGATAAAATCAAGCTTCATTGTAGAAATTAAGTACACGAAGGGAAATATTTCATTTAATCTATAAACGGTTTTACTCGAAACATTTTAGGCGGGACCATGTAGGGCAATTCCCCCCCCCATACAATTACAAGAAAATTGAATGTGTTGTTGTTTCTTATGCCACCTGATCTCGACTGCGTCAGATCCAGGCCCACGAAATTCATAATGGCAAGGGGCTGCATGTACGCCTGTCGTTGGCCGTAGCCTTGAGCACCATACAGGTGACAGTACGATTTAGCTCGGTTCTACCCCGATTTTGAGGGAAAGCACCCTGGGGAGGGTCAGGGGCCTCCCACCTCTCTACCCCATCCACCAACCTCACGAGAGAACTTGCAGCTCGACGGCTATTTAGAGAGTACCCCCATGCCGCAAAGGCACTATACATTTACAAACATTCATGTCTTCTCCGGGATTCGAACCCAGGTCCTACGACACAACAGTCAGCATCGCTAACCACTATACCGGATGGGCGAATGAAATTGAATGTAATAGAGTGAACTCTCTCTCTCTTAGACGCTAAAGCTGGAATACGACTTTAATTATAAACCATACAAATTATCAAGATAAGTATTAAATTCTGTATAAGACAAGCAAGTGGGAGGCACTAATAATTATTACACTTGTTTATAATTTAGTATTGATAAATTAATTACCAAAACATTGTGCAGCACTATAATGCCTTTATAAGTATATTATATCAGGGTAAATATGTATTCAATTTTTATTATGTCAGAATGAGTTTTGTTGTGTATCCTTTTAATAAATTGATACTTACCTTAATTTTTTAATTTCGACTTTTCAATAGGTTGACGGTCCCCACATAGGATGTCACGCCCCCCCCCCCCAGTTCGAGAAACTCTAATGTAAGGTAATTTCGAAATTAACAGCTTACATAAAGTTTTTGAAAAGCGTTTACTTGTATATAATCATGATTCATAAAAAAATAAGTATATACATGAACATAATTTTCTTCCTTAACTATGTTTCTTCTTGTTTTGTTGATTTCTATAAATTAATTTTTCTTCGCCAACATCACATCAAGTCATGTTTTTTTTTTTTCAAATTTGGGATTGAAATGTAGTTTATATATGCTATAAAACAAACTTATATTTATTCATTTATTGAAAATGAGATTTCCATTTGTTTTTAAATGTTTTATCAGCGGAATGTGGGTAACGTAAAACGCTTTCATTACGCGGTTTTCTGTGATTTATTAAAATCTTCTAGATATAATGACTTTCAATTCAATATAATTTAAAAAAAATTCCTGTAACATCTCTTAAAGTCTCGTAATCTCGTGTATATATAGTGCTTCGTTAATAAACATCCATTCACGCAATATAAACGTTATCTCTCAAACAAGACGTTCATACCTACTCAGAGGAGTGTGTGTAATAAGCAGTAATGAACGAGAACTCGTTACTGGGCCTGTTACTATCGAGTTGTGCATTCTAATTCTGATGCCTTTTTAAGATCCTATGTGCTGAGGAGATAATGCACATTATATTTGTCGAGGCTTACAAAGTTCTCAAGTTGGCATGGTGTGGCAGTTTGGAGAGTGGGGTTCAGTTCGGTATCCCGAGCGCGGTTCTCATCATTTGACCATGGTTCAAACATAGGGAGTTCATCTCGAATAGTCTTAGGAGGAATTACAGCTTTATATACAAAATGCGACGCTAATAAAGGATTTAAACCTCCGTACTTAATATACTACATAATTTTAGCTAGCAATACAAAAAAAATTTAAGTCAATTGCTTCTTAGGTCAACAAGTACATTTTTTATTTTAGTTACTTTTTATTTTGTGGTTGCAATTAATATAAATATGTATATAAATATGAAAAAATAGAAAGCGATTTTCCTTGAAATTTTCTATTTTCCTTTCTATGAATGGTCTTGGACTATTTGTTTTGCTTGTTACTTCTTATTCATCAATGAAATTTTATTAGTCTAATAAAATATATAGTAAAAAAAAGAGATCACATACTCAAAAATTATGCCATCTCAAGTGGTATTCGAACCTACGACCTTTAGATTAGAAGTCCATTGCGCTACAGTGACACAAAGAACAATTTTCCTTTTTATATATGTTGTCGGATTATTATTTTTGTTACTATTTATTCATTTTTTAATTTAATTAATAAATTAATATTTGAAAAAATTGTACTAACATTAAGTGTCAACCACTACAAATTTTAAAAAATGTATTTGAACTTGAATGGATATGAATATAAAGTATTTTATAAACAATTGAAAATTTGAACAAGATATATTTCAAATCAACACCAAGCCCTTTTATAAAAACAATTTTTATTCAACGAACCATTTCCGCGCCTGATCTGAGAGAGAAACAGACACACAAGTTAAGTATAAGGGTCTGTGGTCACTTAGGCAGATGTTCAAAGTACCCTTCTTATTGAAGAGATATATTTGAAAGTTAAGCATGACTTACGAGGTATTAAAAATTATTGGTCGGGGATAAAAGTTCTGTTTAGGGCCCTCTGTTCTTCGAAAGAAGTGGGTACTAAATTTAATACTTGAAGATGTAATGGAAAATAAAAGTTAAAAGTTGTATAGGGGATTTAATTTTAGATCCCCTGTACAACTTTTATTTTCCATTACATCTTCAAGTATTAAATGTATTAAATTTAGTATTTCCCCATTTTAGTCTAAAGTTTTTTTCTGTATCTTCAAATGTTATGTTTCGTGGATTCCAATTTCCTTCTGTATATATATGTATATATATATATATATCAGTGGTGAACACCTATCAGTGGTATCCTAGGGGTCCGGACCCTCCTCCCCCCAAAGCCCTTGAGTTTTCTTCAATTGATGATAATCCTATACATATAACGCAAAATTTCATTAAGTGCTTATAACTAGCAGTTTATTTTATTAATTAATGCTAGTTATTAATTCAATAATTTATTTTTTACTGTTTTTTGTTAACAAAATAGACAAAATCAGAAGTATCAATTGGTGTTGTCTTGAGGTATGATACGAGTTGGGGGACTTCCGACCATGGAAAAATTGCCCCTCTAGAAAATTTTTTGTGTGCCCTACTGATATATATATATATATATATATATATATATAGATAGATAGATAGATAGATAGATATAAAGGGAGAGAGTGAACTAATAGTAGAAGTTGAAAAAGAAGGAATTTTAAATTAATTCGTTCTATACAAATACCTATTTCTTAAGTTCAAAACTCATTAGTCTCACTGTAAGTAAAGTAATGTAGATTTTACGATTATTGTTACTTTTCTTTACACAGGAACAAGCAAATCTCTTTGCTTTACATAATAAAGATGTCATCTTCGTGCATAACTAAGACATTTCTTCTCAGCGGGGATGTTTACCCAGACTTTATCTTCGGAAATTTCGGAATTAATTTACTTTTCATCCTTGAAGAGCACGAGGGGAAAAAATAAAAGGGATTTACCCGAACATCTGTGTGTAACTTGGTTATGGAAAAAGTTGCACGGTAGCTCCGATAAATCAACTTGTCCCCGTCTGGGAAGTTTTCGCAGCTAGAGCTAGAAACAAGCTTAGGATGTCGTAAATTTGTGAAATATGTCTGGAAACTTTTGTTCATCCGGTACAGTAACCCTTCACAATCGCTTTTTTACATCTGCAGGAAAAGGAAAAGAATATTTTAAAGTTGAATAGGGCGTTAAAAATGGCCTTCGAGAGGATACTAAGCCGCAAATTAGTGATTATAAAGACTCGTAATTTTTCTGATACTAATCGCATAAGTACATTGCATTCACCTCTTGCGTGAGATAGTTTATACTTTCCAGCAAATGAAGTGAAATACTTTATAAAATGTATATGTTTATCTTAAAAAATATCTTTTTAAAACGCGTAACGCTTATTTTTTAAATGTAAGGAAAGGTATTCGAATTTTTTTTGGGAAAGTTATCAGTTTGAAATTTTGTTAAGAATTAGATTATATAGTTTGTCAAAGAATGAGATAGTTAGAATGTAAAAGAATGAGATGACTATTTGATGTTAAAATAGTCAATGAAAAAGTTTTTTTTATTGATTACAAACAGTTTTTTTTCTATCTGTTAAATTTGTATAATTATTCGTTTCAATTTAAAAATTTGAGAACATTTTGTTTATTTGTTACTGTTTTCATGATAAAAATATTTTATGTAACATATAACACTATAAAATTTACTTTTTAAGAAATATTTACAAAAAGAACGAAACAGTTTCTTAAATTTAAAAGTAAAAGCGAGTGAGAAAGACAGCGCGAGAAATTAAAATTTTTTTTTTATGAAAAGTATTGTAAAAAATTCAAATTTTAAAAAAATGATTCATTTTTTATAATTAATCTAAAGACTATGCGATTAAGTTTCTAATTTTTTTCATTTTAAATATATCAAGTTTGAATCGATTTTTTTAATGTTTAAGAAATGCATTCACGCGCACATCATAGGCATATTTAATAAACCATGAAATCGTTAAAATTACTGTTAAAAACAATGTTTGTTTTAATTATTTTGATTAACTCACATTTTTAATTCTCACTCCTATGCCTTTCAATTCAGGTCGAAGTACTATAAACACTAAAATTACGTAATTAAGAATAGAAAAACTAGAAATTGAAACTAAGTACATAACTACTTGTTATTAATTCAAATGAGTGAAATGTAAAAGAAGTAATCATCCATTTAAGCAGCTCAATTTCTTCGAAAAATAATATACTGATGGTGGGGGATCACATGCGTTCGTTTTAACTTATAGTAACTACACTCGAGACTAAAATAAAACATCTCCTGTGGCTCTTTATCTACCAAAACCTCTTAATACCCTTGTCCACTTTTGGATAGCTGACACCGGACATCGTAAGGGTGAAAGGAATGTCCGTTGTGACCACAGTCCGGGATGCAGAGAAAGTTGCTAGTGAACGATGTGTAAACATATTAAATTTTATGCTTAACATATACTCCATCCTCGAACCTTTCAAGTTTCAATATAATAGAAAACTGTCATTAAATATACAGAGTGCACAGTAGAAAAATAAGATACGTTAAATGAAATACCAAATTCACACCCAATAATATTTCGGAAAACATCAAATTTTTGGTTTTTTAAAAATTATTTTTCAAATTTGATCCAAATGCCGCTCTTAAAATTTGCCTCCCCGGGCAGGGGTCAGGTTTGCCTGGTCCGAGATCCGCCCCTGATAGTACTATGTTGAATATAGAGTGACAGGAACTGGACTATCACATTGATGAATGCCGTGTGTAAAGCTGAAGTTTCGCGCATAAAACACCTTTAAGGTATTTAAATAAAACTTGAATTGTTTCTGTATGCTTTTAAATGCTCTTTTTGCTGTAAAGTAGAACGTCGTTTATCCGAACGTTTATTATCCGGAGCGTCAAATATCCGAACCAAAGTCCGGATACGTTTTCCAACGGTGCAATGTTCAACATTTGTTTCCTGTGAGACCAAAAGTGACGGGAAAACCGAAAGAGAGGGATATTATGGGAATTTCAGCTGTGTGATTTGGTAAACATCTCGCGGAATATTAGGTCAGTTTTTTTCCAAGTGAGGGGGAGTATACGTGCTCTTTTGTTGAGTTTTGTTAATGTAGAAACCTGGATGGCATGCGATGCAGAAGACTGTGTATTTCAAATGCTAAATAATGACTTCCGTGCAAGAAGAATCATCCGAACCTGTCGATGATGAAATGGATGAAGACATCAAATGCTGACGCGTTTCCTGCGTTAGAGACAGCTATAGAGTAGTTCGAGCAACAATCAGAGTGCTGTCCTACTCAACTACTGCTGCTGAAGAGAATCAGGTACCTTACAGCGAAAAAACGAAGGTGTACAATGGTAGAGCGAAAAATAAGTGATTATTTTTCACAATTACGGCAAAATTGCGACATTTTGCACCTATTTGGCTTTTTCTTCAAGCACGTTTCCCGCATGTGTTGATTTTAAATATTTGTATAGTGTCCAGTATGATATAGTGTATGGATCGCATTCTGTTTTCGGTTATCCGAACAATAGCGTATCCGAACGGTGACCGGTCCCAATGGATTCAGATAAACGACGTTCTTCTGTATTTGTCTTAGTTTTTTTTTACTGTAGTGCTCCGAAGCCCTGGAGGGAAATATCAATAATTTCGTAGTGTTATTTTCCCTTAACGCGCTATTATTTTTATACATACAATCGCTGAAATAATTAAATGGATGAGACTTGGTGACTGATCCTGTAATTAATTGACTGTTTTCGTATTCTTCAGGTTATCTTTCTTATGAAACCATATTAATATTATCCATGTTTTTCTAAGATTACTCAGGGGAGATGTTTTATTCAAAATGGTTTTTATCTCTATTTCTATTTCAAAATTAATGTATTCGAGTCACATTTTACATTGCAAACTGGAATGTATGATCTCTACATTCTTCATAAAAATCCTGATAGAGTTTTATAAGCTAACTTATTTTTTTCTTTAATATTTTGTTATTAAGGTATCAAACTTTTTATTTTCATAAATTAATCATTATTACCATAATAGAATTTAAATTAATTGTTTTTTTTTCGGTATTATTTAACTATAAATGTACCTATTTTTGTGCAGAACATTAGGATTTCATTGATTTGTACTCTAAAATTATTTCACGTATTTCTGCAGTACTTTATTTTCATTAAGTTTGTCAAATATTTGCAAATTGTTGAAAAAAATAAGATCGAGGGCAAGGGCATTTGAAAACAGTAATTACTCAAAAATAATATGAAATCCTTTCTAATTATATGTTTTAAGGATAATCATTGGTTATAAGGACCATGAAGTTAATATAACTCGCGGAAAATTCGCCAAATTCTGGTTTATAGCAGCTGTTAATATCCTAAGTAGATTGAATTGTTTTTAAATATCGTGGCATATATATATATATCGGTTTTTGATAAAAATAGGGGAAGTTATTTTCAAATCTCATCAATCTGTTAGAGCAATTAATTTGAACTTAGTGTCATTTTCTTTCTGTTAACTTTTTGGTTCTGAGAATGGGAAAGTCAAACACGGAAAAAAGTAGAAATACGTCAAATTATAGCTTATTCTGGTTGCTAATATGTATTATACAGTCGACCCTTTTTCTCAAATTAAAAGACATAGCCAAATGTCTCGACATGTTGCCTGTAGTGGAAACCTTTCCACCTCGTGTTCAAACATAATAACAGCAATGATGAGAGAGATAACATTTGGCAATACTTTTTAAATTGGCGACATTTTTCGTTTTGGTAAAATGGGTCGACAGTACAATACATAAGTATCGCTGATATTAAAAATAGGGATAGTTGATTTTAAATCCCATTATAATTTAACTACGTATTTGCAGTCAATTTTTCTATCAGATAACACAGCAAATGTTCATGTTGGCGATAATTTTAGAAAAGCAATCGCCAACTCATGGCCTTTACAACCGATCAGTACCTGCAGTAGAAATACGATTCATTCTACAATTTACCACAGGTAATTCTTTCCCCAGCATTGAATGAATCTGTTTTCTGGAGATAATATAAGTGAAGAAGATTTTTGTTACATATGAATTATTATTTTTTTATGTTCATAAGTTTCGATTCGTGTTCCACTAACCCCAAGTCACGAAAAGACATCTGGGATTTCTTGCAGAAGACATAAAATTGGACGCAACAATAGAGGAATTGTGTTCTGTATAAAGTTGAATCAAGACCATTTCAAAAACTTGTTTACTTTGAATGAAACTAGAAACAAAATATCTGCAGGGAACATGACTTATGACCCTGTGTGTGTGGTTACCTTTCTATATCGACCAAGATTTCTTTTTTTGAATATAATGTTTAAAACATTATCTCTTTTGTTTACTGTTAGAAAATACTGCAAATGGTCTTGGGTATTTACGGGAATGTGAAATACTCTTAGAAATTTTTTAAAAAAATATTTTGTCAAATAATTGATTTTTTAAACAGGATTTAACGTTCAAATACTTCTTACGGGGAGGGGAATTCCATTCTAAGAAAACATGTAAGTGAAAGTGTCAAGGATCTTTACGGTAAAAATTTAAAATCTGTTGGTCTATGGGGAGTAGGGGGGGGGATTTGATCCCCCAACCCCTCTTGTGTTCACCACTGAACTTTTCTGGTAGAAAGGAGGAAGAGATGAAAATCTTGTTTATTATATATATAAGTCGCATTGTGTTATTTCAGATCAAATAAAAATCCGATTAAAATGAAAAATTTATGTTTCATCTTAATTTAAGATAAGTAGAAAATTTTCAGCTTATACCTTGAAAATAAAATTAGCGCGAAATAATTTTTGCACCAGTAAAGGCTATATTTAAAATATTTTCCGAAAAAGATATTTATATTATTTTCGTAAGTAAAATAAAATATATCGTAAATTTAGAACTGAACTGAAATGATGGTATATATCTTTTTTTTCTTCTTCAATTCGTACTATTAGTTCGCTTTCTTCCAATATTTATTTATTTATATATCTTGCTTAAAATTTCAATCGTTAATAAAATGCTTTTTATTCATCTATTCAGGCTCAACTACATTTTTTTAAAACTTATAGTGGATGGATGCCCTTGATGTTAATACAGATTTTTCAAAAATTAATTCATACATTAAATTAAAAAAAGTGAATAAATAGTAACAAAAATAATAGTTCAACAGCATATATAGAGAGGAACCGCGTTCGCTTTGTCCCTGTAGCGCAATGGATAGCGCGTTGGACTTTAATCTAACGGTCGTGAGTTCGAATCCCACATGGGAGGGCTTAATTTCTGAGACTGTGATTTCTTTTTTACTGTAATATTTTACTATATTAATTAAATTTAATTAAAAAAGTAGTCCAAAAAAGGAAAATTGACAATTGCAAGGAAAATCGCTTTTTATTTTGTCACTTTATATTGTAATTGTGTGTGTGTGTGTCATATATATATACATATTTATATTAATTGTAGCTATTTAATAAAAAGTAGCTAAAATAAAATTTTTCTTTGCTGACCTAAGTAGGAATTGACTTCAAATTTTTTTTATATTACTTGATTGTATATTGAGATCGCGTATAGCTTTAACTATTACCAAGAAATAAACGTGATATCTAGATAATGATTAGTTTGCATATTAATTGATCGTTACGTATATAGTGCTGCATATTATAGATATTAGTTTTTATTTGTTTCATTTCAGAAAGTCGTAGCATAAACTAACCAGCAATATGGGAATATAGAAGATCACACAAAGAAGATTAAAAATTCCATCAAGGTTAGAGTGCCTGGCAAATCCATGATGAAATGATGGCTGTTTTTGAATGTGATAACCTGTCATGTAACATGTTCTGAGGAAATTTTTTTCTTTCAAAATGGCCACTTGTTCCTCACAGACGATCCAAGAAATGAAAGACCATCACTCATGGGCGATGCTGCCACAGTGAAGAAGGGTGGAGGAATTTATCCTATTAATCAAAAGTGTAACCATCCAAATGACCATGAATATGACTGGTCTTTGTTACGGCATTGAGTGGAGAATTTTTCACGAATAACCACGCATGTAAAGGATGTCAACACGCCGGGTTCCACGATTAATTATTCTTTTTCAGAAACTAATACGATGTTACCTGTCAAGAAAGATGTTGAATGTTTTAGTGCAAGATGAAGATTTTTTGTTTTTGTTTTCTTGTAACTTGTGGTGACCTATAGTCACCCTTTACATTCGAACCCTCCTGTCTATCTGAAAACCCGGCTAGATGTGTAGGAAGAACTAAATGATCCATAGACATTATTCCAATCTAAACTGTTTTATTAAACCACTTATTAAGTACAGACACAACACAATTCCAATTAAGGTATATAAACAATGATAGAGTGTAGAGGTGAAATATACTAATACGGGGATAATATTACAGAACTTCAACTGAATCTAAGATAGCTTAAACGCGCACATTTACAACTACGCCGCATACTAATAATCAGCTTTTACTTAGTCAAATTTACAGTACCTTATACCTTAATGCTTCGGTTTCTTCACGGAGAACTTCAGGCATTATCGTTAGCTGGATCAAATGCCGATGGCTCCACGCTCTATAATATTTAATTACACTGCTTTTCAATCTTCAATAACCACATCTCTTTGCACACATCAAACGTATCAACCTCGCTTAACTTGTCAACAACTACGTGTCTACCGCTCATTCTCTTCACTTTACTTAACTTAACTTAACTTAGCCTCTTATTTCGCTCTCTCTCAACTCGCGAAAACCGAATTTATATAATATTCCTCATTTACATAAATCACGTTTGGTTTCTCGATGAAGGTTGGTTGAAATAAATATTTTGATTTAAAGATAAAAGAAGAAATTAGTAGAAACCCGTATAGATCCGTCACAAACTGTATTCGAAATTTGAATCCCTGAATAGAATCCAGAAATCAAAGAGATAAGCATGGCGTGATGGTACTGCGACTCATCATCCTCTAAGAAGGTTTAGAACCTGAAATTAGAGGGAAGGTTATGTTTTCTGATTCATGGACTTGTTGGGGAGTCGTCTAAGCAGATTACTTAGTGTTTGTTACTCTCTGCAGCTGAACAAATTGCATGGTGTTCTGATCAGGAAATGTTGTGGTGTAATTATTATAAGCGTTTGTCTTATCTCCGCAAATACACCTGCTCACACATTTCTACCTACTTTTTAGGAATCAAAGCAATATGGCTTTGAAATTTTGCCATATGCCATCTGTTCTCCTAATCTCGCTTCACAAGTGACTTTGTCTTATTCCCAGAACTCAAAAATTCATAGTGAAGTCGGTGATTTTGTCGTGCCCCTGTCCTATCTTGGACTGGGTTCACATTGCCCGGCGCGCCTGGTGTGGAAAGAAACATATCATCACCAACAAAAGCCATAACAATAATTATTTATTGTAGACAGACAAACACAATTAACAAGCACAAGTTCAAACTATAAGTGGAAACCCTGGAGTGATTTTCCAATACCTAGATTAATCCTAATACTCAAATCTTATACTCAAATCTAACCTCCAAATCTAATATTCCCTACTAAGTAATCTCAGCTATCAGAATTGACAAAGGAGACGAACCCTTACTAACGTCAGGTCGGTACTAAATCTAATCCCTTTGCTTCCTTCAATGATTAACAATACCAAATACTATCTAATACGCGCTAAGCTCGCTGAAGAGATCCGTATACGATACTTACATTTAGTTTGGCAATTCCTTCTCTCTCTCCTTTACGAAATCTAGACTTTATATAGTCGAACTCATTAGCATATAACTATCTCGTGTTTTTCCCGAGGAGGCTGTGAAATAGAATAATTGCTGACCCCAAAGTTACCCAAGAGGATTAATAGAAGATTGACGCGGATAGACTCGTCACAATTTGGCTATAAAAAGGACGTCATTTAAGAGGTGGAAAAATGGTTTTCGACACAAACTGAGTTTTTCTATTTAACGACGTTCTGTTTTTAGATCTAAACTTATAGCAATTTATAAGGGATGGCAATTTATTGACGCTGCTTCTGACTTTGTCTTCAGGGACATTTGGATTTTAACTGACAGCCGTGCTTCTATACAGTACCTTTCTCGTTGGACAAATGTTGGGGATATGACAAGCCTAAATATTCTGGATATTGTGCTTCGACTTTCTTCTAGACACTGTATATCCTTTCAATGGATCCCCTCCCATATTGGATTGAATGGTAACGAGACAGCCGATAGTTTGACCAAGTTGCCACTGCTGACACTTGTCTAACTTTTTCTAAACTCTCCCCTATTAAAAGGATAGAATTGAATGCGTTTTGGAGAATGCCCTTGCTCACCCATGGTATTTTGGGGAAAAACCTCGTTGGTGTTCACCAACTTAATATTCCTAGGATTAGCAGACAGCTCTGTCGCACTTTTTAGTGGCCACATCGAATCTCTTGCTTTTCAATAAGACCAGAAAGTCTTTCCAGAGTGTCATAGGAGCAAGGCTGATCAGGCCTCTCCCAGTCATATTCTGAATTGTTTGAGTTTTTCATATGGCGAGGTCTTAGGAAATCCTATTTTATTTCTGGATTTTTAGGAGATTTTTGGTTTTATTGAGATGGTGTAGCTCAGCTACACCATCTGGGATAACAAACAACAACAGCAAACAACACAATTATAGTAATCATAGAAAGGTAAAAAAATGTTGGTAAAATTTTGGATAATGACTGCACAGAGAAAAATTTTAAGAATTAAAAATAAAAAAATTAAGCTCTCTTCTTTTTCGATTGTTTTTGTACTAATTAAAACTTTACAATAATCCTTCGTATAAATGCCCTCTTCAATATACTTAATTTTTCTCAAATTGCAGGAATTTATTTGCAAATTTTAAGTTTTCCTTCTGTATTTCTTCGTAGCTATTGATATGAGAGATCTACACGAGTATTCCCAAAGAGGTTTTTGAACTGTTACGTACTTGGATAAAATCTAAATTACTCTGAGCAATTTCTGGAAAATGTTTACCGTAAAATCCGGCGTATAAAGCGCATTTCGAACACAAAAAATAGGATCGAAAGTTACGGGTGCGGATTTCACGCCGGGTATAAAAATGATAGCTTTAAAAATAAAGAAAAGATGAGAGTAAAAAAAAATTAGACTTCTATATAGATCGAAATACTGTTTATTTAAAAGAAATGACATATCTAATAAATTTAAAGGATTGTTCTAAAAGTGTACCGTATTTTTTTTCCAAAAACTTGGGTTGCACACATATATTTCAGTTCCTTCGAGAAAAAGGGTTATACCGCGAGTACACCTAAAAATTAAAAAAAAAATGTAGCTTGAAATTATGGACGCGTTATACGCCGGATTTTGCGGTAATGTACTTTCGGTATGTGAACTCCAGATTTTATATTGTCTATACACTTTCACTGTCGAAAAGCACCAAAAGGGAAAAATAAGCATGGAAATCAATTCATGAAAATATTGTTTGAATATATTGAGTTACTGATAACACGCAGTGTATGAGATGTTTTTATTTAAATTCAAAGCAATATTTTTGTTTATCATAAGTGCTATTGTTTGAGAACGAATTGGTGGCCATGATAGCCAAATTTTCACGATCGCAAACTTGTGGCAGAGTTATTTTTTTTATCTATAGTTGGAGGTTCACACACACACAGTGTCACGAAAGATTCACCATATAGAAAGGCTGACTCGAGTTATATCTATAGAAGCTCAAATTCTTATGTTGGAATAGTGAGAATGGCTGCGTCAGCTCTGGTGTCGTACACACCACTTGACTGCAGTTCGAAATTACGAGGTCCATTGTCAATAGCTCTTTTGTTGTTTTGAAAAGAGACGTTTATAATCAAACAAATCCTGTGAGAAAGCATTTAACAATTTAAACAAGTTTTTCTAATTGAAATTTAAGGTACTAAATTCTATTTTAAAGAAATATTTTTCTTATTGAAATACACCTGTAAAAGGAATGAATTAATATCCAATTGATTCGTAAAAGCAAAATGAAAATTATGTTATTTTTATTTCTTTTATTAAATAGATATATTTTTGGAATTTTCTTATACTACTATCTCGGCTCACTGTTATTTCTTTAGTATAGTATTAGGGGAGGGGGTACCCCCTATCCGCCTAATGGCGAATCAACCCCTATTGTACAAATTATACAACTGCTCCTACTCATTGCCCAAATTGAAAAACTGTAATTAACTGTAGTTATTTGTTGTTTTTTCTCAAAAATTCGTTCTTGGCGCTCCTTTTCAGTTAAATTCATCTCTGAATCTGCATCGTCCAACACTTCATAGATAAACCTGCAGCTCTTGCAGCTCCCTGGAAAGTTAAGTTTTCTGTTGCGCTGATTGTGAATAAGTCTTTGCTTGTGACAACGCCTTCTCCTCATCTGACGATACCAATCCAAGCAATCGTTGCGATATTTTACTGCGAGAGCTTACAACAATGTACTATCGCAACCATATTGGTGACATTATATGAAACGAAGCACATTCTTGCCAAATCAGCACGTACGACATAGATGAAATCAGAGTTGCCAATTTGGCGAGTTATCTTGAACGTTAGCATTGTTGCGATAGTACGTAATAAATTTATTACAGCATCACAAAATTTTTTTTATATAGAGAGAAAAAAAAGAGTGTGCATGCTTATGACCACACGATAGAAGTGATAACTTCAAATTTTATAGTGTTATTTTAGAGATTAGTTAGGTGAATAAAAAACAAGGGGATATATTAGTATTGTCATGTAAAATTATTTATTCATTATTATTATGTATGGGAGAAAAAAACCTAGACATTTGTTTGCATTCTCTGTGTATAAAGAAAGATTCAAAATATAAATACTACTATCTGATGAAAACATTTCAGAACTTTCTTATATTCTTCAAGTCTTTCACTCTATATCGCCTTTTTAAAAATAAAGAAAATTACCAGTTGTAATGTATCAGAAAGTTGTCTTCCTGCACATGCTTCATAAATCTCAAACTGCTCAATTCTATCGTAGGTTTATTACAATTAATTATTACTGGCATTTGGTGATTTTAGCAACTTTTTTCGTTGCATTTTTATGGCTCCTTGAAATGGAAAAGTGCCTTTTTTAAAGATATTTTATGTGCAAAAAGGCAGAAAAAAATTGTCAAAATTACGAAATTCTATTTATCTTTTAAATAAGTTTTACAATATTCCATCTCAGTCTAATTTGGCAGCATTGAGAAAGATATACAATTACCGATCTACTTAAAAAATAGTTGTAACTTACTTTTTTTCTCTTTCTTTTTGGAATTTAAATCCAAGAAAATCCATAGAAATTTGAAAGAAAAAAAAATGTAAAACATTGTAGAGAGTGAGATTTTAATAATATATTTCAAGTTAATCACATGTTAAAAAAAAGCATTTATTTTTTAAACAAAGTTAATTAATACAGTCAATAGAGCAACGTCATGAAATTCTAGTTTGGCAGAAAACCGATTTTCGACGCCAAATTTTGTCATTGTTGTAAGTCTTTTTTGTTGAAGGACTTTACATTGTTACGGAAAATTCCGATCTATTGTTAAAAGCGTTACAAACTCGAGCGTAACAATGCTTGGCTTCTTAAAACACATCATTCAAGTTCACTCTCCAGCAAAACGCGCCTAAAGAAGTTATCACTTCAAAAACTTTTGATATCAATCTGAAACCCGTATTTCATTGGGAAATTAAAAAAAAAAACAGAATTAATTTTTTAAAACGTTTTAAAAATCTTCTGCTAAAAAAATTAATGTTACTTTGCAATAGATCAAAGCATAACAGTTACAAAATGTAACTCATATAAGAAGGTTTTCTGAAGTATGAATGAAAATGTAGCTATAAATTAGTTGGATTTGCAGTATGATTAAAGATACATTATCTACAAAGATGCCATAAAAATTTCTTATCGAAATGAAATCTGGAAAAGGATATTAATCAGTGAAGGATTACTTCTTAACTCGCCAGAAACCAATGGCATTTATTCGTGACTTTTGCAATATTTTCCAAACACATATAATTGCTAAGTGCTGTACAAACAACATTCTAAAAATCACGATTTGATGTCACGAATAGTGTTCGAATTCTTAATATTTTTACGTGCGGATCAATTTAATTTCTCTCCTTACGCCTTTTATATTAGAACTACAAAATTATATGATGTCCTTTATTCCGGTTTACCGCCCACGATGTGATGAAATGATGGAAATAAGAATAAAAAGATTATTTAGGTCAAATTTTTCTTGAAATAATAACTAAAGGAATACATTGTTATCCCATAAAATTTGATGTTCTTATTATTACCTCTTGATCCTCCCTGCTTCTATTTTACCAAATGATTATTTTTAACCTTATTGGCAACAATAAATAATGCAAATTAGATATGTGGAATTATATATATATATTTATATTTATAATTTATTTATTTCTATATATGGAATAATAGATAATTAAATGACACATAAACAACGGGCTCTTTTAAAGCTAACTTTTTTATTACTTCAATTTTCTTATATTTTTAGTCTCATTTTGTTTTCATTAAGAAAAAAAAACTATTACAGGAAATACAAGAGAGCATTTGTTAGATTTATATATATATTTAAATTAATTTTATTAATGAATATCCCCAATAAGTTTAAAACTGAGTTAATTTAATAGGTCAGTCATTATACTATAGTCATTGATTAATGTGCTATAAAAAATCAAAAAATCTCGAAAAAATCGATCTTAGATATTACCAATAAAAATGGCAAATTTCCAACTAGCTATTAAAATCTTATAGAATTTCAATATTCATATTAAATATTTGAAAACTTGATTTTTTTGCAGTTTCGAACTTAAGGTATCGGACTGGTTGCGACAACTTTTTTTTTTTTAAAAAAAGGAGGTATGGGGATTTTTTTTTGTTGTTATTTTTAGATTTGTTTAGTGCATTTTAAGAAAAATGTGCTAAAATTAAGAAAAGAAAAAAAATTATTATTACTAAAATGGGAAAAAAATAGGTAACAAATGACAAAAAATAGCATAAACGCGGCCCATTCTGCACCAAAGGTTTATGAGCAAATTTTCAATTTTTTCAATCTAATGTGTTGCTATATTATTCAATTTTGAAATGACCTTCAGGATAAGAGATATTTTCTTTTTTACAAAAACTTGAGTACTTTATCTCGGTTACTATATGAAAATGCTTAAAAAGACAGTGATTATATTCACATAAGGGACTGTAAATTTTGTAATAAAACAGTGATTGATAAATCTGAAGGCCAAAACAATTCTACTATTATACAGAACTTACAGAAAAAATTTCAGTTAATTATGTTCAAAACTTTTTTAGCAATCACTGGCCCCGTTTGAGTATTTTCAAAAAATCACATTTCGAGTAAAACGCGTTTTAAAGTATGACATCTTGCTTAAAGTCATAGCATCTGCTTTCACTAAAACACTTGTAGTGTTTGTTCTAGTAAACGGAAAATGATAAACTTGGTATTTTTATAAAGCTAATAAGATGGACCATAAAATAAAATCATAAACAAAATTTGTCAATTTTTGGCAAAATCCACAGTTTTAGGGTAGTCGAATACTTTAAATTAAATGTTCTTGTGATTTGAGATTCAGCTGCTTATTAATTTAATAAAATTTAATAAAATTTGGTAAAATTGACAAAATTATATGAAATAGGAAATTAACCAAACAGTTTTTAAAAAATTTATGTACAAAATTGAAACATACGTGCAACCAGTTAATGTGTATCGATTCATGAAACATATACTTTCATGTGTGTGTGTGTGTGCGAATATAAAATAATTGTTAAATAAAACATTTTCTAGCCGGCTGGGAGGGGGGGGGGGCGTTGGTTGGTTTGCTGCTATCCCTGTACACCCATGGTTGCGGGTTCGACCCCGGCCCATGTCGGCGGATTTTCATGATGCAGAAAATTGACAGCGGCCATGTCGTATGATTATACGGCATGTAAAAGATCCCTAGAGTGTCCGTTTGGCTTGGATGCTCTCGGCAAAATTAAATCCTAGAGCAGGTTCGCATCGTCAAGAGCTCAGGTGCCTCCCTCTATGGAGGAAACTGGGTGTCAAAATTGCTTGCTGTAATTGGTATCGCCTATACGTTGCAGCGCTAAAAAGAGATACCAGCTCCTGGGGAATGCACTAGGTCTGCAAAAGGTTTAAAATACCAATGCGCAGCCTTATTAGAAAAAAAAAACATTTTCTTGTTTTAAATTATTTATTGGCGTACAACTCACACACACACACACACACACACACACACACACACACACACACACACACACACACACACACACACACACACACACACACACACACACACACACACAAAGCATTTAACAAAGAATATATATCTCCATATAACATTTCTAAACGATATATTTTTACACAAAAGCAGTATTATGAAAAAAGAAAACTTTTAAAATTCAAAATAAGAAATAAAATCTCTTTTAGTTAACCTACCTCGTTTATAATAACAATGACAATTCAGTCTAGAAAGATTTCCTTACATTTTTAAAGAAATCATGTCTATATTAGGATTTATGCAAAAATAATGGTGAATTTTAGCTATGAAATCCGAAGCAGTGTACCTCATCTTAGAATAAAGTTTATCAAGCAAAATAGAAATCATTAGATTCTATGCATATTTGCTGAAATGAAAAGAGTGGGTTTATTCCAGCAGCATAGTATTCAGGAGTTTTATAAACAGTGAATTCTTTAATAAGTTTAATGACATTTTGAGCTGCTGTTTTATTGTTAAAGACTTTCTTTAGCAGGAAGTTGTCGAGATGCTTAAAAAAGTAGTCGGCGGTCGGTGAGTAAGCCCAGTTCGTTCAATTTCTGAGCAGTCATTGGTAAGATATGTGGTCTGGCAGTTTCATTTCGAATAATTGGTCCAATTCGATTGACCAATGTTGAGCATAAATGTCGCAGTTTTGGATTGCTTTTGTCGATTTTCTGATGATATTTCTCTGATTTGATGTTTTTTCTCGAAGATTCAAGAAGTTGTAGGGAATGATTCAATTTGACTATCATCAAATCCTGTGACCATAGTCTTCTTTTGATGTAATTTCGGTTTGGGGAAGAGTTTCGGTGCTTGATCTCTGTCCAGTCAGTCCGGGGAACGCCCATCTGTTGTCATGTATCCATTTTTCAATGTATGTCTCAATGCGATCAAGAAACGCATCATTTTTGTTGCAAAAAAGAAACACAGAGACCACTTCATGTCTGGGAAGTTTTTGGTTTTCGTTCAGCTCGGAAGACACCCATTTGTTGAGATGTTTTGGTTTTCCAATTTAGTACAATTGCCAAACAACTGTTTAATGGTGAGCTTATAGCTTTTTGGTAACCTTTCGAGTTGATTTGTACGTGTCCGCTTCAATTATGATGGCTCTCAATTGGTTGCCATCAATTGCAGAAGAGTGTTCAAACCCTTCCACATCTTCAAGATTCTTGTCTCTATTACGAAATTTTTGGAACCAATGTTGAACTGCCCATTCGCTGAAGGTCCCCTACTCAAATGCGTGTGTTGATATTGCCAGCAGTTTCTGCTGTTTTACATCCCATTTAGAACTATTTCAATAAAATCACTCAAATTTGCTTTTTCTTCCATCATTACTTTTCCAATATAAAATGCACATGGAAAACCATGACAACAAAACTATCAACTTGAATTCGTGGCAGTAGCGTAGTGTACACCCCGCATCACGGGTGGAGGGCAGGATTCTAGAGGGCCCCAAGCCTGTCTGACATCAAGTACTTATTTAACCAATTTATAAAATATTAAAGGCAAAACCTGACTTTGCAGAGGACCCCTAATGTTCTTCGTTTCACCACTGATCCGTAGAACGATATTCACATCTCAAAACGGTATATTACATGATTATAAGCAACTAAAACTTTATTCTAAAGTAAGTGTGAATTAGAAAAACCACAGTTGTTTTTATACCAACCTAATAACAAGTGTCGACGCAACAGTTATGGCTTTTGTAGCGTAATTGTCATTTAAGAAGTTTTCAACTGAATTCCTTATTAGTCTTTGATATTTAAAATATACCTAACCTAAGACGGGATTAAAAAGAATTCAATAAAATTAAAGTGTTTTATATACTTAGTAAAAAATTTGACTATGTGTTGCAGGTTATGGCTTAAAATGGTTGCACATAGTTAGAAAAACGTATTTTAACCTTTAAACAATAACTTTCCTTAACTGTTCACAAAAGTATTCTATAACTTCATACAGATTCAGAAGATTTAACAATTTATTTGAAGAATATCTTTTTAATCTCTATTTTATCGCAAAAAATGCTCTTTAATCCTCTTTTTTGTTTTCTGGAGCAGAAATGACACGCTTTAATCACAATGATAGGCAAATAGTAAATTGTTAAATTATTTGGTAAATTTGAATGTAATCATAACTTAGAATATTGCAGAAATTTATTACAATTTTGTTGTTTCTACATGAAGATGCTTCGTTGATTACACTACCGACTGCAACGATGATGAGATTAGAATTTTCGGGAACATATTCACAGAAAAAAAAAGGCTGACAAGAAAAAAATATATAGGACGCTCAGTTTTTGCAAACCATTTCCGTTAGATCATCTCCGACAGCGCGTTACATAACATCGGAAAACTGGAAATTACCTTAAGCTTTACAAGTCGGGAACATAAAGAAAAAAAGAAACAATAACGATAAGTTCTTTACATGCCCACAAAGTCGGACTGAACACAACAGTTATGATTACAAACACTTGGCACGCATGATCGGACGAAAGGTGAGAGGTTAGATTTTCACCTTTCACTGATTTTTAAAAGCAAATCTCACGTTCTTTTCCAACTCCAATGCCGTATCAAGGTAACTTATGGGAATCCCTTTTTTAAAATGCGACCATCATACACAGCCTTGATTGATTGCGGAACCTTGGCATTTTGGCTTACAGCTGTTTTTTGGTCCTCTTTCTTTTTTGTAATTCGCTTTTGTAACGGATTTGCTCATGTTTGCCACCACCTGAAGAATTTCCCCCAAAGCCACACGAAGGTGCTAAATTATTAACTGTTTCTTTGCTCCAACGAAATGAAAAGTTTTAAGCCCTTTTCACACTGTAATTAATTATAGTTAGTTTATTTTTTCTTATTTTCCATCGACTATTGACCTATTAACCATCAGACAGTTGATAGGGTTGTGACGCAACATAGAGCTATATGTGTCAAGGAGATGTTATATGAGTAAGATATGGAAATAATCCCCAAGTTTGGTAATGGTGTGGAGTCGATAGAGGGATATTATCCGGTAGAAACTTTGTTTTCGGTGTGTGATTTGATTCTTTGATGTCATATTTGCAAATATTTGCGAATATAACAACGTTCTTTTTGATTACGGTACTCAAACCGGTTGCTCAGGGCTTTCTTTACATGCAATTTAAGAATAGTTATTTTGAGAGGTTTTAAGAGTCAGTAAAGAACTTCGATTTTATCAAAATGTTCACCGTAATTTTTATCACTAACAATTCGTATTAAAATAATTTTTTTACCATGCAATTATTTTAAAAAATAAATTTTTTGAATTAATTAAAATAATTAATTTGAATTAATTGTTTTTCTTATATGGATAGTCTTGTAGCGATATGCTGCTTCGGTACTTACGTATATCTTCGACTAATTTCTCAATAAATAAATAAATAAAGCGTTGCCAATTTAAAAATGTTGCCAAATACATTCATTATTAACATTATTGCATTGATCATTATGGGGATTGATCTTCAACTATTGGCAGCATGGTGATGTCGTTTGATTTAACAAAATTGGCCGACAATATAATATGAAAGTATCATTGCTTCTTATTAGTAATATAATATGAAATATAACATGAAAGTATCATTGCTTCTTATATAGTCTTCTATTCTTTACCTCAAAATAATATGCTATTACACTTTATGTTATGAAGAGGACAATCCTCAAGAGGCTTCCAAATTCAATTAAAACTTGAATTGAGAAATCAATTATAATAACTATGAACGGCCATTCTGTCTAGTAAGGGGCTCATCCAAAGCACACATGATGACTAAAGACTATCATTTCTACTATTTTAATTAAAGAATTCGTATTCAGTATCAAAAATCCATAACTTCGTAGGATGCATATGTAAATTTATTCAAAATTTGAGTGTTATACCGTCGACCAATTTTGTCAAATGAAAAGAACGCCACCAAATACCGCGATATTCAGTCGATAGAGGAAAACTGTCTCCACACATGAACAAGCACAATAATCTTATTCTCACAAACAATGACAGCATTTGGCGACATCTTTTGATTTGGAGAAATTGGTTGAAGGTATAATATAGGGTTTGCAATCCCGTGTCATATTTTCAGTCCAGGGATTTCGGGATTACATTATCCAAATCCCGGGACCAGTCCCGGGATTATGATTGGACTATTTATTAAAAATACTGAAATATTAGCATAATTGAAATTGTATAATAAAACTGAAAATATAATTAAAAATTGATTTAACATTATTTTAATGAAACAAATAAAAAATTAATTCATCATAAATGACAAATAAAAATAGTACATAATGAAATTTAAAAAAAAAAAGCATTTCTTCATTTCTTGTGTTTTTGTAAAATAAGCTTATAAAAACACAGCTCCTCCAGCGTTTCCTTGTTGAAACGGCTTTTTATTTTTGTTGCACATTATCCTGCTGAAGAAAATGCACGTTCGGATTCTATACTAGTAGGTACTATCGTCATTAAATAGGAGTATGTTCTTTTTAGGTAGTCACCACGTCTCCCTCCATTGTCAAAAAGAGACATTCTTTTTTGAATTTTTGATGACAGTGTCTCAAATCTAATAGACTGCATGGGTGCATATACCTCTTTGATAACTTTATTTAGTTCTCCCACACTTAATGGTTTTTGTATATAAATTGATCCAGTTATTGAATCAGAATGTGAATCAATTTCAAGTGTTACCTCATTTGAAATTGAAGATCCAGTTGCATGAGCTGTTAGTAATGCAATAGTATTTGAAGTGTCCCAAGTCTTCCAAGCAGGTCCGATATTAATTAAGGGCATTTAATTGAAGAAGGAACTGTGAAAAAATCTATTCTTGGATCTTGCTTATATTATTATGTAAGCATTGCAGTGAGCCATTTATATCTGTGCGACGTTCTCCCATACGAGAAATGAGAGCTGTGCATATTTTTTTTTTACCTATAGCACTTATAATTGCACAAAAATTTTTACATATATATTTCATAAACAAAATATAAATTTTTAAAAAATTAAATTCTTAGAAAATTTTTATGAGAAAATTTTTTTAAAATATAATATAGACTAAAATTAAATCCCGGTATTAGTTATTTCAATCCCGTGATTTCAGGATAAAAAAAACACCGGGATCCCGGGGCTGAAAACCTCACTAGATATCTTCCAAAAATTCTAATTGCCTCTGTCCAAGTTAGCTAACACCGGACATCCTGAGGGTGGGAGAAATGTCCGTTTTCTGACCCCACTCGCGATGGGGAGAAAGTTATAGAAGAAAATAAGAGAAAACATATCAAATTTCACGGTTTAACATACATTCCTGCCTTGAACCCTTAAATGTTCATCACGTAAGAAAACTGACATTAAACGTATACAGTACAAAAAAAGTAAATAAGATACATTAAATGTAATACCAGATTCACAATACTTGGGAAAAAAATTTCAAATTGTAATTCAGACAAAAAAATTAAATCCCGGGATCCCGGGGCTGCAAACCCTAGTATAATACATACGTACTATTTATTTGAACTCTATCACAGATGAAAATTGTTTATGACGACTATATTTAACCTTAATATGAATAATTTATTAATAAAAATTATTTTTATAGGTATACTAATTCTTCAAATGTAATCCTTTTAGTACACTTTTTTTAGACTTAGAGCAATAAAATAATATTTTTCTACGAAACAGCACTCTTTTAAACATGTAATGAAAGCGAGAAAGAAACTATTACCAAATGCGTCTTAAAAAGGTTTCGGTTGAGAGATTTGAGCAGAGGCGTTGTTAGGGATTGTCCGGGGCATCCCTTAGTGCGAGAGGGGCGGAAGGAAGATTAGCTATAGTCCAGTGTTTCTCAAACTTTCAATATATTTGACCCAATATTCAATCATAATTTTCATCACTCCTCCTCCCTACAATTACAATGTATTGATTTCAGTAATACTATACTTTGACTCTCAAGCTACAAAACGACTTTAACCTCTTAATTGCCACCGGCGTATATAAACGCCACGGTCAGCCTAAGTATTAATTGCCCCGGACGTATATATACGTCTTCTCGAAGTAAGATCTTTTCTGTGCTCTGCTATCCATAAAATTCAGAATGCAATTGAAGGATCTTGACTGTGTTTGCGAAGGATTTACTTATTTCAAAGAATTTGTTTATTTATTCCTTTTCTCTTCCCCCCTCCCAAAAACATCTCATACGCGCACCTACTTGGAAAACGGTGGCACTGGGGAGCGAATTGCGTAACTTTTAACGGCAGTTAAGGGTTTAATTATAAACCGAACAAATTATCAAGATAAGTGTTAATTTTTGCGTATAATTTTATGTATGACAAAACCGTGGGGTCACAGGTAATGACTTAACTTGTTCTTAACTTAGTATTGTTAAATTAATTATAAAATACACTGATGCATAAAGTAAATGTGTGTGTTTTATTATGTCAGAATGTATTTTGTTTGTTTACTTTCATTAAATTAATAATTTTTTAAAAAATAATCTTTTGTTTTCAATATTTTAATATACTGGCCCCTTGTAGAGTTAACACAGCTCCTAGGGGAGCGCGCCCCACAGTTTGAGAGACGCTGCCATAGTCAATACAAATTCTATTTATTAATAATTCTCAAGTACGACTCAAATTCAACAACTCAAACTAAGAAATGCGCCAATTATTAAAAATGGGAAGCAATCGCGGGGTAGACGAGATACTAGGAGAATTAACAGCAAATTGGATCACTTACCGAAGCAATTCTTACCTTCTAATTCAATTCATTTTAATTCAAATTTAACGCTTAATTGATCAAATTGTCAATCTTAATCGAATAAGTAATGAAGTTATCTTGCTTAGCTTCACTATGATTAATCACTGTTATCCGCACGCGCGCGTTAGCAGTCTAACCTCTCTCTTCTAACTTGAAAGGTGGCCATGGTAGCCAAGTGGTCTTGGTATCGGATCATGGCTAGCGTGTCATGAGTTCTATCCCAGTACCACTGAAGACCCGCCGTGTAGGGGAGCGATGCACGTTAAATCTGTCGAGAGCACAAATTTCCTCCCGTTGGTTGTGGTGTGATAGTTAGAAGAGGGGGTGCCAGCTCAGGTGTCTTCCGCGTCACTTGACCATGGTTCAAAATTACGCGGACCGTCATCAAAAGCCCTCGTGTATAGCTGAACAGCGCTGCGTTAATATTCGCTCACTCACTCTAACTTGAAAGTTTAATCTTTATATACATGTCTTAATTTATATAATCACATCTTATTCTTCGGAGGGAAGTTTTCAATAGAGTAAATTTTAAAGAGTAATTTTTCCCCAAGAGGACTATTAGTAGGAAGAACACGAATATATAGATCAGTTTAGGGATTACAATATCGGACCAAAAGTTCAATACCTGTATTCAGTATATTTAAGATCTTAATACCGGGATACCGATTTTAATACCGGTAGTAGAAGTTTTAGGAAAAGAAGGAAAATGCAGGTGTTTCTTTGTTTTATTTGCCAGTTTTATTAGAGAGTGTAAATAAAATTAATTTGTAATTTTTAAATTTTACAGTATATAAAGAAATACAAAGAAGTAAAGGTACAACTTTTTTATTTAAATCACAAAAAGTGTGAATATCACTATTCAGTTTGTGGTACTATTATAAATTTTTGAAATGTTATCTTAAAAAACATAATGCATTAGTTGTACTGTTATTAAGCCTGGAACGTAATTATGCGCTCAAATTACCAGCTGTCGAAAACGTTCTTTTGGCATCTACGCTAGTCGGTGGTATTGTTTTACTTTTGCCAAGTATTTACCTCTAAATCTCTCATCTTCAAATAAATCGATTTCTCGTGAGATGGTTTTGAATATAGCTGATTTCTGTATTGTATTTTGGTTTGTTGAAATTTTTTTAGTTATCGCTAATTTTTATTTTTACTCAAGAGACAATTCCTTTCACTATCGACATAAGCATCTTTGATAACTGTACTGAATTGTTTTTAATGTGAATAAGATTTTTAAATAAAAAATTTTAAGAAAATTTACTACAAACTTGATCAAATTTGAATTGGTTAGTCTCTTTTCTTCTTTTTCATTTTTAAGTCATGATGATATGTAAATACAAGCGTGATATGCAAATACAATTCCCAATTTACGAAATATTGAAATAATATGCACTTTCTTCACAACTACAACCTTGTTTTTACATATACGAATATCAGACTACGAATCCTGTGCATGTGCAGTATCGCTCTGAGCTCTAATAGAATAGTTTTGGCCCTCCTCCTTGGATAATTCACTTATTTTGACTTCTCATGATTGTACGATGCAACTTTATATTCCCAGTCTAATTGATTTCACCCGTTAGGGAGACATAAAAACAAAAACGCATACTATTTTGCTAGGTTGGCGATCCCTGAACATATAATGGAAGATATTTAAAAAATTTCTGGTAAACACCGAAAAACCGGTATTTATGCTTGTGAATACCGGTATTACAAAATTGTACAAATGGCTCAAAATACTGGTATTCGGTTACCGGTATTGCAATTCCTAGACCCGTTACAGTGCACACAGACTGCTTTTATGGGTGAGGTTAACATTTTAAAAAATACGCAGACAAAAGTGCCGAAGTGTAGTCCTTATGCTAAAAATCAAAAATATCTTGATGTATGGAAGGGTTTTAAAGTCTAATCTCTCTCCCAGTGCATGCCACTAGTTTGAAAATTAACAAAAATATTGCGGCTATCTCCCAGTTCAATGTATGGCAATGATCTTATCGTTAAATCTGTTGACGTTTAAAGTTCATATAAAGGCATGATGAGAAGAGTGGAATGGCAGCTGAGTGAGTGAGTGAGTGAATATTAACGTCGCACTGTTTAGCAACACGAGGGCTTTTGGCGACGGTCCGCGTAGGTCAAGTGACGCGGACGACATCTGAGCTGGCAGCCCCTTCTCCTAACTACCACACCACATCAACGGGAGGACGTTTGAACTCTAGACAGATTTAACGTGCATCGTTCCCCTACACGGCGGGTCTTTAATGGTACTGGGATCGAACTCATGACACGCTAGCCATGATCCGATGTCTAGACCACTTGGCTACCGCGGCCACAGGCCGCTAAGATGTTGTCCTCATCGCTTGACCATGGCTCAAGATTACGAAGTCCGTTACCAATAGCTCTCGTGTTGCTTCGAAGTGCGACGTTAATAATCAATCAATCAATCAAGAATTTTATGATATTCACCAATGATTGTGTTTTCTATGCTTCATGTAATGTTTTTGTTAAATCAATAAAAACAATAGTAAAATATCCCTTAAAAAGTTAAATGTTCATATACGTTACAATAAGTGAAAATGTGAGGAATTTAAATTCTGCTATTCATATGAATTCTCGACAAATTCGCGATTCCATATAATTAATTATTAACCAAAGATATCTAATATCAAACTATCAGTTCAGAAACTTACATTTCTAGAATACATTTCAGATTATGTAATTTTTCACAATTTCCTCAGAATTACCACAGTGATATTTAGCACGTTTTATATGGCCTAATTCTTTGAATGTTAAAACAAATATGCTAGATTCAGAAAAGAAAATTACAAAGATATATATGCTTGAAATTATTTAGTCAATTTAAATATTCTAAATTATATTCAAAATATCTTCTTATAAGGAACAAGATTTAGCTGTTAAGTAATGCAAGAATGAATTCAAACGTTGCAGTTAGTAGTTTTAGAC